>CM053624.1:126402959-126446299 GCA_028646595.1 Phalanger gymnotis
AAAAAAATAAAAAGCCAAATAAGCTGAAATACTTAGCTTTGTCACAACCTTTTTCTGGAACAAAAATTCGAGGAAAGAGTGACTTGTTAATAGAGTGAACAAAGGTTTAGGTTAGAAGGGGAAGGGGAACATGCATAGCACTTTGTTATCCTATTGATGCTGCTAGAAAATAAAGAGCACTGAATGGGCTCAACTTGTGCTGCTCAGAGATAACGAGATAAGCAAAAGAGACCAGTGGCAGTCACTTGAAGTTCTAATGAACCTCTAATTCTGTTCAGAAACTCTGTAACTCTGGGTAACAATAGCATCTGATACTTCTCCTGGCAGAAGCAGTGGATGTGGCTGTAGCATTAGCAACTGCAGTGGCTTGAAAAAACTTAACTAGATTGATAATTCCAGAGAAAATCTAATAAAAGAATTAAGCAATATCTTTTCATCACTTTGCAAATGGAATCTATTCTCATTAACCGTCATGAAGACATAACTGTCTCCTGACAAGTACAAGGGAAAGATTCTGGCTGTCCAACTTTTAATTCCTCAACCTTACCATGTGACCAGTCCATATTATCTTCCTATCATACAATTCCACAGTGACACCTTTTACTCCTATTAAATACCTTGAAATTCTTTACTGGTTATATGTTGGCGCCTGCTCACACCCATATTACTCCTCTTAGTTGCCCTCTGGGAAGCTCATTGTTACTTCTCTGGAGGTAGCTGTGTTCCATCTTTTGTGGCCATATAGTAATATAATATATATAGTAATATTAGTATTAAAAAAGATTAGGCCTTTGTTTTCATGGGAAGCATGTTTTCAGTAAAGGAGCTTTGCAATTTCCCAAAAGGGATCAGCATGTTCTCCTCCTGTTCAATTCTGGGCCTAATTCATTGTCTATTTCTACTGTCTGTACCAGAAATGCATACTGGTGAACAAACTAAACAGGGTGTTCATCCAAATGAATGGGGAAATCTGGGCCGTAAATGTTCTTCATCCACTTGGCATTGCCTGTGTGGGTAGGCCAGGTTTCACTCTGAATGATAAGAGATTTTTTCTAAGATGCTCTGGAAGTATCACCAAGAATCAAAGTAGCTACAGGATTAATTAGAAGGATCTCATCAAGTTTTTTTTTTTTTAAAACAGAACTTCACTAGCAACAAAAGTTGGTGCATAAGATGAATTTATTTTGATGGTGGTCTTTTAAAAATATTCATCATTAGTAGTTCAATATGTGACAGCCACATATTCCACAACTATGGGATAATCGATCATGGCACCTACCTCACAGGGTAGAAGGATCAAATGAGATAAGGTATACATAATTAATAACAATAATAGCTACCTTTACGGAGCAGTGCTTTAAGGGTGGCAAAGCACTTAACAGATATCTCAATTTATCCTGGCAACACCTCTGAGAGGTAAGTGTTATCATTTTCCCCATTTTACAGAGAAGGAAACTGAGGCATGCTGAGGCTAAGTGCTCTTTCCAGAGTCACACAGCCAGTAAGTGGCTGAAGTTGAAATTGGACTCTGGCCCTAATTGAGTCTAAATGCCGCATTCTATCCACTGTGTCACCAACTATAAATCTTGAAAACTATATAAATGTTCATTATTACTATGTGCATCATCATACTTACAAGGTTGCTAAATAGTAAGACGGCATTTAAATATAAGCAATGGTAAACTTTTCTCTAGAAGTGCCAAGCGAGAGCTGTCACCAAGAGCATGACTCTCTCCTTTCCTAACCTAGGCTGCCTCCAAAGCCCACCCCAACCTTTTTGTCAGTGGTCCCTTCACCTTTCCCATCTTGGCCAGACATTTTGTATTCCCCTCCCAGAAGGAACTAAGATTCCCTGATCCACTCCAACTACTGGCTCCCATCCCCCTTCCCCAGTGATGCTGGGTTGCTCCCCTCCACAGTGCCCAACTCTGTGGGCAATCACTTTGATGCATACAGTAGAAAGAGCTTTGAAAACTTTCAAGTGCTACATAAATGTTAGCTATTATTATGATAATTGCTAAAGACTCCTGGGCTTTGCCATACCCTAAACTGTAGTACTCTTGGGATCTTTTCAAGTTATCCCCCTTGCAGCTGAACCCTCTTGTATGTGTGTTGGCTTTCTCCAAAAAGAGAATGAGCTTCAGAGGATCAGTGTCTGTCTTTTTTTTTCCAACTGGTATCTCTGGAGCTTAGCAGAATGCTTAACACATAGTAAGCACTTAATACACTCTTTTTCAAATATTCATTCATTCACTTATTGCTGTTACAAATAGCATTTTTTCTGTTCCTGGATATTTTTGATAACAGGAAAAACAATGAACTATCTTTGTTAATCTAGATGAAGTTGTGCCTGCAAGCAAGGGGCTGGACTTGTGTAAGCTCTCTTAACCACAATAATAATACACTGCCATGCAAAGTTCAATCTGACGAAGCTCTGAATTTAGAGAACCCAGCTCTGAAACTTACTACCTGTGTAAGCCTGGGCAAGACACTTAACCTCTCTGGGTTTCAGTTTCTTCACCCATAAGGCAAAGGGGATGGACTAAAATGGCTTGTAATGCCCTTTCCAGTTCTAAAGCTATGATCCTATGTGAAATAAGGGAGTGATTTAGGCACAATGTCTAACAGGTCTTTAGAAAGGAAGTAAAACCAACCCCAAACAGGAGACCAGTGCTTTTCCTTTCACAGCTACCAAAATGAAATGTGTATCCACAATGGACTAAATCAGTTATTAGTATTAGTCAGCTATTAGCTCCACATACCAATTACTAGTGGTGATATCTGTATCACAAAAGGGCACTGCCTCCTAACCTCTACTCACTGGTGATCTCAAAGCAGAAAGGCTTAAATTGAGGAATTATCTGATTCTTTGAACAGCCATGATAGTCAACACCTCATATCATCTCATAATCCCTAATCTTTCAGAACTTCAGATACCTCTATTATAAAATGACAGTTTTACACGAGATGCTTTCTACAGTCCCTTTTAACTCTTACATTATATGATGGCATGAGAATATTGTCAATATTCTTGCCATAATATCCAATACTCTTCAATATCTTTTTTTTTTTTACTCTTCAATATTTTGCTTTAGTTTCCTCTAAAAAAAATCACTTTACTCACAACCACACTCCTATCTTTGGTAAGGATTCTTCCCACTCCTCAACTGTGCACTTTTTCTTCTGCAATCTGTTATTACTTTACGTATATTTCTTTACCATTAATAGCTAGTACATCCACAACATCTTAAGGTTTCCAAAGTATTTTATAAATATTAACTCATTTTAGAGAAAAACTGGCATTTATATCATTTTAGGGAAAGAACTGCATTAACAACAATGAAGAAGACAAGTTGAATATATATTTGGAACCTCAAAAGTATTGGAAAACTGTTCTGCAGTGTGGTAGTGGACAGAGTGCTGGACTCGAAATAAGAAAAACCTGGGTTCAAATTCTGTCTCACATATAAATCGCTTAACCTTTCTGAGTCTTAGTTTCTTTATCTGGAAAGTGATGGGGCTAGACTACATGATCAGTAAGATCCTTCCCGGATCTGTCCCTAAGATTCTATAAAACTCAGCTTTTTTTCCTTTTCTGTGATTTTCTTTTTTTCATTTGGGAGACTGGAAACACTGCAATTCTGGGACTATCAGGGTAGCGATCAGGAAAATACACAGAGGCTTTAAGAACTTTAAGGAGCTGCAAAACAAGAGCTCGGGATCTGTGTGAACAGAACATCAAGGCATTGTGCGTTTTTTTTAATGCAAAGAAAGAAACTCAATGGTATTGACATTCATATAATGTGTATTCAGCAACATTCACACTTCTAAAAATATACAAATATTGTCATAATAAGTAATCTTCCAATAAGCAGCAAAAGGACAGGTAGGTAGAATAGCTTTCAAGTAGGAATATGATAGAGTAAAACCATCACTTACTACAGTCCAATTGATCAGGATTCTCAAGGAACTGAATTCCTTGTCCAATCCCTCCCAACCTCAACTTGTACAAAGAAGGAGCAAAGGACCATAATAAACAAATAAACAAAACATCTTCTATCAAGCATGTGAGACACAGTGTTTAGCTATGGATAGACAATTAGCTTTCAAGTCCTGCCTTTTACACATATTGACTGTGCAACCCTGGACAGGTCACTTAATCACTCAAGACAACTCTAAAACTACAAATTGTATGACAGTTGCCATTGTTCACTGGCAGAAGGAGTTTCCTCACAGGGAATTGCCTTCAACTAGAAAATCACAGGTCTTGACCATCTCTCTCAGTCAAGGATAAAGTTCAAGGAAACAACTTTCAAAACACAGAGTGAGCCAATCAATCAGTAAGCCTTTATTACATACCTACAACGAGCCGGACACTGAAGTAGAGGCTAGGGATACAACTATAATTAATGATTCGACCAAATTAACCACTCTACCTACATTTAGAGTATTGAATGACCATAAATGTTGACCTTATAAATGCAACATCTCCATTTACAAGACACCTTAAAGCTAATCAAGTACTTTCCTATGAGATAGGTAGCAAAATAATATTATATCCATTTATATTTATATTTATTATTATTATCATTTCCGTCTATATAAGGACAAGGCTGCTCAGAGGTCAAAAGAGTTCCTCAAGGTTAAACATTTGGTAATAGCCAGGAATAGAATTCATATCTTCTGACTCAAAGTCCTGCAAACTTTCAAATTTTCCTGCCTATAGCTTGTTTATACATAGTTATTTGTCTCAGCTTTTATCACAGTGCTTAGCACACTGCAGGCACTTGAATGTTTATTGACTGACTGACATCCCAGTAACTATCTTAATACTTAAATGAGATCTTTAGTCTACAAGGAATGATAAACTTCTCTTCAGTGTTCTTACTGAGAAATACACCATAGGAAAGTATATTACTACATCTGGGGAAAAAATGGGCTTTTGTTTTTGTTTTTGCCAAACTATCAGTTAAATAGAAAACATAACTAAAATCACCATTCTCTAAATATTCTGTTTAAATATATCATTTCTTATGTATCTTATATTTACACAGAAACTGTGTCCATGAAGACAAGGACTGTTTTCCCTTTGTGTGTGTATGTCCCCGGCACTTAGCATACATAGTTTCTAGCTCCTTAATAAATGGTGGTTAATTGGCTGTTTCTGCAAATGAAGAATAAAAACTGATGTTAAGACACTTGCTGAAAAAAAAATCAATTGGCAAAAATGAAATAAAACTTACTTCTGAAATAAACATGATCAGTTCAAAAGGATAGGAAGGGAAATGCTCCTAAACAGGATTGTACCAAACAGGTTTAATCTGGATTTTACTCTAATAATACTAACCCAATCATTAAGCTTCCAAGATATAAGAAATGACACAGAAAGATTCCTGCAACTCTGTCCTTATCTATAAAATGAAAGTGTTAGACTAAATATTCTAAGATCCTTCTTGCTGAATCTGAAGTTCCATGGGTCTATGCATCCATAAATATTATCCCCAGTGTTATGTGACTGTGACTACACAATAAAATTATCCTTCAGACTCTAGTATGATTTCCTCTCTGCCTGTAGACTGTCATATTGACTACCTGAAAGCTTTTTTACACACTGTAATTTCTACAGCCAACACTGTCAAAACAAGGAAGGAGAAGCAACAGCACCATTGGGTAAGGTGCCTGAAAGTGTTTCATTATACAAAACTCCAGACTTTCACGGCAGCCACGATACAAGTAGAGGAGCTCAGCATCATTCTGCCAATATATTTCCTCATTCACTTGTGCAGTCAGGGGAGCGGCAGGGAAGTTCTTCTCACTCCCATTGTGAGAGGGCATCATTTGCTAATACTAGTTTTCCTCCCTTTGAGGAAAATAGAGATGGCATGGCCTCCTCTGCTGAAATGAATAGATCTAGGGGTGGAGTTCCCATCTGTGATATTATCAACTCAAATACTTGCTGATTCAGGCTCAGCTCTGCCTGGGATATTGACTGCCTGCAGAGGCAGTTAGCCTTTGTGTTTAGAGCTGCGCTAATGTAAATGACTTTTATTGACAGTAAATGATGCTCTACCCAAAGCAATGACTCTGATGCAATCCTACTGGGTGAGATTTTACTTTCTTTGTTCACTGGTTTTAAGGTGGTCCAATTCTATACGAAACCAAAAAGGTCCTTCATCTTGATTTTTAGTCAGATTAAAAAATTGAGATGCTGGTAGTAACGGTATTTTATATCTAATACTGTCATTATTGTTTCATAATTTCATCAATAACAGACAGGATGAATGGCTATTCTAGTTAGCTGAAGTTAATTTAACTGAATTATACGGTATAACTGCATTGGGCCAAGATTTCTCTACACAGAATATAAAGTTTTAGGGCTATTAAAACTCCTCTAAGGACTCTATGTGTGACCATTTTTTGCAGTTATTGATGATAACCTAATATTTATAAGAGTAAAGCCCTAACCTCTTTTCAGAAAAAGGAGTCTGCTTATACCTTCTAAAAGTACCCAGTTTGAATATGGTCACCAACATACTTTGTCTTATTTTCTCTATTTTACATTTATTGCCCCACCATCACAAAACTATTATTACCCTTCTAACCTAGATACGCCATGTGATCCACCATACCTTGCCAGCCTAGCTGTTTTGACCTAACTTGTACAGAAAAAAAAAACCCTACAACTGCACTGGCATAAGAACTTGAAAATCCAAAATTTAAATCATGACAAATATATTGCCCGCTCTCTCAATTCCACACTTTAAGAAATAAAGAACATACTGAACTATTTTTGTATCTATAGTTCAAACAGGTCATTTCTTCCCTACTCTCCTAACTTATTTATGAGCTCCATTTGACGGTGCTCAATTGGTATTTTGATATATGCAGTGTGAGTTGTTGGTCTAAACCTAGGAAATGTCAGATTGTTTTCTACTCTTACCAGCAGTTTCTGTTGACTAAGTTTATCTGTATAATTTAAGCTACTAGTGAAAAAAAAATAAATGAAATAAGGAACACCACCAATCACACTGACTTGCAACCATTATTTGGGTGGATGGCTATGATTCATGGAATACCACATTTTTAAAGAATCAATTCTTCGACTCCAGTAAGCATGAGTAGGCAGTTCTTTACTAACGACTGTACAGAAGAAGCTAAGGATTTATAGAACATGGACTAGAGTCACATAGGATGGACAGCTATGTGATCTGCCTCCAAGTGACATGTATCTTTGTGGGGAGTCCCTACATCCATGAGATCATGGAACCATCAGTTTCAAAGGAAAGGCACAAAACAGAAAAAAGTTCAGGGGACGGTAATAGTAATGCTGCACACCTCAGCATCGGAGATTTTAACCATACTAATTTGAAGACTTAGAAGGTCCAATTTAAAGACTTTAATTTTGTTACCACATTTTACAATTCAAGATACCTATAATCTAAGAATCTCTCTAATCTTTCTGAATTTTATTTTCCTATCCAAAAGCTTCGGATAAGTAACTTTAAAGTCTCTTAGGATTTCTGGGGATATGTTCTTCCCAGATTCTGACTTTACAAGGCAACAAGGCGGCATGGTGAAGAGTTTGTTGTACTTGGACACAGGAAGGCCTGAGTTCAAATCCTGTCTCAGAAAGTTGTAAGTTGTGTGATCGTAGGCCAGTCACTTTACCTTTCTCAGCCCTCAGTGGCTTCATCTGTAAAACAAGAATAATAATCTCTGCATGGTTGTTGTGGGGATCAAATGAAATAATATGTGTAAAATGGTTTACAAAACTTAAATGCTATAGAAATGCTATCGTCATTGACCCCTGGGCTCATTGAGTCTTATGATGAAAGCTGTCCCAGTTCTTGTTGACCAAGGTCTTTATCAGGAGTTGCCAAGTTCTTTCTCTTAAGAATTTCTCTATATTATTGAGGACATTTCTCCCATGACCGTTAAAGGAGGAAAGAGGAAGAAGATAAAGAACCAGTTTTGACTGACAGTTTGAACATACATCTTCAAGGCACCTTCAAGTCTACAGAGCTGGATCCTCGAAAGATGACACAAATTGGGAATGTTTTTGCTGAGATTTTTTAAAAACAGAAATCTAGTATTTTTGTCATTTTTCTTCAGCATGCCACATCATTTAGCCTATAAAATAGAATGTGATACAGTGTGGTCAATGAAATTGATTTTAAAACATAACCTGGTCTCTTAATTCAACAATAAACAATATATTAAATACCTACACAGCATGCAAAGCCTTATGCTAGACACAGAGGGAAGAAAATACAAATTTAAATAAAAAATTATAAAGTCTGCAGTTTAATAGATGGATAACATATACACCCAGAGGAATGCATACTGTTTCCAGAATTTAATTCAACTGAATACAATAAACATTTACGTCCTAGCAGGTACAAGGAACTGTGTTAGGTACTAAAGGTATAAGATTAAAAAAAAAGAACTCCATCCTTGTCCTTCAGTTTACATGCTATGAGGAAGGACATACACTGACAGGTATAATACAAGAAAGGGCATCTCTCCTGTCAGACTGGCTAACACAACAAAACAGGAAAATGATAAATACTGGAGAGGATGTGGGAAAATTGGAACACTGTTACACTGCTGGTGGAGTTATGAATGGATCCAGCCATTCTGGAGAGCAATTTGGAACTATGCCCAAAGGACTATGAAAATGAGTATACCCTTTGACCCAGCAACACCAGAGACATCGCACAAGTGGGAAAGGGGCTCGTATGTACAAAAATATTGATAGCAGCTCTTTTTGTGGTAGCAAAGAACTGGAAATCAAGGAGATAACCATCAATTAGAGAATAGCTAAGCACGTTGTGGCATATGAATGTAATGGAATATTATTGTGCTATAAGAAATGGAGAAGATATGGACTTTATAATAACCTGGAAAGATGTACATGATATGACGCTGACTGAGGGGAGCAGAACGAGGAGAACATTGTTCGCAACCACAGACATATTTCTGTGATGACTAACTTTGATAGACTTGGCTCTTCTCAGCAATACAAGGTTCAAAGGCAGCTCCAAAAGACTCATGATGGAAAAGGCTATCTACATCCAGAGAAAGAATTCAGAAAGAGTCTGAATGCAAATTGAGGCAAATTATTTGCTTTCTTTTTTTTCTCTTCTTTTTTGGTTTTGTTTCTTCTTTCTCATGATTCATTCCATTGGTCATAATTCTTCTTTACAACTTGACTATTGTATAAATAAGTTCAATGCCAAGGTATATGTAGAACATATATAGGATTCCTTGCCGTCTTGGGGGGGGGAAGGGAGGAAAAGAAAATTTGGAACTGAAAAACTTGTGGAACTGAGCGTTGTAAACAAAAAATAGAAAATCTAATTTTTTTAAAAAAATAATACAAGGAAGAATGTCCAAAGGGTCAGAGAAAATAGCATCTGAACTGTATCTTGAGATAAAAGACTGTAAGAGTCAAAGATGAAGAGGAGTTAATTCCCAGCATGGAGAACAGTCTTTATGAATATACATTGGCAGGAAGCAGCATATCTAACATGGAAACAGCTCTAACCTGGCTTTTGAGTTTTTATACTTCAGTATGTAGAGTATATAAAGGGGAGTGGAGAGAATCAAGGATGGAAAGGTAGACTGGAGGTAGAGTGTATTGTGAAGGCGCTTAAATGTCAGAGCAGCTATTCCCAGTACGACATTCCATCTCCCACTTACATGCCTTTGCACAAGTACACCCCCACTCATATACATACATCTCCATCTCATAGGATACCCAGCCTCTTTCCAAGCACTACTCAGGTACCATCTCTTGCAACAGAACTTTTCTGATTTTATCTGTTATTAGTATTCTCTCCTTTTTGAAATTACTTTATAAAATTCTTTATTATAAGAGATGGCTCTGTGGGAGTGGGGTGGATAAGGGGGGGGGATGTGAGAGACAAAAGAAGAAATAAAGGATTAAATAAAAATTTATTAAAAAAAGAAATTACTTTGTAAATACTTTTTAGAAATTTACATAATCATACATATGTGTTATCTCCCCAGAGCCTGTCCTCAACAGAACGTAAACTCCTTGAAAAAAGGAATTATTTGCCTTTTGTCGTTATATGCTCAGTCCCTTTCACTTTGTAGGCACTTAAAAGTTGTTTAAATGAATTTACCCCATAGAAAGAAAGGGAAGCAAAAGAAGTCATCATATTAGACCTGATAGGAAAAGGCAAGTTGTTGGATGTGGATGTGGAGGAATGAGTCAAAAAAGAATGACTGGAAGCTCAAAGGGTTCAAACCTGGAAAACTTAGATGTTCGTGCCATCAACAGAAAGAGGGAAGATAAGTGATAGTTGGACAGTAAATTTAGGATATATTTTTTTTCCTAAGGGTCTTTCTCTGTAACCTCCTTTAGATTTATAACCAAGTATTACAATTCCATAATCTCATCATCCAAATATTGCCATTTTCCTATAACTGCTCCCTAAGAAGTACAATCTCTCTACAGAGAAAATTCTTGTGAATCTCTACTTATCCAGTATAGAAAGGCTAGGCATATGAATTTGCATAGTACTTCATGTTTTCAAACAGTTCCCTGGTTTTGTTTGTTTTTTGTTTTTCCTTTTTACCCAATTATCAACTTCAATAGTCATTTGGTTGGCTATCTCCATGATACCTCAGTGAATTTACACACCTATTAAAATTATTTATAAGAAAGTAAAAAAAAAAAGTTTAAAAGTTCACAATGAAAATAAAAACATCTATTAACATAAAAATAAGTAAAATTTGCTTGAAAGCAAGACATTCTTTTTTCTGTTCGATATTTTATTTTCCTCCAATTACATTTTAAAATGATTTTTAATATTTTTTAACTCTGAGTTCTAAATTTTCTCCCTCCCTCACCTCTCCTCTCATTGAGAAGGCAAGCAATTTGATATAGCTTATATATGTGTAGTTATGCAAAACATTTTCATCATAGTTGACTGTAAAAAAAGAAAGAGAAAAAAAATATGTTTTGGTCTGCATTAAGACTCCATCAGTTCTTTCTCTGAATATGGATAGTATTTTTCATCATGAGTGCTCAGGGATTGCCTTGGATCACTGTATTGCTAAGAATAGCTAAGGCATTCACAACTGATCACCACACAATATTGCTGTTACTGTTTGCAAGGTTCTCCTGGCTCTGCTCACTTCACTTTGCATCATGTAAATCTTTCCAGGGTTTTTTTTTTGATAGCATCCTGCTCATCATTTTTTACAGCACAATATTCCATCATAATCATATAACACAACTTGTTGAGCCATCCTCCAATTGATGGGCAGCCCCTTAATTTCTAATTCCTTGCCACCATGAAATAGCTGCTATAAGTATTTTTGTATACAAAGGTCCTTTTCTTTTCTAGTTTTTATCTCTTTAAGATACAGACTGAGTAATGGTATATTCAAGAGCTTGCATGATTTTATAGCCTTTTGGCGTAGTTCCAAAATTATGCTCCAGAAGGGTTCAATCAGTTCACAAAGCCTTAGTGTCTCAATTTTTCCACATCACCTCGAACGTTTGTCATTTTCCTTTTCTGTCATATTGGCCAGTCTGATAGGTGTGGGGTAGCACCTCAGAGTTGTTTTAATTTTCATTTCTCTAATCAGTAGTGATTTAGGACATTTTTCCTCCTAATACAGATAGGTTCAATTACTTTGAAATCTGCCTGTTCACATTCTTTGACCATTTGTTAATTGGGGAATGCTCTTGTTTTTATAAATTTGACTCAGTTCTCTATACATTTGAGAAATGAGGCCTTTATCAAAGATACCTGCTGTAAAAATTTTTTTCACAATTACTAGCTGTATTTCTCTCCATCCTATTTTCCCCGTTTGTCCTATTCTTTCTCTCTCCTTTCATCCTGTCCATCCCCAAAAGTGTTTTGCTTGTGACTACTACCTTTCCCTCTTCCACAATCTGCCTTCTCTTCTATCAGCAAACCTCCCCCCTTATTTCCTTCTTCTTTCTCATAGGGTAAGGCAGATTTTTATACTTAAATAATGTGAAACAAGACATTCTTCAAAATTTTTAAGAATTCAATTACTTGCTTTTCCTAATTTTCTTACAAAAGATATGAACAATTTTCCAAAGAATTGCAAACTATTAAGAACATTTAAAGAATACTTCAAATCACTAATAATCTTTTTAAAAAAATCAAAACAATGCTAAATTTTTGTTTCATGACCAGCAAACAAGAAAAATGACAAAAATTTAGAAAAGTCAATGTTGAATGGATTATGGAAATACAGGTACCTAATATATTGTTGATAGAGCTGTGAACTGGTCTAATTATTCCAAGAACAATTTAGAACTATTATAAGAATCTGATTAAAATGTTCATATCCATTGACCTACCTACAGATCTTACATGCTAGGCATAAAGTATCAGGAGGTAAATGATGGGGGAAAAAATCCATACGTATACCAAAATATTTATAGCAGTACTTTTTGTGGTAGCAAAAAAAGAGGATAGAGAGTAGACACCCACCAAATAGAAATAGCTAAACATGATTATTTGAATGTAATGGAATATTACTGTGGTCTAAGAAATAATATATATGATGAATAGAAAGAGGCCATGGGAAGACTTATGTGAACTTAAGCAAAGTGAAATAAGTAGAACTTATAAGTAGAAAAATAATAAATGTAATGCCTGCAGCAATGTAAATGCAAAGAACAAGAAGAAAATAATCTAAAATGAACATTGTGAGATTTTAATGACAAAAGTGGGCACCAAAGAAAAGATATGAGAAAATAAATACCTTCTCCTGATTCTTTGTGGTAGAGGACTATGGTATGGAACATTTTTGATATGTTGGTTAATTTTACTGAACTGTAGGGGTTTCTTTTTTATTCTTTGTTTTAAGAGATGGCTCTCAAAAATTTATTTATTAAAAAAAATTTCAGTTACTTATCAATGCATCAAATTAACAAAAGAGTTCTTTGGTCACTGTTCTATATTCAATTTCTAAAAGAATCATATAAGATTACCTAAGTCTCAGTTATACCATTAATCCTTTCTAAAGTATCTGTTACAATTTTGACAAAAAGGAACACTCCCAATTTAAAATGTAGTGGACAGATATGTTAATTGCTCCAAGATAAACAATACAATCCTGGCAGGCAGCTTAAGGAAGTAATAAATTTGCTTCCATGTATATACTCCCTTATAAAATGGCTTTTTAAAAGCTAAAGCCAAAAATATGAGCAAAAATCAAGAGCTAAATTTATATTGACCCTCTGCAAGCCAACAGTTTTGTTGTCTAGCCTGAATTAACACTACCCTATGGTTACAGAAAGAACACAATATAAAACTGAAACTCAACAACAAAACTCTAATATATAGGCTTTCCGTGAAAGAATGAAAACTATATGAGCAGATGTTCCAAAAAAAGTTTCACCCTGCTTTAAAGCCCAAGCCTTTTGCGGCTCCTTATCTGTTTGTCATTCTCCTCTCCCACCCCTACTTTGCTATAAATCAGCTGTTTCATCCCACCATCTCAAACCCCTAAGTAGGCTGGACTTTCAATTTTCTCATCTCTCCTGAAATATCTTTCCAGGCACCTTAGTACTCATGCTATTTATGGAAACTGGACATGTCGGTGCCCTAAAAAAATCCCAAATAATTCTGCATCTCTCCTCTATAGGAGACTCCATCCTTAGCAGAATTCTAAAGGAAGCTAAGCTATGAAAACCCACTGAGACAAAGGCAAGAATAAAAAAAGGCTTAGTTACAGAAGAAAAATTTAAAAGGAAGCATAATTTGAACTTATAACTTCATTCACTAAACTAAATTACTACAAAATTAGGCAACACCTGGAACAAAGGTCAAGTTTAGAAATCTATGCGCTCTCACCACTAAACAACACCAATATCACTCAATCAGGAAAAATGATACCTGCTGGTAAACTTGTGACTGAGTTTTGAAAAAATAATTTCTAACTAAAAGCATTATTATAGTATGGTTCATTATTACAAAGGTTTGGATTCACTGCAAGTCACATCATGAGTCAATTTGTACATTCTATTTATATCCTCCCTTCTTACACTTCTAGAATGGAGAACTACAATAATTATCATCATAACATCATTGTTCTTTCAATTCAATTCAATAAACATTTATTATCTACTGTGTTCAGTGAACTAAACTCAATCTGAGAACTATAGGATCACAAATCTTAAACTGGAAGAAACTTCAGAGGCCATCTAGTCTAATCTCTTCATTTTACAGCTGAGGAAACAGGCCCAGAGAGCACAGAAGGAAAGTATAGGTGAGACAAAATTCAAAAACATGACTTCCAGTGCAAATATTCCTTTCTATTATACCATAATGCCTTTCAGTATGATTGAACATTACATAGACCCTACCTTCAAGGAGCTTGCAATCTAAGTGGCATGGAAATTATACACATTCAAATATAATACAAAAACAATAGCCTGAAAATACATGAGAGTTCACAGATGGTGGTAGGGGAGGTGGATGAAAGTGCAGTAGAAAATATCTACCTTCCTTTTATTTTAAAGGGCTTATATTGCTCAAGATAACTAATAAGTAAAAAAGAATTCTTTGAAAAATTACTGTTTTAATCATCAAGAATAGAAATGATGCTGTATATTTTTTAGCTACATCACCCTTTTGTCTTGCTAGAATCACTGTTTCTACTTTTTTTTCATTTTATCTTGAAAAGACACCTGCCTGTATTTCTTGTTTCCCTCAAACCACAATTAGAGTCATAGAATAAGAAAACTAGAAGAGCGTTTAGAAATCGTTTAGTCCAATCTCTTCATTTTACAGATCTGGAAACCCTCCAATGATTTATTTTTATTTTACTCTTTCCATATGAGTTATGGCACAAAACTAGACATTTTTTCCCTTTGGTTATACCATATGACTGCTATATTGATGAGGATAGGAAAACTGCATTTCTTTGGCTAAATTATTCAAAGTCTGTTGTAAAGAGATCAACAGAGTCTTACTAGAAACATTTTGTCATTCAGTCAATAAGCATTTTTAAGTGCTAGCCACTGTGCTAAGGACTTCCAAGGTCATCTAGTTCTCTCCCTAGATGGAGCAAGATTTTCTGTGCATTTCATCATATGGGAAGTCATCAAGTTGAACATTGCCAGATTATATTGTAGAATACTAAAGATCAAGTTGTTTCAAACTCCCTCCAGATTTTGCATTCATCTCTACTGAATGGCTATCTACCCATGAAGTCTATCTATACAGATGTAAAATGGAATTCACAAAGGCTAACTTAAACTAGCTAGGTAACTGACCTTTAAAACTGGATGAAGAAATTTCAGGCATCTGACCCTACACAACACTGTAAGTAAGCAACAGCTACACACATATGCAATATATTTCTGTGTATGCAAAAAAAAAAATCATGCTGAGAAAACAAAAAGGCCCATCATCAGCCAAAGACATTCATTTCTGATAATTTCTATCATATCTCCAATCAATCAATAAGCATTTATTAATCATTTACTATGTGCCAAGCACTGTTCTAAGTCCTAGGGATACAAATAAAGTAAAAAACATGGTGTCTGCCTTCAAGAAACTCATATAGGAATGGAAGAGACAACATACAAACAACTAAATACATTCGAAATATATACTTTGTAAATGGGTGGTAATTTCAGAGGGGAGGCACTATCAGTGGAAGATTCTGTACATTACTGGACCAAATAGTATGCCATGTTTCACTTAAGAAGTTCTTTTTTCAATTAATTGTCAAGGTTTTTCTGGATAGAAAACTCAGGTATTTAGATCATATACTTTTTCCTTATGGTTCACTTAGGCTAAATCAAACAAAATGAAAACCTTTGCCTCAGTGAGATTTTATTCTGGTTATCTAGGCTAAACTGGGGGTTTTATGCTAATTTTATAGTGTGTGTGTGTGTGTGTGTGTGTGTGTGTGTGTGTGTGTGTGTCTAGTGCTGAAGGAAGACAAAGGAAAGAACTAAGTTAAACAAAGATCTAGGGCTGTTGCCAAACCTAAAAACAACAATGGCACAAAAAAAGAGAACAGAACGCAGGGTCTACAGCCAACAAAATCCAAATGTAAATTCACTAGTTGACAGGCGCTGCATGTAAATGGGCTTATTTTGGCAACTGTTAGAGTTAAAAATACAAAAGGCATCACTTCTTGTACAAAAGCAAAGGTAATTGAGTTTTGTTTTGTTTTTTAAGGAAAACGGGCTACAGAAATTTTATACTGACCACTGGCTATTTAATTTGTAGGAAGGAATACTGCCTTTTGTTTTGGTGAAAATTCACTTATTGTTTACCCAATTCTAAGACTAGCATATACTGGCTTTCTAAAGATTTTCTTAAAAGTTATTTCAAGTCAAGTGCCATTAAGAGAAAGAACATGATTGTGACAAAAAAAGCTTATTACAATCTTGTTTTTCTTTTTCTTAAAATTTATGTTTTTATTTTTAGTTTACAGCACTCAGTTCCACAAGTTTTTGTGTTCCAATTTTTCACCCCCTCTCTCTCCTCCCCTTCCCCCCCAAGGCAACATGTAATCCAATATATGTTCTACATATACCTTTATATTAAACTTATTTACACAATAGTCAAGTTATTACAATCTTTAAATCAAGAAAGATAGTAATGGTGTAGTGGAAAGAGCTCTGTATTTGGAGTCAGACAACCTGGCTCAAGTACTCACTCTTCTATACTTTTCACCTGTGTAACCCAGGGTAAGTCACTTAAACTTCCTTGGGCCTTGAATTAAATCATCTATAAAAAAGAAGTCTTTGGGCTCCATGATTTCTAAGTGCCCATCCAGTTTGAAATAGAATGTTCCGAGGTCTTAAAATTCCTTAAGACTAAAGCATTCACCAGCCTGACCCTTTACGCAAACAAGCCACACCATTCTTGTGAGGGCCGTATTAACGTGTGACCAGCCAGTCTCAATATCACTGTAGGACAGCCTCCACAAAAAAAGCAATCTCTAGATGGGAATGGGCTATTTGAAAATAAGGAAGTTCTTTTCTTTACCTCTGGTCATATTCTAAACTCCATTTAAAAACAAATTCTCTTTATAGAAGCATATTGGCCAAAGGAATACTGTTTATGCTCAAGCATACAGTGTTACTTTGAGTATGTGGCTTCATCAACTCTTAAGTATTCTAGCTTTAACCATGGTCCCATGAACAATAAAATAGCATACAACATACTGGAAAACAATACCTTAGCTTTGATATCTTCATTCATTCCTTCTCTACTGACTTGTCTTTGCTTTCAAACATGGGCAGATCTTCCCTATGCTTGATCCTGCTACTCCACTATAGATGTCATTCATTTTCTCCTCCCTTCAATACCAAACTTCTCAAAGAAACAGTCAACAACTACTGTCTTAATTGCTTTGCAAAGCAATCTCTTCCTAATCTCTGGCAAGCCAATTCCTATGCTTTTCACACTGATAAAAACTTTTTTCAAAAGTCATAAACAAGAGTGATAATAACTACTATTTGTATGGCGCTTTAATATTTTCAAAACACATGACATGTTATCCCATCTGAGACTCAAAACCCCATGAGGTAGACACTCTTATTATCCCCATTTTAAAGAAGAGGGGAGTGAAAATGAAAAAGTTTACGTGATTGGCCCAGGGTCACACAGCTAGTCAATAAACGTCAAAGCTGGATAAGAAATTAGGCCTTCCTAATTCTAAGTCCAACATTCAGTCCACTAAAGTCACCTCAGGACAGTTAGGTGGTGTACTAGATAGAGTGCCAGGCATGGAGTCTGGAAGTCTTACCTTCCTGTGTTCAAATCTGGTCTCAGATACTAGCTGTGTGACTTTGGGCAAGTTACTTAATCCTGTTTGCCTCAGTTTCCTTATCTGTAAAATGAGCTGGAGAAGGAAATGGCAAACTCCTCCAGTATCTTTGCCAAAAAAGCAAACAAATAAACAAATAAAAAAAACAGTCACAAAGAGGAGGACATGGCTGAAACAACTCCACAACAACAAACATTGCAGTCTTTTTTGCCTTTGTTTATCCTGTGTCCAAACATCTGTAATGCTATCAAACTTCCATACCCACTCTGAGCTTCTAATATGACTTATCATCTATAGCACGCCAGCACATACTCATTTATTGTTAAGTGTTTCTTGTGTGTATACTTTGTCACTACCACCAGACTTAAGTTCCCGACTTTATTCCCTAAAGTCCTTAAGACAGTACGAAATTCACAGCGGGCATTCAAATGTTTTTTTAGAAAAATCAATAAAATGAGCTGATCTTATTCAAATAATACCAGTTATTAAATGTCTAATGTAAATAATAATAATAACTCTCCCCCCTTCCCCACCTGTGAAGTAGAGGAGTACACGTATTATTAAGCCCATTTTAGAGATTAAGAATCTGAGGTTTAGAAGGTGTGTTTTGTCATGGTCAAGTAGCTGAGCAGTGACAGAAAAAAGGCTTAAACACAGGCCTTCTGCCACCAAGTCTAGTGCTCATTTCATGATGCTGATTCCACAAATGAAATAAGTATATGGCCCTTTGCAAATTCATATTAGTAAAATGTTCCTTTTGTCAAGATGGAAAAAGACTACTCAGAGCACAAATAAAGAAAATCTCGCAGGGCTTTATTTTTCTATAATGAAAATGTTTACAGAGAGTCTCACAATAGTTCTAACTAAAGAAAGCTTATTTTCTGAGTATGGGAAATCAAACAATAGGTTTTGCTAACCAGGAAAAGGCTCATAACCTAGTCTAGTCTTAAACAAAGAAAATTATCTACTTTTTCAGGGCAGAAACAATGAGAGTGAGATTAGGACCAACTGCAGCAATATTATCACCACCATCAAAAGATTGAATGGATGCCTACTATCCTGCAAGATACTATATGCTTCAGATACACAAAGATGCAAGATAAATTCCCCTAGGCCAGTGCCACATCGTCGGCCTGTGACATAAATGGTTTCTTTAGCTGTCATATTGTTAATATTAATGTTAATATTGATCACGGTTGTTCTTCCAAGTGAGCATCCCATACACCTGAGTACAGTTTTTTCCTGAAAGTAGACAGAAACGACAACAAATAAAACTTTAAGTGATATCATCCCCTTGTAAAGGGAGAGGGTAGGTTTTCCATTCTATTTTCTTAAAGTTGCGCATATGGTTTGTATGGCTCAATTACTTATATTAAGGAAGAAAGGGCCTGGATCCATTAAATCCATATGTAGTTGTTATTAAAATCTTAAAATTACTAACCAGTTATTAGTCTTCCTCCTCACCAGCACCACCACCCTACCAACCCTAGGTGATATCTCTTCCTAACTGGTAACAATATTTAGTAAGTAACATTCTCAAACCTCTCCCTGCCCTTGCCTATACCACGAAGGCAATGCTAGGATCAATGAAATAGTGAATCTACAAGAAAAAGGAAAGACGAAGAAGCTCGGAAAACCCACAAAACAGATAATCAATCAATCTCTTGATTGATCATGAGCACTGTCTATCTTGCAAGGAAAGTCCATTAAAAAATCGATAGCTGGTCATTAATTATCAACAATCACAAAACTACAAATATTTCAGTCTGTCTAACTAAAAATACATATACATCCTCAGAAACAAAAGCAATCGTGTTTACTTCTTTGCTAGACTAAGGAATAACCATTGCAGCCCCTAATGAAGACATTCCCTCCTTTAATGAATAAATCATCAAATTGAGAACAGAAACATCAAAACAGGCACAATCTACTAATTTGCCTGATTACTAAAGGATATTATACAGTTAGTGGTCTTAAGTAGTGGCATATACATATTTACACATAAATGTTTTAATCTCATTAGTAACACCTCAATAAATCACACTGTCAGATGGGTTATTTCTAGAAAGATTTCCTATACAGAGCTAATCCCATCTACACAGAGTGGATTGTTATACATTTTACATTTGTCTTTTTTTTAAGTGTCATCTTTCTGACCTGTTATACCATTTCTCTATTATCTAATGCCCTTACTAACATTCATCTTACTTTGGAAGTTATACCTCTCTATTAAATGACTTATTACCTGAGATATCAAGTTATGGGTCTCTTATTGAAGGTTCATCTTTAGAAGTCATAGCTAGCTTTAGTTACAAATCCATGAACTTCTAACAAGAGAGAAAAACAAGGAGATATTTCTCACCTTCTTCAGGGCTGCTCACTTGACCAAGGCCTCCTGTAATTTGAACCCTTAGGGCCTGGTTAGATTATGAAAAGATTGCCTAATATATATGCTAAGAACAGCTTTAAAGAAGATGAAAACTAAAGCAATGTTTATTTCACGGTCTCTTCAAGCAAACTTGGCATCCTACTTCATTTACATCAAAAGCAATGATCTCAAGAAATCGGACAACCCAATGTTATAACACATCACAAATATATCAATTACGATTGCTGTCAGTTATTACTGTAGCCAAAAATAAAAATTAAAAAAAAAAACTTTCACGCTTCAATCCCAATCCCAACCCCTCCCTCCATTATCTCAACTATAAAACTTTTGGGTCCCTATGGCTTCATGAGCTTAAGAATCTTCTCTGATCCTCTGTGAAAAAAATCCTTAGTGAAAAATGCAACTGCCCTGTCTCCTATCACCACCTTGTCCAATAACCATAATGGTTTTTATTCATTTTTAACACTCTATTAGAGAGCTACTTTCACATTTTAAAATTTAGGTTCTAGGCAAAATATAGCCTATGCAAATTAAGCAACAAAGTCTTCTAATTTTTCACTGAGAAGCCACCTTAAAAAGGTACGGAGAAAATGGACAGAAGCAACACAGAATAATTAAAAGGCCAGGCAGTGAACAGGGCGAAGAAAACCTTGGTTCAAATCATAATTCCTACATGCACTAGTTTTACTATGCTGGTGGACAAATCATCTAATCTTGCAAAACTTTAACTTCTTTCACCTGTGAAATGGAGGTAATGTCACTTGTATTATTTACCTACAAAGTCTTTGTGAAAAAGATATTGAGGTACCTTAAGAGTCATTCTATAAGTAGGAGTTACTGCCTACCAGTAAAGCCCAAGTCCACAGAAACAAGTCTTTGAATAAAGATATACAATTCATGGGTAAATCACTACTTATATTTCTGCTAAATGCAGAGAATAGAATGTTATTCAAAAAAAAAAACACTGAAAGCCGTAACAACTACCCTAAAACCACCTAGAAAAAATGAAAGCAAGAATACCCTACTTACTTGAAAAGAAAAGCTTAAAACAATGGTTGAACTTACTTTCTGGTGCTTCAAGATATCATCCCCCTTATTGCTTTTCATTGTGATTTTTGAAAACATAATAATAACAGTAGCTAAAATTTATATAGCACCTACCATATATTAGGCACTACGCTAAGCACTTTACAAATATTATCTCATTTGATCCTTACAACTTACAACATTACAAGCCCCATTTTACAGATGAGGAAACAGGCTAAGAGAGGTTAAAGTAACTTTCCCAGAGCCACCCAGCTAGTAAGGGTCTGAGAACACATGTGAACTCAGGTCTTCCAGACTCTAAACCCAGTGGTTTTTCCACTGTACAACCCACCTGTCCTCAAATGACCTAAATGTAAGACTTTACCTTTATCCCTATTAAATTGTATCCATTTGGTTTTAGCCAGGGAATACAGCCTGATGAAAAAGAGAAATGATTGTGCCATGGAGAATTTAATGTCTCTAATAATTTTGCTTAGGTGCAGCACTGACTAGAACAGCGTCTCCACGCCACCCCAGTTCTCTATAACATTAGACACACTTGCCCAAAGAATTTGCTTGGAACTGGGTACGTTTGAACTCTATGGAACAGTTTCCCTGGCCCCATCTAATTAAAAAAGTGCATTAACTGACACAATGACAAAAACAAGTATAAAACTGTTATCTCTTGCCCCTATACCTCAAGGAGAAAAGGTAGTAGGACACAGGAGAGAGAGAGAGCTAGCTTTAAAGAGTGGAAAACCCGGGTTCAAATCTTTGACATGTACTGACTTTATGGCCACAGACAAAACTCTCCATGAGAAAGGCAACTCTCTAAGTCTACAAGTGGCATAAGAGTTGCACATAAGCATTAGTAGAGGGAGTTTCTTCACTAAGAGTTCCCCATACTAATAATGTATCACAGATCTTGACTACAAAGAATATTATCTTCAATGGGCAACAGAAATCCTAAAAGTGGATGGAAAGCCACCTGGTGATGGGAGAATCATTCTCACTGGAGGGTGCCATAAATAGTGATCTCTTCTCCTTCAGATTCAGAAATCCTCTCAAATTAGAGCTCTCACTTTTTTTACCTGTCCCTACACCATGGACTAGCAAAAGTAAGCATTTTTTAAAACCTGATTTAACCCAGTCTAACAAAAACTAAATTAGATTTAAGGCCATTCCCTACTAGTATAGACAATGTAAGTACCACAGGCTAAAAATAAATAAGCACAGAAAGTGCCAAATACACTATTTCCATATGATTTGCATTGTAATTCCTAATAAGGTCACTCAACACAAAAGTGAATTTTATCCTAAAGAAATGATGGCAAGAATTTATGGCAAAATTCCATTTGGCACTATGGAAGCAATCGATAAAAGGGGCCTAAAGACTTACAAGATAAGATGGTACAAGTCAAGATGGCTTTCCTTTTTTAACTGTCTTCGGATCTTTAATTCTGCTGCCAAAACTGTCTTCACCACCCACTGTGTTAAAGCTGTGAGGGGCTCCCCAGATGACCTAGCTCTCTTTTTTATAATCAATAGCTCCAACAGTACTCTTCCTTACTCTGTGGAAAAAACTGCATCTGCCCTTCCCAACTATGTGAACCAGGCTGCTTTCAAATCAGTACATAGTTCTTATCCTTTAATCAAGTCACACCCTTATCGTTACGTTGTATTGAACCCTCTGCTTTGTCTGTACCTGAGACACTGTTTCCAGCACCCAAATGTGAATCAGAACCTGGGCCTATTTCCTCAAGTTCAGTTTTACAACTTGACCTCACACCCGTGTATGTATGTACATCCTTCTACAGTCTAAGAAAGGGGTCAGGGACCTGTGGCCTCAAGGCATTTGTTCAGTGAAATTTGGATTCAGTCAAAGGGCTGCACTTGAGGGACCTAGAGGGCCACATGCAAGGCTGCAGGTCCCCACCCCTGGACTCTAAGGCTTCTCGGCTTGGCTGGAATTGAGGCTGAAGAGTCGCACTTCTGACTCTGCCTTTCTGCCTAGCCCTCACTTAAACATTTGGAAACCAACTCTCAGCCCACATAGTCCAAGCTTTCATCTATATCCACTACTCAGCTAATCTCTAAAACTGACCCCAGTTTGGCTTCTTTAATGCTAAATTTTGTCCAGCTCTGTACCATGAACTGCCCTTCCCAACTGCCTTGTTCCTGAGCCCTACTGCTATCCTGTCCAATAAACATAATGGTTTTTATTCATTTCTTTAACACTCTATTACAGGGCTACTTGTACATTTTAAAATTTAGGTTCCAGGCAAAATATAGCCTTATGCAAATTAAGCAACAACCCATGTAATTTTAGGTCTCTCTTCACACATACTGTACCCCCATATGGGTTTTTGTTTTAAGGACACACCTCCCTGAGGTTTTTTGGTTTTGTTTGTGTTAAAGTATTCCTACCAATGTGTGAGTCAAACTCCATATAAAAGGTATTGTTCTCCATATCCCAAAGGTTACCTCTTCCTCACTTGAGTACACTCTAGCTTAAAAGATAGCACTGCTTTGAGAAATCTGAAATTCTTTTCTCTTTTTTAGGGTTAGGTTACACTGACTTGCTTCCAACTACAATCACTATTGGCGGGCCAAGGAGGAAATGTAGACCAAGGCAAATATAGACCAGAGCAAAATGCTACTTTCCTACGATCAGAGCTCAGTTTCAGTCCTGCCTTCTTGTTATTACTACTCTCCACTAGCTCTGACAGGCAGCTAGGTTGCACAGTGGATAAGCCACTAGGCCTGGAGTTACAAGATCTGAATTCAAATCCAGCATCAGACATTTGCTAGTTATCTAACTCTTCACAAGTCATTTAACCCCTGTCTGACTCAGCTTCCACAACTGTAAAATGGGAATCTAATAGCACTTATCTCCCAAGGTTGTTGTGAGGATGAAACAAAATAGTATTTGCAAAGCAAGGAGCATAGTGCCTGGCAAACAGTAAGAAGGCAGTTAATAAATGCTTGGTTTTTTTTTCCTCCCTCTCTTATTTCCAGAATCTTGAACCTTATCTGCCCAGATCTGTCTATAGGACCTGCCTTGGACTTTCCTGGACTTAGTCTCCCACCTGTGCAAACAAAGACATCTGCCAAACTTTGCCTGCATATTACAATGTTCAAGCCTGTCCTTTCCTAACTAATCTTGTCCTATTATAACCTATAGTTCAGTAAAGCAGCATCACAAAGCCCTCTCTGCGGGTCCAGAAGAAGAGTACATTGAGCCTGGACAGTCAGCATGTACTTCACCACAAATGCAGCACAGCACTTAAGATTGAGCTATGGTCTGCTACCTCATCAGAAACATGGCCCTGGTCATTTAAGACCAAAGGAAAGCTTTGCAGCTCTATCGAACCTGCCTACTTTTCTGCACCTGCTCATAAGTCTACCTAATTCAAGCAAAGTCAGATCATGCTAAGCCTTGGCTTTCAGCGGGCCTAACCTTTCACAGGGACAAAAGATTCCATCCTGGGCCAAATGTGCCTGACCATTGACCCTGTCACCTGCTACTTTAAGAAGGAAGACTCAGTCCTCGTATTCAATAGATAAAGATTTAATAAGTACCTAGTATGTGCCAGGAAAAGTACTAAACCCCAGGGATATAAAAAGAGGCGAAAGACAGTCTCTATCTTCGAGGAGCTTATAATCTAGTGGGATAATCTCTTTGTTGAGATTATATTGCAACAAAAATGACAGCACTGTGACTCTACTTAGAATTGAAGGAGAACTGGCCCTAATGTGCCACGGAACACCTCGGCCTTGCCCAAGTGGAACAAGGAGGCCAGGACTTCTAATTTTAAGCAAGGCTCAATTTGACCAAGAAAGTCCAACTTGCCCAAATAATCTAACCAGCAGGATAAAAAAACTTCACTAAGCTCGTTCTCTCCCTCCCTCTATTTCATGTCTGTCCTTCTGTTTCTAACACATACATACACACACACACACACACACACACACACACACACACCCCTCACAAAGCAGTTATTAACTAAATGAAATTATGCAAAAATACTTTTCAAACCTTAAAATGATATATAAATGTCAACTGAATTACTATTATTGTTGCTGTTACTATTATCACCACCATACTTGGAGCATGTTCTCTTGACATGGAAAGCCAGGGAACAAAGGGGGAGTGTGCTCTGCAAACTCCTCACATTCCAATAGTAAGGGCCGTTTGTCCTGCCCAAATGGACTTGGGAGTCCACCACAAACTTCACAGATACCCATGTTCTAAGGGCTGGAGGCAAATCTGTGCAACATGAGATCTCCTCCCTACTGAAATTATTTCCCCCAATCCCCAAGTTCTTTGGCTATGAATACAAACCTTGGACACCACTTCTAGAGGAGGGGCATAGACTCTGTCTAGTCACTCTGTAAGACCAGAAGATTCCTCAAGTCCCTTCTAATTAGGTAATCCCATAGTTGCTTGGAAAAGGAGGGATCAGGCTTTTCTGCTTATCTCAAAAGACAAAACAAGGACCGACAAATGGAAGCTATAAGGAAGTAAATTTTCAGCTCAACATAATGAATAACTTCTCAATAATTAGATCTTCGCAAGTGAAATGCACTGCCTTGGGAGGTATCCAATTTCTCCTCGCTGGAGATCTCGAAGTGAAGGTTATTAGAGATGTTGTAAAAGAGAGAACTGACGCCACAAGAAAGAGTTGGACTAGATGACCTCTGTGGTGTATTTCAGACCTAAAGAAAACCTACCTGTCCCTTCATACCAGAGATTATCCTCTGGGACAATGACGATACCTCAGGTTCCATCAGGAGTGCTCACCTACTGGCAGAGTGAGAATACTAAGTCAAAGGTCCAGATGAACATTAGGAATCAGGATATTTTTATAAGGGTCTAAAAGGCTTCTAGGACACTGCCAACAGAAATACATTACAGACCCTTGTTACAGACCTACATGAATATTGGTAACACACAGAATGAGTTCATCTATTGCTCCTCAGCCACAAAACCCTAAATACTTTGAAAATAAAAAAAATCCAAATAAAGAATTAAACTGCTAAAGATATCATAGCACTCAATCAATGAGCCATTAAGGCCTATCCCAGACCTTTTCAAATGTCTGTAAGCTTATTGGCTAGATCTCCCTGGAGTCATCAATCTGGTATTATGCGGATAAAAGAGAGATGGAAAACCACACTGCAGGTGACATATATACATTTTAATCATAAAGTGATGCTAAGAGTTGGGGGGGAAGGAGAGGTAGAACATATCAGGAACTTTCCACATGTCAGAATTTCTTCAATTGCATTGTAATCATTTACCTAGATAATATTTTGACCTTTTTCTTCATGCAACCAGAGCATGCCGAAAAAATGAACGCCTACACTCTCAAGAACATTTAACTAAACCAGCAAGCTTGAAAAATGTCCTTTAGACCAAGAAATCACTGATTTTTAAGGTGCTGTGACCAAAGGGCCAACTTCCACAAAGAAGCCTACATAAAACAAGACAAAAAAGCAAAAAGCATCTTCCAGTCAAGTCCCATGGCCATCTCTCATCTATCATACTGTTCAGCATGACAGTACAAGAATTTCTTTAAAAGAATCACTAGAAACAAAGGTTGATTTTTTTTCTCCCTTTCCTTTCACCACTAAGGTTCTCAAACATGTGGTCTACATCTGCTGTCTATATTTCCTTACCATCCATCCCATTCTCAATGCACTGCAATCTGGACTCTATCCTATTACTGCACTAAAATTGTTTTTTCAAAGCATACCATTGTCTTACCCATTGAGAGATTTCAATGGCCATTTCTTAAGCCTCTATGCTTGACTCCTCTGAAACCATCCTTTCTTTTTGAACTTTCTTAATTGGACCCTGTGATACAGCATGTGCTTAGCTCCCTAGGAGTACTTACTGGCTTCCAAAGCAAAACTGCCCACATCCCACATATATTCAAGTATCATTAGTGACACTCTATTCCCTACTGCCTCTAGGATAAAATACAAACTCAGCTCAGCATTTTTTTAAAAAGTGTCTATCTGTAATCTTCCATTCAGATTTATTTCACATTACTCCCCTTCAAGCCTAAGTGACTTACTGCTGGTCCCCCAAATCAGCATAGACTGTCCCTCATGCCAAGAATGTACTCTTGTGATCTCTGCCTCTCAGAATTCTTTGCTTCCTCTAGGGTTCAACACAGGTGCTGCCTGAAGTTAATATTCAGAGTATGGTAGAACAAAGTTATGTTTGTTATATCTTTCATAGGATCTTTTATAATTCTTACAAAATCATGGGAGACCCTCTATTGGAAGTGAAACTTTAAGGCAGCATTTTGCTCTTTCTAGCAAACAGCCAGTTAATAATCATTTACTGAACAGAATCCCCCATTCTTCTGAATGCTTACAGCATTTACAATTTATAACATAAAATTTGATTCTCAACCATAAATTGCCCTATATTGTTTTATATTTCTATGTCATCACTCACAACTACTCTAGAAAACACTAGAACATGAAAACTGAGGCTTATATTGATGATTCCCACTCCCACAGCAACAAAAACAGTACCAAACTCAAGTTCTTATTGGTTGATCAACTCCAGCTCTACAAACTGCTAATACAAAGGAAATATGTCTAGCTTTGACCTTCAACCTGTGTTAATGCAGTATTGCTGTGGATTGGCTTTTTTGTTTGTTTTCTAAATTGAGCCATTTGGAGGACAGAAAATGAAACCTTCCTCCCTTCTCATCAATGAAAGGGGGACTATTAGGAAAGAAGAGAAGAATGTTGTTTACATTGTCAAGTGTGATCACTCTATCAGGTATTTTGGCTTAAATGTTTTTCTTTGTTACAAAGAGAGTTTAATGTGGAAAGGGTGAGTAAGCCAGATGAATAAGGAGAGGGGAAAAAAGGTATGGGGTTGTTTCCTCTCAGAAATGATTGTGATGTAAAGAAAAAAGACACCAATAAAAAGTATTTCCCCAAAACAAGTCATTCGGAGAAAAGATGCTATTAAAATAATTTTGGCTTTTTCTTTTTTAATAGGCTGTTGAATAGATGTCTTATTGGACATTCCAATATAAGATTAACTAAAACAATGAATTCAATAGCCAAGAGTACCCTCGCCATTATTGTATACATGACAGAGAATAACAAGAAGAGCAAGCAGTGACCACGAGAGGCCACCACAAAGAAGGCAGTGAGTGCCAGTGGGATCAGATTGTCTGACATAACATTAGCCATAAAATGATGACAGCACTCTTACTGCTAATTTGTATGGTACTAGAAGTCATTCCTGGATAGCTTAGTCCATGTATTATATTATTTTATTGCTTAAAGTAAGGTGATGTTAGTATATAAATTTAATAGACAGTAATTATCCATTACTACTAATATTAAAATCAAGAAATAGATGGAATTTCAAGTCATATAATATCAGAAATATAAAAGGAACTTCAAGTACATCTAATTCAACTTTTATAGATGAGGAAAGAGATCCTGAGAGAATTTAAACAATTTGCCCACTGTCACAAATTAGTGGTAAAACTGAGGTTTTAACTCATGTCTTCTAACTACAAATCCAAAGATGTCTTTACCCTACCATACCTTTACGTTCAATGACTATTATGCTTCTAAAGCAACACCATGACACCTTACTCTCCAAGCCCCATGAGATGTCTGTCTAGTGTGTCCTAAACATAGTCTGTCCATTCAGACATCAGGTTTCATCTCCTTTACAAGAATGATATGACCTGTTATCATCTTCTGCTCTTGCCCTTGTTTAGTGCCAACATAATCAATAATTATTGTTACTTTATCAACTTTGTCAAAAAACAAAATATGTAGCTCATTGATCAGAATTTGGTTGGGGTTGTTCTTTTTTGTCTTGAACTAAAAACTTTACGATGACTACTTGCTAACAATTTGGGAATTAACAGTCATAAAAAGAGACTTCATCTGTACTTCCATCAAGTCATTTTTTTTAGTGGTACTGATGAGTGGTACTCTTACAAATGTTACAGTGACTATAGGTGTGAATAACGTCAACCAAATCTACTGCCATTTTCTGTTTAATTAGCTCCCATATATTCTTTACATCTATCATCAATCAAATTCTCTTTTATTGGCATGTTTCCTGACACTAATCATTTGTCTCCTTACAGAAAGGCTCATCCTATTTATTAATTTTCTATATTCATGTCTTCTCTTCATATTTATTTTCTCTATCATTATTTTGGCACCTTCAGAAGTTAGTAATTATGGCCGAATCACCTCTGATTCTCATCTACTTCTCTCTGCCCTCAACCCAAACCAGTGGGCAACTTTCCTCCATACCCAGAACCATCTCACAGAAACTATGGCTACCTCCATAGATGATTTTTTAAAAAAAAAGTAGTGATGGAGAAAGCCTACGGGAGAATGGGCAAGAAGGCAAAGAGAAACAGGAGGAAAGGAAGGGGGAAATCTTATTTCAATAAGGGAGATGAAGAGCTTACAAAGGGTATGATCTGCAAGGATTTGGTGCTTAGAAAGACCATTCATCCTTTTACAGGAGAGTCAATGCTTCTGGAGGCAACTGACACGAGAAGAATGGGAAGGAATGGACAGAGGAAGATTTCAAGGCAAATGGAGAGAAATGATCATGGAGAAAGGAAAGGTTAATAATGAACTGAATAATCAGAGACACAGGAATTTTCTATCATGGGGCAATGTCTTCTCTCTCATCCACAGGAATTGGTATTTTTCAGAGTAAGGCACAACAGAAAAGAGAGGGTAGGGGGAAAGATCTACAAAGCAATATTATAGAAACTGTTTAGAAGAGGGAACTGAAAATAGCTTTAATTCCATGAGGAATACAGGGACTAAAAAAAGGATAAAATATGGGCCATGAATCAAAGAATAAAAGTTTAGAACAAACAGAAAGGGAAGATAAACAATGAAGAGAATGAAAAATGTATGATAGGTGTGGAAGCCTGTCATTCCCCAACTGATTCATGGTCCCATAATTAGAGGTAGAGCAGGGATATAATCATTTACATGTTCTCCCTCTGAAATTCTCTTTTTTCCAATTCAAGGTTTCATTTCCACCCTGCCCTACCCCCAACCCCAGCCCACCACAAGCTTTTTTTTATGGAACTGGTAATTTTTTTCAGTATAGGAAAACCCTGGCAAGGAATTTCCTAGAGCAAATTCAGGTCAGAACCTTCTTTTCAACTTATAGCCTTAGTGAGTTACCTGAGAGCACTAAGAAAATAAGTAACTTTCCTGAGGCCAGAGGTTAAACTTGAACCCAGGCTTTCATGACTCTAGGATCAATTCACTATACACTACACCTCACTTAAAGATGAGAACTGTGAGCAACAACATGGTGGGAAAGCCTGTTCTCTTTTTCAGTAGGGACAAGGATGTGATACCCTAAATATCAGTCAAAGGAAGTTGAGGCCTGTGACCTATGGAAATGTTCGAGAAATGAATGCATCTAAGCCACTACGTTTTCAAATAATAACTTTTACTCATTTTAATCTACAAGTACTAGTTTTATGTATCCTGAATTGCTCCAACAAATTCTTTTGTTGCCATGTTTCAACTGTAAATTAGGCAAAACTTTACTCATGTAACAAAATTAGTCTGAGCTTTCAGGTGAATTGTTTGTGGATTTCCTAAGAGTTGCCAATGTAAAATTTAGGTTTATCAAACGAGTATACAAGTTACAATCTAACTTGCCACAGAAGTTCATCAGCATTACAATCTTGGAGTAACATGAATTATAGCTAATTATAGCTCACATTTGCATAGTGGTTTACAAAGTGCCTTCCTCAGAGAAATACTGAAGTATTTAGATGAAGAAACTGAGACTCAGAGAAGTTATGAGTCCACGTTCACACAGCCATAGAGTTTCAAAGCATGAACTCAAACCAAGGTCATTTCAGACCAAGATTAGTGTTCCTTCCCTTACCCCATGTTAAGCTCTCCTTATCCACAACTTTCAAATTATAGAGTATATTTTCCAAACATATATTTGAGGTGATGAATTAATTAGCTAATTAACCAATATGAAAGTATTTACTAAGCTTTTATTATGTGCCAGGGAATATGTTAAGCATGGAAAATACAAGTACAAAAGTGACAGTCTTGGCCCTCGAAAAGCTTGTATTTTAACAAAAACAAGAAATATTTTTAATTAACATTTTAAATATGTTTCAAGGTCTTCAAGATATCACATTAAGGTTAGACTTACATAAAAATGCTTCATAAACAGTGAGGTGTTATATAAATGTTAGCTATTAGTCTTATTTATTACTATGTTAATTGCCTCAATCATAATTTCTGCATCAAGATAAATTTTAAATATTATCTCTACACATGAGCTGATTCTTTTGCTTAACAGCTGTCATAAAGGAGTAGTAATAGAGGGATGAAGAAGAACTAAACTATAAAGCTGGAATGAGTCCTATTTCTAAAACTGCCATTGTGTTACCTAGCCTCCAAAACTAAGAAACTGAAGTAGTCCCCTCAGTTTTCAGTAGTGATGTGCTCATGAGAGATACCAAAATCTCCTTACTAAGGTTTTAATGCTTTTTGGAGACCTTATTGATGTGTCAAATGAGGGAACAATCTAAGGGTAGTTTAAGGTAAGAAAACTGAAACACCCTCAAAATAAACACATTAACCCAATGGGCATATGGTAAAGTTTAGGCTGCCAAGCAAAGCTTTTTAAAAAGACCCAGTTACCTTTTGTCAGTTACAAATAAACAGATCTCTATACCCCCCTTAAATGCCAGAACTATTTGGATGATATTTAAATCAACTAAAAGAGAAAGGCGACAGCTGGCAGGGACCATCTCTCCTTTTCTGAAACTTATTTGGTCTCCCAAACCTTCCCAAAAAATGAATTATTTTTCATCAAGTTCGAGGGTGTTGGTGTTTAAAGAGAAAGTAAAGATTAAGAATTAAGTTTTTAACTTCAGAAACGTTACCAAAACCTTACTTGAACACAACAGTCACTTCCACTACCTCCAAAAAATTCATAGGATCATAGTGACCTTGGACATCCAAAGGTTATGCCAACAGAACGCAAGCTCTGGCACTTTGCATCAAACTACAAAGTCTCAGAGCATAGTCCTGGCAACAGACTGCCTGCTGTCAGAGAACCAAACTAACCAAGTACAGAGAGACTCAGACCAGAAGGCTGTCTATTCTGTGATAAATTCTTTGGCCATGAAGACCCATAAAAAAATTGCACAATGTAAACTGCCATGAGTGTGGATATCTGCTTACTTTGGAACTTACAAAGGTTAAAGAAGTGCTCCTTGAACTTTTTACTTACAGAACTTCAGCCCTATCATTTAACCTTACCTATTAAGACCTAACCAAATAAAGAAAGAAGAAACTCATGCTGAAGGGAACAGAATTTTAAAGGTATTCTGGGATCAATTTTCAAGATTGCTTTAAAAGAAGAGTCCAAGGTCATAGTAAAGACTATAAACATACCATTACCTTCACTTCTTCTTAACCTTACCACATCTTTCCTTTTCTTTCTTCCTACTGCCTTTCTTCTCTGCTTCTTTCTTCTTGAGTTAAAAGTACCACTTCCCTACCTCATTCTAAATTTTAATCTAATTAACTCATTCTCAACTCAACATGCATCATGGAAAATTTAGACATCTAGGAGACAGGTCACAGAACTAAAATGATCAAGGCACAGGACATTATTCCACTAACATATGTGACTATCTTCCATCCTGCCAACCACATATCTAATCTCTAACTGACCTAAGTATGTGCTTTATGAGCATCTGAGTGACTTAAAAGGAACACAATGGACTCTAGTATATTTTTGCTAAAACCTACTCAGTTTAAAAGAAATAACAACAGGGTAGATAATTTCCCTCAGAGTTGGCATATTCATTGAAATTATTTTCCTTGAAGTTTTCATTATAAAACAAAAGATGAAAGGAAAAATAAATAAAAGTATCAAACATTAAGTCCTAATAGGACTATTAAAGGTCGAGTCGTCAGACAAAAATACTTGAAAGTATTCATTTATTCGAGTTATATTTTTGTGATAGTGGATAATATTAAATTTGGGTTTGCAAAGTGATGGTACTTACAATTAGAATTTATTTTCCTTTCAAGTTTCATTTTCAATTCCTAACACACCACTGGTCCAAATGAAGCTACTAGAATACCTATCCCTGGGGCAAGAGTAAGAAGTTCCCAGGACAAACCTGTCCACTTACCATAGTTTATAAACCAAACTTAGTGCAATACTCCTAGAATGTTGGAGAGTGATAAATAAAAAAAATAAGAGAAGGTTAAAGGTTTCACACTACTCACTTACTTTTACCTCCTCCTACCTCAATATGTAGAAAAAAAAATCAGTCTCATTTTATGTACTTTTATTTTACTCCTTGTCTGCCCCACTTAGAAGAAAGAGAATACTAAGGCCTTTGCTTTCAGCTATTGAACTAAATGTTGTTCTTAAAGTCCTTAGGGGCTTCAATGTACAAACAGGGTTTGATGATTCAAAGCAAAAAATAAATTATAGATCAGTAGAAAATTGTGGAGCAAATGTTTTTTCCTGATTTCCTTCTTTACAGTTATATAGAAGGATATGGATGTAGAAGGATAGGCTGTATGAGAAGCAAGAAGGTAAACTGATACTCTTAATTGTGAGTGTTCTGTTCTTCCTCAAATCATCTTGTATTTATTCTCTTGTTTTCCAGTTGTACCCTTGAGAAGAAAAATATCACTATCTTGAGAGTAGACAGTATTTCTCATTTTGTGGGGTCTTTGTATCCCCAATTTGCCAAAGGTATTTACCATGGTGATAGAGGAGATCTAGGATAGTGACCAAGGTGAAAAAGGCTTCCCCAAGGATGGTGAACTCCTCCAGATGCTGTTTACGATGACATTGTGTTGACTGCATCAGGCCCCAACATACTGCAAAACCTTTTGGAAAAGGTCTGTAATCATTCAAAGACACTGAAGGATTGGATATTTTGAGTGAATAGATGGACACTTGATTTATCCATCAACACAGGAAAGAGCAAGTGGATGAAGAATGTTTATTGCTAGATTTCAACATGTATTCAAATGAAAACTCTATGTAGCGTTTGCCCAACAATATGTTTGTCTAGAACAATCAGTACAGATGGCCAACGAGCTAGGCCCAGAATTAAAAAGGAGGAAAGTGAATTGGATTTCTTTTGTGAAATAACAGAGCTCTTTCACTGACCCCAAACCTCTCATAAAAGCAAAAGTCCAATCTCAATACTAACATTTTACCAGTGTTGCTATATGAAATTCAAAGTGGAACACTACTGCCTCCCAAGAACTAAAGATGAGTATCACAGTGAGGGCAACAGAGAGGTCCATGGTAGGTGCATGAGCATGTTTCAACATATAACAAAGAACTATGAAGAACAGGCAAAAATGATATCATTTAGGAACCATATGCCAGGAGAAGTAGATGAGGCAGTCAAGTTTCAAGATCAAGGGATGACAGGTATGGACAGCAAAAGTGGTCCACTGGTACTTTCATGATGTCAAGAGAAAAAAATGGAAAGCCTCCAGGACAGAAGATGAAGCCCCAGGTACTGAACTTTTGGAAGAAGAAAAACAACAGTCACAAGAGATGGGCAGGCACAGATAGGCTATAATCTTCATCTTTGAAAGGAACTCCCAAATCAATAAAATCACAGATCCAGCTTAGTGTTTCAACATCCCCAGCACCTAGCACAGTGCCCTACACTAATAAATGCTTGCCGGCAGTAGACACTTTGAATTGAATTGAATGAGCAATAATGTATATCTTCAACCACCAACAATATACACTTATTGAAACTTAAAGAATTAGACGATATCTATAGTTTCCACTGAAGCTGAATCATGAGAGCAGAGTAGCTGTTCTTGAAGACACCACTGATATATAAGCACACTCTAAATGCGTGCTCAAACATGATAGCAGTGAGCTCTGTTTGAACCTTATCTGGCTCCACAGGAGGCAGAGATAGTCCCCAGTACCTAAGATCAAGAACCAGTGCAGCAGAATGAAAAGAGCACTGAATTTGCAATCAGAACACTTGGATTTAAGTCCTAGATTCCACTTATGAGGGGCATGATGTTGGTCAAGTCTCTTTAGCTCTTTGTACCTCCGCTTTCTGATCTTGAAAATGGGGATAATCTACTTTCTAATGTTGCTGTGAGGTTCGAATGTAAATATGTAAAGAACTACATAAAAGTGGGCTATTTTTAAAGCTTTTAAAAAAAAAACCCCAGGATAACATGTTTTGTAATAGGGGATATATATTGATAAGTAGCATCCCAGAATTCTCACAAAATCCCATAAAACCCATCTCTGCTACTTTCCTAAGAAAATTAATTCTCATTTTTTTTCTCTCCCCCCTCTACCCCCAAGTTTCAGCCTGAACAAGAAGACTCCTCACTGGAATTCCAATTCTTCATGGGAAATTTTCCTCTGCAACTGGTCCTCTGTCTCTAGGGCTTTTAACATTACATTGCAGCTACAGTTTTTTAAGGTAGCAACACAAAGGTTCCTACTAGATTAAAGGATTACCTTTTCCTTCTCTCTTCTCCATCAAGTGATTCACCTAATTCGGTCCTACTCTACTTACTTCAAATATTCTTCCTGACCACATAAACACCATCCAAAACTTGTTAGAAGATTTAATTGTACTCCTTCTATTCTGTTCTCCCCTTTCAATTTCTACCACATTCCTTCTCTACCTCCCCAAGAGTTTGTCTAAAGTCTCTTCTCCTTCCTCTCTTAATTCAAACTCCCTTTATCCTATGAGCCTGAGCCTGCACCCTCCAGGGAAATTCAAAAAGTGCTCAAGAGCAAATTAAGATCTTTCCAAAATAACTACTAGAGACCATGGTTAGAAGGATATTTGAACAATTGCTGAATTGAAATTATTGCATCTCTTCCTTCAGAATTCTAATACTGTAAGAGGAAACCAACCCGAGTCACTATATCAGTCACGTTTCCCAATTCTTGCACTACCCCAATTCAGGGATGTAAAACACCCAGACAAAAATTGTTCAGATTGACATATGCCTTAGAACATCAATATACACTTAGTCCAGGGCCTCCAAAAAATTTCCTTCAAAGCTTAGAACAGATTTGAGCTCCTTGGGTCCTCTAAAATGAGCCTGGCCTCGCATCATTTAAGAACAGTATCTTAGAGGCAGCTAGGTGGCATGGTGAGTAGAGCACTGGCCCTGGAGTCAGGAGGACCTGAGTTCAAAAACAGCCTCAAGACACTTGACACACTTACTAGCTGTGTGACCTTGGGCAAGTCACTTAACTCCAAATGCCCTGCCTTCTCTCCTCAAAAAAAGTCTCTTACAAAATCATCTCGACTTAAATTCCAAATCCTCAATCTCTCCCCACCACAATCCATCCTCCTTTCAGCTACCAATGTGACATTCTTAAGGCACAGATTTGACAATGTCACTCTACTAATCAATAAATTCCAGAGCATCCGATTGCCTCTAGGATCAAATATAAATTCTAGCATTTGAATCATAAAGCCCTTCTCCTCCTGGCTTCCAGACTACCTTTCCATTCTTATTACCCATTACTCCCCTTTATACATTCTACAATCCAGACAAACTGGTCCTCCCACTGCTCCTCACTTGTGAAATTCCATCCCCTGGCTCTCTTGTTATTCACAGGCTGTCCCTCACCTCGACCTCACAGAATCCCAAGTTTGCTCCAAAGGTCAGTTCACGTATCACTTCCTATATGAGAACTATAATAATCCCCTCTGCCTTGTATCCCCAATTACTTTGCATTTTGTTTCTATTTTATATCTTCTCTGCTTTCTCTTTTAGAATGTGAACTTCCATAAGTGAGGAACTTTTTTGTTTTTGTACCTACTGCTCATCACAGTAGCTGGTATTTCTTAGGTACCTTTTGATTGATTGATTAGAAGTTTCATAATGTCCTTTCAAGCTCTAAATCTTATAATCTGCCTAAGCAAAACCACTAATAAAGCACCCACTTTATGCAGGCACTATAATATGGTACCAGGAAATACATAGGTGAATAAAATATATATTATCCCTGCCCTAGGGAAATTTTTTTTAAAAGAAAAAAAACCAGACACACATATGTTTGTATATGTGTATGTATGTATATAAATACACATATGTAGACATATACATGCATAAAGACAGATGAACTATTGTACTATGAAATGAAAAAGTTAGGACACGGAGTTAGAGAACTTGGGTTGAGATTCTAGCTTTTCTACTTACTATACAGGGAATGTTGGGTAAGTCACCTCTTTAGGCCTTGATTTCCTAATCTGTAAAGTGAGGGCTTGGACAAGATGACCTCTGAGGTCCATTCTAGCTCTAAAACGATGATCCTGTGAAAGTACATTGAAGAGGTACAAAATGCAAAAAGAAACCTAGAATTAAATCCCAAAATAAACTATAATTACAGCAAACTTCTCCACAGCTGCCAACATAACAAAAAGCCTTCATACTTAGCATATTTTCATGCATAATTATTCCCCTCCCACTTTTCTTGATGTTTTCATTTTAAATGGGGATAGGGAAATCTAAATAATAAAATTTATAGATAGAAAGGACCTTGGAGTCCATCTGGTATAGTCCTTTCTTTTCACAGGTAAAGAAGCCCAGGAGTTAAGAGGCTTGCTCAAAGTCAGAATTCAAACCTGTTTTTTGACTCCAGATGCAATACTCTTTTCACTACGCCACATCGCCTCTTTTTCACTTACAGCAATTCCTCATTTTGTAAAGTGAAAGATTGCTTTGACTATGTGTTTATTAATAACAACATTCTCATTTACACAGAGCTTTAAGGTTTGCAAAGCACTTTATAAATATTATTTCATTTTCTCTTCCCAAAGACCCGGTGAAATAGGTGCTATTATCATTCCTATTTTACAAACGAGGAAACTAAGGTAGACAAGTCAAATGACTTGTCCAAGGTCACAAAGCTAGTAACTATCTGAGGTAGAATTTGAATTCAGGTCTTCCTGAGTCTAAGTTCAGCATTTTATCCATATCACCACTTAGCTGATTGTTTAAAAGAGAAAAAGTTAAATGGAAAAGAAGCAAAACAACTTGCAAGTTGTTTGTGAGTAACGTTCACATCTAGGATTTCTGTTCCTTTCAAGTTTCAGTTTTGGAATTAGTTAACTACTTTTATTCCAAAAGAAGATTTAAAAGGCAGGTCATGTAATTCCAGCTTGTCCTCCATCCAAAAGAGAAAGGGAATAAGACAGATGAAGAGTGAGGAGGAGAAGAACAGCTAAATAGGAATAGGGAAGGGAGCTTGGCGCTGACTTAGTATTCAGTTCCTCAATACAAGCTAGTTGGAAGCAGTTGGTTATTCTTTCAGGTTAACTCTTCATCTGCTCCACCAAAACATGTATTCTACTTAAAAAGCTTATACTTGAACTAGCAGTTGGTGTTTCAGAACATTTTTTAAATGAATGAGCTAGAAGGATATTGAGGAGAAGAAAAATAAGGAAGCATTTCATCATCACTATTAATACTCAATGTTTATCCAGTAGAATTTGTGTTCATGTAGTCATTAAAAGTTGGTAATGTGTGTAATCCTTTAAAAGCAACATGCTTCTTCACAACAAATCTGTAAGGTAGGTGATGCAAACATGATGTCAATTATACATTTAAAATGTTGGAAGGTAAGGCTTAGAAAAATGAAGAGACTTTCTCATAGTGACAGAACAATTAAGTGACAGGGCCAGCATTTGAATCCAGGTCCTCTGACTATGACCCCAGTTCTATTTCCATTCTGCCTCTCTACTATGTAGTGTCTTCCTTCCAAAGAAGCTTAACTGCCTTATAATCTTTCATTCCCCAAATCGCTGAGAGACTAGTTGGGGGCAAACATGTGAAAGGTGAAACTGGTGTAATCCTAGCCAAGTTTATAGCAAAGCATGAGCCAAAGAGGACTCAAATTTCCATCCCAGTGTTCTACCTACATCATACTATTTTTCTCACTTCCTAGGAGAGTTCATTCTCTTGTCAAGTCTTTTCCTTTTTAAATGGTAATAAATTTACCTAGGTAAAACTGGACCCGTAAAATAGGCCACCAATAAAAATATTTTACTACCCTTACACTACGTCAGAGAAGCACAAAAGTAAGATTATGAAATAACTACAAGGAATGTAGCTGGCTTTTAACGACAGAATCCCAAGGACAGCATCTCATGTAACCTTCTGGAGGATGCTCCCTCTCTAGGCTCCAGTCTAAAATTACCCATGATTAGAGTGTTTTTCTTTTGCACACAACTAAAGGTTTTATCTGCTAAAATAATTGTCTACCAAAAATTGTGATACTTCTCTTCAAGTACAAATTAGACACTATATAAAGTACGTGTATAAATTTTAAAGTGGTACTAACGTGAATAAAATATACACAAGTTTACTTTTGGCTTGAATTTCAAAATCTTCCTGAGTGTTTAGGAAGCAATTCAAAAGGCTCTAAACAATATGGCCAAAAAAATACGTGATGATAAAAACTAGATATCTGTGCAGTTTCCTAGTGGCTCTATCCCCTTTCACCCTCAAAGCAGAGAAGCCAAATAAAACCCAGGCCATGTAGTAATAAGTTCAGCTTAGTTCTCTTTCCGTATCTTTTCAAGGTATAGAAACAAGGTTCACAAAGCCCCAATGATTCCTAAGTACCTTCAAATGATTTTCATTTTTTACTTAGAAGGGAGCTAGATGCCATAGTGGTTAGAACACAAGATTTGGAATCAAGATGATCTGACTGTAAATCCTGCCTCGACACTAATGTACTTGAACATACTAGTTGTGTGACCCTGGGTAGGTGAGCTTCAGTGTCCTCTTCCATAAAATAGAAATGATAATAATAGCATTCTACTCCACAGAGCTGTCATAAAGGTCAAGAATTACTATATCATGAAGTACTTTTCAAATTTTAGAGCATTACATAAAAATGTGTTATTATTTACAAACAGTATGAGTTAGAATAATTTCACCACTGTTTATCAAAAAATCTGCTTCAAGATGATTTTGATTACCCAGAGCTTGGGCAGCAAGGATTGGAACGTTTCCAGAGAGAGACACCTATGTGCAAATGGCCCTGTTTCTCCGCACTCTAGGAACTCTGGGAAGTTAACATTGCAAGTTTCAATCAAAGTCTTCAGAAGATGAGAAGATGAGTAACAATAATTTACACAGCAGGACCACAAATACATGAAGGTTTTTATGTTTGTTTTTAATGATGATTATCTGAAGATTCAACCCCCTCCCTTACGCCACACACACCTCATAGTTTTGAAAAACTTTAAATGTTTTTTGAGAGAGAACTAGTAAGCCCTTTGAGCCTACTGGTAAATTGGCTGGTTTCTGGGCTATGTATATATACTACATGCTCCAAAAAATAAGAATTCAAGGCATTTAAGACTAAATTCCCTTAGACGGGCTCCATGCTGCTAATTATTCCGTACATAAACTTTATCATCAGAAACCATTGTACAGAACTGAAGAGAGAGATTTGTACTGCTGAAAAGAGAAAACAATTTCTCTTTAGATTTTAACTAAAATATCATTCTGCCATAGAAAAATAAAAAAATTTAGAAATTCTTGATACTTCCACAATTCCTAACATCAAATATGAAAGCCTTTGGCAAAAAAAAATATATTCTCAAGACTCTCTCTGTAAACTAGTTAATTAATCAAGTTTCTTTCCCTCCCCCCTACCCAATTACAGAGAGACTTGATATATCTTGACCCTTAAAACATCTAAATTGACAGCACCCTGGAACAGAGCACCAGACTGACTCTCTAGGATTTTCAAGTTAGGTACATAGCATGGAGGCCCTAATGCCAAAACTGCGGACTTTCAAGGAATATAAAACACAATAGTTCTTCTTAAGTGAATATTTAAGAAAAAGACATATTTTTTAAAAATCCCAACATCATTTCTCTATATAACCCTAAGTGGACCAAAAAAATCTACTATTAATCAATCATCAAAAATTAAATTTGTTGTTGCTCGGTCATTTTAGTCATATCCAATTCTTCATGACTCCTTGTGGAGTTCTCTTTGCAAACATTCTGGAGGGGTTTGCCATTTCCTTCTCCAGCTGATTGTACAGATGAGGAAACTGAGGTAAACAGGGTTAAATGACTTGCCCAGGGTCACATAGCTACTCAATATCTGAAGCCAGATTTGAACTCAGGAGGATAAGTCTTCCTGACTCTAGGCCTGGCACTCTGCCCACTGGGCCACCTAGCTGCCTCCCCAAATTAATTAAGCACCCACTATGTGCCCATTACTATGTTAAACTCTGGAAAGCTACCAGAAAAGTAGAGAATGAGTAATCATTTAAGGTCCTTTTACATGAAGCTCAATGAACACAATTTTGGTGTTCTGATTCCCCAGGCTATGACATCTGACTTTTCTTTTAAAATTTGTGTTACAGTAATTACATTTGCACTTTTAAATTAGTTCACTGTAAATAACAAGAGGCTCTTCATTGTTTCAATTTTTTTTTCTATGTTCACATTTGGCTACCCCATTTATCTTCCTGTGATATCTGAAATCCCCCATGTAAGAATTCCATATGCGCTAAGCAAAAGAAAATTAAAACAAGGTATCTTGCCTGTTAGTTACTCCCTGAAGTATAAGAAAATACTTTCCTGGAATTCAATGGAGAATTTCAAATGAAGAACCATTTAGTTAGGTAACACACAAATAAAAACATCAGTTCATCAAAAAAGGCATTCCTATTTTTTTAAAAAATGTAACCAAGATTAATTAAATGGGAAAATGTAGGGCTTTATTTCTATGATTTGCTCTCATACTGCAATCTTTTAATTTATTAAATTCGATCTACTACAATTATTTGCTATTTCTTCCTGGAGACTTGTCTATTTTTTTCCTAACCATTACAAATTTCTCAAGAATCTTTGCAAATATTTAAAATTAAAATTTCAAGTACTATATAAGCATATGAGACAAGTGTAGTTAGTGAAAAAATGTTTAGTAAGTGTGGCTGGTATTTTTCTATAATGAATTTCTTCAGTAACATCAACAACTAAAAAAATCATTAAGTTCTATTTTTCTGATTATAGTATGATATTGAGTATTGATATTCCAAGTGTAAGTCTAAGGGATTTCCCCCCTCATTCTTAGTATGGCCCAAGTCACTTCTTGGGCAACATACCTTAAAACAGAACTGCCAATACAAGGGGAACAAGACCCTTATGATCATGGCAAGTAAGAGAGTCATACTGGAAATAGGTCAAAAATAAGTTAGTCCTGCTGCCAAGTTCTCTACTTTAATCTGCATGGCATCTACAGAAGGGGTTCTGACTATTCTTGATGCCATGGATGGACCCCTTTGGCAGTTTTGCAAATCCTATTAAACCTTTCTCAGGATAAAAATTTTAAAAGTATAAAATGAAATATACAGAATTTAAAATGAAACCAAAGGTTAATGAAAATAAAGGTGAAATTTTTGTTTCCCATCCAAATTTACGGACCTGCTGAAATTTTTCTTCAACACAGGTTGGGAACCTGTGATCTAGGATGTGTGAGAGTCTTTCTCATTTAATATTAGGGTCTTCTTCTCCTGCACTGGACTTTCATTGCTATCTTAATTCTTCTGTGCCCATCCAGCTGAGTCTCTAAAGAGATTCTATGTATTTGGAAGAGTGTTGATGCTGGGGGTGGAAGCAAGATGGAGGCTGGAAAGCAGGGACTTACTTAAGCTCCCCACCATGTCCCTCCAAACACCTATAAAAATGGCTCTGAACAAATTCTAGAGCTGCAAAACCCACAAAATAGCAAAGGGAAGCAGGGCTCCAGCCCAGGACAGCCTGGATGGTCGCTGGGAAGGGTCTATCACACAGATATGGGAGCAAAAAGGAGCACAGCCCAGCATGGGCCGCACCAGGACCAACCAGACCAGGAGCTGGGCGGAACAGGTGTAGATCCCTGAATCAGTGGCTGTGGAAGTTACCAGACTTCTCAACCCACAAACGCCAAAGACAATAGACAAGTTTAGTGGGAAAAGCCACTGGGACAGAGTGAAAGGAGTTAACAGTTGGCCATGGCCCCAAGGGCCATGGT
>CM053624.1:126446799-126504388 GCA_028646595.1 Phalanger gymnotis
GGGGCAATCAGAATATATGCCATCTTGGAGTGGGGGGAGGGTAGAAATGGGGAGAAAATTTGTAAATCAAAATCTTGTGAAATCAATGCTGAAAACTAAAAATATTAAATAAATTAATCAATTTTTTAAAAAGAGCTTAGACATCTTATAAGAAATTAGCAAGGGAAACTGTCCTAATATTGAACCAGAGATAAAATAGAAATTTTAGAACAGAATCCTCTGATCACCTCTGGAAAGAGATCTCAAAATGCAAACTCCCTGGAATATTATAGTCAAATATCCCAGCTACCAGGTCAAGATGAAAATGTTGCAAGCAGCCAGAAAAAATTCAAGTGTTGTGGAACCACAGTCAGGATACACATTTTTTATGTATATGTACTGAATATATGTGCATTTGTTGGAGATATGTGTGTGTTTAAATATCAGTGTGGATGTGTCTATATGCATCTAATCAATAGAAAGTGGTTAAAGGACAAAGAGTTCTCTAAAAAAAAAAAAATTAAAATTTACAACCACATGAAAGAAAGCCCCACATCTTTAAAATTAAGTGAACTGCATATCTAAACAACCCCAAGGTTTCACATCACACTCTACAAACTGAAAGCACATAACAAAAGATGCCAATTTTCAATGTTTGGTAGGTGGCAGGAAGACAAATATTCTAGTGCATTGTTGGTGGAACTGTGAATCGGTAAAATCATTTTAGCCATTTTGAATTAAGCAACGAAACAATAAAATACCCATAGTATGACTCAGAAAAAAAAGTGTTGGTCTTGGGGTCAAGAGTGATCTGGGTTCAGATCCATACCTCCAATACTAAATAGCTGTCACCCTGTGCAAGTCCCCTTACCAACCCTTTGTGAGCCTCAGTTTTCCCATCTGTAAATAAGGCTAATAAACAATGTTGACACTTATATATTAAGTTTTATACAGTGGTATGTACACATTATCTCATTTGAGTCACATCTCTGTGAGGTAGATGCTATCATCCTCATTCTACAGTTGTGGTAAATCAGCCTCAAGCAGTGAACTGCTCAAATTCACATACTTAGTAACTATCTGAGAATCTAATGAGATAATGAATATAAATGTGCTTTGCGAACCTTAATAATATGCATGTCAATATTATAATCACAATCATCATTTCACCATAATACCTATCTTTTAAGCAAAGAGCCAAATAGCCTAAACTCTTCCCAGCAAGAAAGTTTAACAGAAGTTTACAAACATAATCAGAGAGAGTCATTCATGGAGATACTGAAAAAGCACTGATGAACTTGGAGACTTGGGAACCAAGTTGTAACCCCAGTTATACATGTGTGAGACCTCTGGACAGTTCACTTAAACTCTGAACCTTGGTTTCCTCATCTATAAAATAAGGTTCAATTAGATGACCTCTAACATCCCTTGTAATCCTAGAATTGTGATTCAAAGAACACTCAAGCATTGATGATTTCACTGGTGTGAATACATTCTCCACTGGGACAAATCACAACCCCTCTACTATTAGTGGGTTGTTTTAGCTGAATATTAATCACCCTGTGATCAAACTGATAATGGTCCTCTTCAAACTTGGCAAAATCTGTGGGAAACAAACATTCATTCTGTCACCTGCTACAGCTTGTAACCTACTGGCTTGGTCTTCAAGAACCAAGAAAGATACAAAGTGAAAGAATAATTTTGTTTCTGCCCTTTAAAATATTTAACACATATGTATATTTCTTAAAAAACAAATTGAAATGTTTGTGTTTGTTTAAAATTAAGTATACAATTTAAAAAAATTTTAATTAAGGGTAATCTGGACATCATAACGAATCACTGAAAGAAGTTTTTTAATAGCATTTCACATTTCTACCACGCTTGAAGGACGACAAACTTTAGTATTATAATGTGAATACCTAGAATTTCTCTAGTCCCAGTACAAACTAATAATGTAAAGTGGAGGCTAAAAGTCACTTAACGTTACTAGATCTGTTATTTGAGTGAGTTGACCTAAATAATCTCCAAGGACTCAAATACTAAGATCTTAATTATTTTCTTAGCAATTTTACCTTTCTACATATCGACATGGTAGAAACTCTAAAAGAGAGACAACAGAAACTGATTCAGATTCGATCAGATTTATCTGTTGCCCAGGGGAAAAGTATGTGTGACCAAGTACAGAGACATTCTATGCATCAAGTAAAGGCTGATATGCCTTTGCAACTAAACTTTTCACAAAAGAGCTAAAATGTATTTCTTCTCCTACAACTCAAGCTCATTTTCTTTGTTTTACTCTTTAGAAAGGAAATTAACATCTTATAGTTGGTCCCTAAACTCTCAACCAACAATGTTTCATATATGTAAAAATATTAATTCACTTCTTATACTTCTCCCTTCTGGGTCAAGTAGTCCTGTTTCTTTAACTTCTCATTAATGACATTTTCAACCTCTGGATCTTCATAGCTCTAATCCGTATACTCTTAAAAGGTCTTAATTCATGGAGTTGTGAGAACTGCACAAAGAAACTAATTTGGAAAGTGATATACTCCATATTTTTTAAGCATCAAAAAGAAAAAAAAATTTCTTCTAGAAGTTGTTGACTTGAACTAGTAATTCTGATGTAAATCCAGATTACCCACAAGGAACATTCCAAAAAACAATAAGGTATATATTCTCTAACTAGCTTTTTACCAAGACCAGTCCAGGATGAGAATCAAATGCAATCCTTTATTTTGGGCCCAGGACTTGAGGGACTGCATGGCTTGGACTATTTTGAATTGACAAGAGGCCACCCAGATGATATGTCTGCAATTAACCTTCCCTTTGTCCATAATTGATTTACATGATTAAATATTTATCAGGAAAAGTTAAGAAATGTATCTCTTTTGCTCATATTGTACAAGTACCCAGCATACCTGAAATTCATTAGCACTAGGGGGATATTTCAACAGAGTATGTTGTATATGACCAAATTCTTCAAGTGTTCCAAAAATCTAATTATAAATATATGCGTGATAACTATGTAAAGCAGGGCTGTCCAACCTTAAGTTTTTATTGAAACAGTAGACAATATATTTTGGTTTGCCATTTTAGTGAGAGCTCTGCAGTAGCTTGGCTTCATTTACTAAAGCATTTAAGTAAATTTCCATGCTTGTAGGTGGGTCGCACTGCTGACTGCATGCAGCCCGAGGGCCGCATTTTGGACAGCCCTGATGTAAAGTATATGAAAAGAAATAGAGTGATTGTTATGAAAGCAATTTACCCTTTCTTTCCTCTCAGATATTCTTGGGAGTTGGAAGTTTCCTGTTTTTCCACTGGAAAATTTTAGTTTCATAACCTTAACTTGCCAGCATAACTCTGAGTAGTGTATGTGGCAGATGTGGTCAGTCTTTACCACAAGAACATGGTAGTCAACTGCCATTTGGTATTTGCCTCTGCTTCTGTTGTGTGATGGGACAGGACAGGTGGGTAGTGATGAAGTAGCCAGTGTCCTGAGATGTGGCAGCTTGTTGGGCTTTGTGTGACCCTTTATAGTTAACAATTACACTGGAGGAGCTACAACCTTTATTTATGTTGGCAAGATTATACAGGCTTTGGTTTAATCACAGTTTATGATGTTATACTGAAAGGCAAATTACTTTTAACACCCCCCCCTTTTCTTTTAAAGTGTGCTGGTTGGTGTTTTTTAAATCCAATATACAATATCAAAACTGCAGGAAGTACAAGAAGCCAAGTACTCTATTAGAAGTCTGGGACTTAATGAGATCCCATAAAGGTGCTCACCATCATGCAGTGTACACTTTTGTACCAAGAATAGAGTTCTGCCTACACTAAGCCTGTTTTAGGATTGCCATAAGTCCAAAATAGCTTCGCTTTTTCAAATGAGAAACAAAATGAGATCGCAGCAATTTACGAGGTAAATAAGACACACTTAGCATCTTGTTCATTAGGCTTCAGGTAAATACCTTTGGTGATTGCTGGGTAGTTCTCTAATTACTGGGTTAATGAAATCTTATACGGATTTTAGCTTTCCTTTCAGAATGCAGTATTGTTTCCTAGAATGTGTATACATATACAATCACATGGCAAAATAGCATTAGCAATTATAAATGTTGCCATAAAGTTCTTAAAGAAAAATGAGTCAAATACACATACATAGATTTGCTTGAAAATCAAAGTAAGGGGGATAAGCTAGTAGGGTAGGTTACACTGGAAAAAGCTGGTAGCAGGCCACTACATTGAGTCAGGGCAGGAGATACAGGAAAGGCCCAGCAGTAAGGAGGAAATGGCAGTCTTTGGAGGTGGGTATAACATCAGAATGTGGCTATGAAAGCAAGTGGTTACTGGGGCAGCAGGATAGGTGTTATTAATAGCAGACAGTGAGTGGAAGTCTGGCAGAATAAAAAAGGGACCCAACTACAGGACCTAGATGAAGACTCAATTACTGAAAGTACAGTAGAACTGGAATCCAAGGTGAAAGTGGAACCAGCAACAAGGCTGATAATGCTGAGACAATACATACTATTTACTGTAGACTCTTAATATCTCCCCTGATTAGAGATCATCTTAGTCCAAGGGCTAAGGTAGGGCTAAACTTTTAATTCCAAGTTTCTTGTGAGCTCCTTATTTTGTCTATTTTCCTATCCTCAATTCTTAGTACAGTGCCTGGCACATAATAAGTGCTTAATGATATTTTTTCACTGACTTAGTGTACCCAAAACCTACCAGTAGCACCTTTGGGAGGTGATTCAAAATGGCTTACTAGAAAGTGTTCTGAATTTGGAGTCAAGACCTGGGTTAAAAACGTAGCTCTGCTACTTACTAGCTATGTCTTTTGGAGCAAACAGCTTAACTTCTCTGGGATGCAATTTTCTCATCTGTGAAACAAAGGCCACAACTCCTACGGCCAGAGCCCCTGCCCCCACACCACTGGAGCCGCCATCAATAACTTGGAGCTGTAGGAGTGGCTCATCCTACTTTATTGTGGTGCCAACAAGTTTTTGCAATCTCGACTTGGAATTCGAGTCCTTAAATTAAAAATAAAAATAAATTAAAATAAAAGTCCTTAAAATTCGAGTCCTTAAATTAAAAATAAATTAAAATAAAAGTCCTTACCAAGGACTTTTTATAGAAGTCTTATAGAAATATTGTACACCAGGAAGAGAGGCTCTATAGGATGAATATGCATTGCTAGAGGGAGCATCTCACTGAGAACTCTCTGTAGATAAGTAAAGAGCAACACTGAAGTGCCAGTCAGTGCCGATAGCCAAGACCCTGGGACAACCCTTATGCAGACACAGCCTGGATCCTACTCCTGCGGGTGCTACTGCCACAGCTCATGAAGATCCAGAAAAGAAAGTTCTTGCCACCCAAACCCTTGGAACTAACAAATGATTCAACACAGAATCCCGCAGCTTAAACTTTCCATGTGTTATCTCCCCCACTAGAATGTGACCTACTAGAAAACAGGGCTTGTCTTACTTTTTTCTATTTGTATCCTCAGTGCTTAGCATAGTGCTCTGCACATAACATGCATTTAATAAATGATTTATTCATTCTACTCATCCATTCGTTCAATCACTTCATCCTCCCTTTATCTATATCATTTTCGTGCAGTCTAAAAATGAAATGTGGTATAGCATACTGACGTCAAGCTCAAAAAGAAACAGGTTGTTGACTTAGAAAACCAGAAATTAACATTATCCATGTTGTACTGTATTTTCATCTGGTTCAGGCCTAGTTTGCTGGCTTTGACTTTTACACTTCTGCTGTGGTGGTTAGAAGACTAGTCTTGAAATCCAAACGGTTTGGGTTTAAGTGTTGCCTGTGATACAGATTAACTGTCATTATGGGCAAATCACTTAGCCTCAAGATTCCCTCGAGAAACTCTCTAAGACTGTAAAAGGCAGAATAGTTGCAATTCTCTGAGAGCTCCTGACTCTGATGAAATCACAGTTCTAGATCAGTATCACAATCACCATTTTAAAAGCATTTATTAGGTGTCTCTTTATTGTCCTTAACTTTCCTGAAGCCTAGATGAGTTAGGTTTTAGTTAGCAGAACAGCCACAGAAACTAAAACAGTTATTAAAACCTGCCCCCACCTGCAAAGGAGCTACATAGTTTGCCTAAGTAAGAAAAAAAATTTTTTAATGATTGTTGGGTTTCCAACATACAATCCAAGTTTTCATTCTATTTACATACAGAAGCATAAACTTATTTCACATTGTGGAAAAGATTTGTAAATAGGACAATGGATGTTGTATCTTCAAGGAAATGAGGTTATAGGTAAGTAACATCCCCTTCTCTGAAGACAGAAAACATCAAGTGATACTTGGCTAACAAATTCAGCTTAGACCAAAAAGGAGGAAATTCTACAGTAGATGCAGACTTAGTACGAAAAAGGGGCCAAAATGACACTCCTTCCCAGAGGCAAAAGCCAGGTAATGATGCTTAAGATATAACTAGTACACAAATTATATAACTATCTTACATATTGCTGATAAAGGAAAATGTCCATCTCCCCCCACCACCTGCACACACACAAATTCAGGGGAAATGTCTATCCCTGACTTGCCCATATAGATACACACCAGTGTGGCTATGGTTATTTCTTATGCTCACTATGAACCTGATTCTGTGAGTTAGCTATGGCTTGACCTCTTCCTAATCAAAGGTAATGCAACCTAAAAGCCTATTCAAGTAAAGGCTTCTTAGAAATTGTTAGGTATGTATGAGAGCTTACAAGAGTCTAGCAGACCACCCTACAAGATGAGCCAACCTTTTTTCCCCAGAGTCCAAAGAAAAATAAATAAATGAATGAATGGATGGATGGATGGAAGGATGAAGGCAGATTCAACTCAACAAGATGAAATTTAATAGAAATGAATGTATTATCATGAAATCTGATTAAAAATTGATTTTCCCAAATTAAAGGGCAGGAGATCTGACTTGACAGCAGCTCATATGAAAGAGATCTGAGGTTGAAATCAAACACAAACTCAACATGAATCATTAGTGTGATGTAACTAGACAAGCTGATCAAGAGAGGTAATAGTCCCATTGTACCCTGTGCTGGCTGGTCAGAACACAGGACTGAATATCGAGGAAAGGAATTTGGATTTTATTCTGCAGAAAACTACTGAAAGGTTTTTAACGGGGCAGTGTTATGATCAGAACGTCAATTTGTTTCACTTATAATCAATTTTTAATTGATTAAAAAATTTAAAATATTTACCAGCATACCCTTGGGGTAGAAGGCCTCTATATAATAAATGTTATTTTATAACTAGGAATGAATTGACATTTTGGGGTTAAGACTATGATCACAGATATGAGAGAGAAGGGCCTTCAAAGGCCAACTGATCCACACCCCTCATGTTGTAGATAAAGAAACTGGGGCTTAAGGAGGTTAAATAACTTGCTCACAACTACAAAGAATCTGAAGCAGGATTTGAACCCAGGTCAGCGTTCTTATCCCATATCATGACAGAACCCCATGGCAGCTGAGCAAACATTGATTCTGAGTTAAGTCCTCTTAGATCTCAATACTGCTGATTTGTGAGGGATGTGTGGGGGAGATGGAGGGGCAAGCTGTTTTGGTCAGGCCTCCTAAAATCACTGGTCAGGTTCTTATCCTCATAGACAGAGAAGCTCTTTTTATTTTTATTAAAAAGCTCAATTTTATGAATAGTTTACCAAAGGATGATCAGGCTCTAGAAGACTAGTATATAATCATATTCACAAAAGACCGATACATTCATTTATTCAACGAAAAACATATAGGAAGCACCATGCTACACAACCTAAAGATTACAAGGATGAAGAAGACATAGTGTCTGTCTTTGAGGAAATAATAAAACTGGTAAAGAAGAACAAGAATGCACCCAAATAAAAAGAATACAAAGTAGAAAGACATGTTTGTAGAAAGGATACGCAGAACTACAGAGAGGGAAGCAATTATTAGCACGGTAGAGGGAACACCAGATTGGAGATAGCAAGCATCTCAAATATCTGCTAGTTATGTGACCCTGTATAAGTCATTCGACCTCTCTGATCATCAATTTTCTTCATCTGTAAAATGAGAATAACACTAGCACCTACCTCACAGGGCTGTTGTAAGAATGAGATGACATTTGTAAAGAGCTCTGCAAACCCTAAAGTGCTTATATAAACGCTAGCTATTATTATTCAATTTTAACCGCTGTTCTTGTTATTTTTATTATTAGCTAGAGAAACCAGGAGAGGGTTAACAAGAATTGAAAAAAGGGGTAGGGGTAGCATAAGTACAAGGAACAGCACTTGACATGATTTAGGCATGACTAATACTTATATGTGACTAGAACAAGAGATATGTGAAAGGAAACAATATTATTTCAATCACATAAGAACATCAAGCTAAGGAATCTGGACTTCAATCTGAAGAGAACTAATGAAAGATTCTGAACAGAGCAGGGTTACAATTAGAATGCCAGTATATTTTCTATCCAAGGACTGGAAAGTGACTAAATAAACTGCCATATAAATATAATAGAATATACTTATATCATGAGGAATGAGGAATATGAAGAACATAATGAAATATGAGAAATCTTATATGAAGTGATGCAGGGTGAAAAAAACCAAAACTAAAATATATGCACCGACTATAACTGTAGTAAGCAAAGACAACATTAAACAGCAATAAATCCCATAAAGGGACAGTGATGGTCCTCCCTTGTTCTAATAAATGCACATGGATTTCATCTCTTTTAGCAATCAGTTAATAATAAAAAGTATGGCTGAATGTAGAACCTTTAACAATCATTTTACTGGTAAGTTATTTTGCTTGTTTTCAGGGTCTTATTTTCTTTTATTTTTAAAATTTTTAAATATGTATATTAAATATAAATATTATTTATTTCTATTTATTTTCTACTGGATTTGGAGTCACGAAGACTAAGTAAATATCTGCCTCAGATATTTACTAGCTATGTGATCTTCAGTAAGTCACCATTCTGCCTCAAGTTCCTCACCTGTGAAATGGGGGTAATAATAATACTCACCTTACGGAATTATTATGGGTATTAAATGAAATAATATTTGTAAAGCACATTACAAACTTTAAAGTTCTCCATATAAAAGTTAGCTATTATTATTGGGGGATTATTTTTTACTCTTACATGCTATGTTACTTTAGCTAACATTCACACATCTTGATGCCTTTGCATGTCAATAGTTAAAACGAACTGTCTCCATAAAAATGGTTTGCAAAGAATATGTCTTCCAAATTGACCAGAAATTTGTGCAAGCAGGTCAGGGTTTCCTTCCGTCATTCCTTCATTCTTTCCTTCCTTCCCTTCCCTTCTACCCTCCCTTCTTATATCTGTTTCTGCCTGATAGGGTTAAGACACTAACAAATTCTCACTATTATTCATTTCTCCTTTTTCCAGAATTCATGATGACCATTACTTTTTTGTTTGTATGGATCATCATTTCTCATTTTAATTTATTTTTATAACATGACATTCTTTTTATTACTTTACATTGATTACATTTTTAAAAAACCATTTCCTGATGAAATTCTATGAACATCAAGAACACAGGCAGCATAATATAGTGGAAAGCATGCTGGATATAAACTCAGGACTTGGGTTACAATCCCCAACTCTGGTAATTACACCTATGTGACTTTTGGTAAATCAGTTTTCTCTATGTCTCAATCCCTAATTTATAAAATGAAGAGTTTAGACTAGATGGCTTCTAAGGTCTATAAGAGTACTAAATCTATGATCCTTTGTCCCAAAAAAATACTGGAAGAGTAATTTTTGGACACAAATACTATTAAAACTATTAAAAAACCATCCACAGCATATGACTTCTTGCTAGCTTCAATCACAAAGGTTGATTCTTCATAGTACTATCATATTCTAATCATTATTCCCTGATCATTTCCTTCTCCCAGATACTGTAACAGCTTAATTGGAGGCAGGGGGCACCGTGCAGCCTACATTCTTTATTAAGTAGTCATCTAAAGGTACGATAAAACTTGTATGCTAATGTATGATAATATCATAATGAAACTAATGGAGCAAACCAGTTTAGGAAGAGAGACGGCAACGATGGGAAAAAAAATAAAATTCTGAACTAAAATTGGTCCTACTTTTAGTACCTGGTATCCGTGGGAAAACAGGTGAGCCAGAATATAAAAGTGACCCAGTTCCCAGTAAATGGAAACCTTGTAAATAAATATATGGAAATATAAATGTTTTTGTTTTTTATTGGCCTCATTTAAATCTGTAAAATCTAGTAGCAGCCTTCAGATGCTGCTCTTTTGAGCAATGTGTAAGAGTGCTTAGCAAATCTGATGTTTAAATGAGCAAAGATGGTGAAGAAATAAAAGTACTATAAAGTGAATGGCCTAACCACTCTGCATTTCAGTCTGAATTATACAAGAACAATGACAAAATCGTCCATGCCTTTTGACCCAGCAATCCTACTACTAGGCACATACTCCAAGGAAGTCAAAGACAGAAATAAAAATCCAATAAATATTAAAATATTCATAGCAATACTATTTGTGACAGCAACGAACTCCACACAAAGTTGTTGACCATCAATTGAGGAATGGTTGGAAAAAAAACTATGACATATGCTCCCTCCTCTCTTGTTTAAAGTGATGAGAGATTTAGATGTGGAAAATCACATATATTGTAAGACCCAATTGATATGTTAGTTTGCTTTGCTAAATTGCTTTTTTCTCTTATCTTTTTTATTCTTTGTTACAATATTAACCATCACTGGATAGGTAGAAATGGAGATGAAATATAAATAAAAAGATATATATGTAATGGGATATCAGTCTATTGTAGGAAATGACAAATCTGGGTAAGTCAGAGAAAGATGAGAAGATGCAGAGCAAAATAAGCAAAGACAAGAGAACAATATATACAATGACCACAATGATATAAATGATCTGAATGAAGGTGAATTCTGAGTAACAGGAATTAATGAAGGTCTTATAGAACAAATAGTGAAACAAACCCCTTTCCATGAGAAGTTGCAAAAGGACAACTAGAAAAGAATACTGTATATATATCATGAAGGTCACTATATATCTTTTTAATTTAATTTTTATTTGTCAAAAGGAAGGATTCAATTTGAGAGAAGTGGCAAAATGACTATAATAAAAAGACCAAGGGCATCAATACTTTTTTAAAATGTGGTTTTAGAACTTTTTCCATGGATGCAGTTTCTATAAAGTTTCACTTTCACATGACTGCTGAGTAAGGAGATCTTGCTATATAAGAAAATATTAAAGGAAGAATGCAGTTGAATCAATTATTTAATCTAAATAAATAGAATGAACCCAGGCCTTTGTTGACTTTTTCTCTGAATGTTCTAGGAACATCCAGATAAGGGGAGAAAGAAAAGCAGTAAAATAATTTATAGAGTTCTAGTGAGAGCTAATGTGGGGAAACACCTTTGTATACCATGACATTTCTATACCATTTCCCCAGTATCTACTGAATCTACTCATTGTCCTGCTCCTAAGTTTTCTGATGAGACCTCCTCTAGGGAGGAGATAGAAATAAAATGGCGATGTTCTCAAGTTATTCCTTTCTCCAGAAGAAAAGCAGTGAAACATGGCTTTAGCTTCATAATTAAAAGAAAAATTATTAATATTTGTGCTCTCAAATACAGTTGTCAAGTATAGGTCTCTCAAACAAGAACTTGCCATCAAATAGAAGCTATATTTTTAGGAGAGATTATAATAAACTGAAGCTATCAAAGCATAGATGGCATACTTATCAAATCTTCAGATGACAAAAGGGTTAGGAGGGATATAGTTAATACAGTGGGTGACAGTCAGTATCCAAAATGATCTTGACAGGCTAGAACAAGACAAATATAATGAGATGGAATTTAATGGTGATAAATGTAAAGTCCTATTTTTCAGTTAAAAACAAGAGTCAATTGAACACGTACAGGATAGAAGAGACCTGGTTAGAACAGCCATTTCCTTGAAAAAGACCTGAGGGCATTTCTGGACTGCAATAGCTCAATGTGAGTTATTAGTATGACATGACAATCCCCAAAGCTAATTTGATCTTAGGCTGTATCAATAGATGCATAATATCCAGAACCAAGGAAGTAGCGACAGTAATGATGTTTTGAATGATGCATCCTGCTCTTGTCAGATTACACTTAAAAACTGTTTTCCCCTCTGGATGACACATCTTAGGACAGATACTGACAGGGTGGAGAGCTTCTGGAGTAGGACAACCACAATGGTGAAAAGACCAGACACCATCCCATCTAAGAATTAATGGAAAGAAACAGAAATACTCAGCCCAGAGAAGAAAAGACTTAGAAAAGGACATGGTAATTGTCTCTGAAAATATCAAGAACTGTCACACGAGGGAAATAAGGATTGCTTTGCATGGGCCCAGATAGCAGATCCAGGAGCAAAAGTTGAAGAGAAGTTGACTATCTCAACATAAAGAAAAAAACCTTCCCAACAGAGCTGTGTGTGAATGTCTCATTAGGCAGAGAGTTCTTTAACAGTGAAGGTGCTCAATAGCTGAACAACCATTTGTTATGGATCAGTCCAGGGGATTGATCTGCCAGACACAGTGTTAGACTAAATGGCCTCTAAGGTCCCTTCCAGGTGTCTGCCTTAATCAGAAAGGGCTTCAGGAAATCAGTCAGGTACCAGTAAGTGTACAGCAGGTATGGACATGCTCTAAGTAATAGCACTGCACCTCTGTAACTTGGAAAATGAAGATGCTTTCTCTCCACTCCTCCCCTCTCATAGCTTCTGAAAGGCTAGCCATAGGAATATCTAATTCTCAATTTTCTGTAAGATTGGTGGTGTTGTGGACAGAGAGCAGACTTCAAAATCAGAAAGATGTTTCCCCACCCAGGAGAGTGCTTTATACCACAGAAATCACAGGTCTAGTCCCTATTCCCATGCCAATTTTATACTTGAAGTAGCACAGAGTTCTGCTAACATTAAAGGAGGGACTTATTGGTTCTTCATGACAGAAACAAAGGGGGAAAAAGAGATCCTTTGCTGCTTGCCACTAATTTTAAGAAATCCATCTGTCCCTGACATAATAGGTTTCAATTCAGAGTACTTCCTGTCATTCAAAGTCCTAATAGAAAAGAGTCACAATTCCAGCCTATTCTAATCAAAGGACAAATTTCTCAAAGAAGACTTAATCGTCTATATCCGACATAATACTAGCATAAAAGCACAGGCACAGTTCAAAAAGGGTAAAGAAAATTCTCCAAAACAAAGTACAGCAAACCATGGGCATGGATATTTCATAATAAATACTTTATTTACCTTATCACCTGTAACTTCCTGTTCTGAGGAATATAATCATAAAACCAAGAGGCAGATGGCCCCATAGGAATGAGCAAAAACTACTAGCTCTGAGTTCAGTTGAGAAAATACCCTAGATGATGTCTTCCAGAAAAGGAAGAAATACTATCTGAGAAGATCCTTCTGAAGCTGGGGATATTACAGTCGACAAGTCAACTTTTATTCATGCTTATGACTTGTTTTTCAGAATTTTATCAACCACTTTTGAGCTTTTTCTTGAGGTGATTTGTCTCAGAGTGCCAAGTATTTTTTTATCTGACTTTCTCAGGTCTGATGCATTAAGTGAAACACAGTTTTTTAGTCATTAATCTCTCCTTAAGGGGAAGACATTCTATAAAATAATAATAGCAGTGAGATACTTACAAAGACTGACTGGGATCTCTCACCAGGAGAGCTGCTAAATGCATGAAAAAAGTTTGTTGCTGTTGTTGTTAACACAGAGGAGGAAAGCTACCTTCCAAATACAGTAAGGAGCACAAACATCACAGATGACAGAGTCTGATCTCCAAATCATCCTGGTAAGCTGAAATAATAAGACCAATCCAACAATTTTAAACAACAGTAAATGTAATGAGGCATCTGAGCATAGTGAACCTGGATTCCAGTCTTACCTTTAACACATACAAACTGTGACTCTAAACAAGTCATTTAACCTCTCACCACACCCAGGCAATTCTCCAAGACTCCAAATGTAGAGCAGATACTAATCATCACCAGAAGCTGAGTGTATCAATGAAATCAGAGGACTCAAAAAAAGTAACTACAATTAGGCTAAAAACTTAACTGTATAAGTCATACAATAATGATTCCCTAGTTTGGAGACAATGCAAGTGAAAAAAGGTAGGAAGGTTTTAGTTAATCACAAATTCAAAATGAGCCAACAATACTAAGACAAAACAAAGTAAATGCCAACTCAAGTTATATTAATAGTAAGTGTCCAGATGATATGAACTGATAACCCTGTTGTCCTCTGTGCTGGTTAGACCACTTCTGAACCATAGTATTCAGTTCAGAGTATCACATTTTTAAAAAGGAGGTGGACAAATGAGGCTACATCCAGAAGACTACCACAATAAGAGACTTTCAAGAAAAATTGTCACATAACAATAGATTGAAAAAACTTGAAGTATCGAGCATGAAGAAGAGAAGATAAAGGAGAAAAATAATATCAATTTTCAGATAGTTGAAGGGTTATCATGTATATCTGTGTTTCAGCTCAACAAAAGGACTACCTTTCTAGCAAGAAGAGTACAGTAACAATGGGATCACCTGCCTCAGGAGGTAAGCTCCCTAATCTCTACAGCTATCAAGAAGCTGGATCTGGGAGGCTGTTCTAGAAGGGATTCTTGCACTAAGTAGCAGGCTGGACTGGATAATCACTAAGACTGTGTGATTCTATGAATCCTGCTTACCTAAGAGGGGGAAAAAAAACCCAGTCCATTTGTTTGGAACCGAAGAGACATCCCTCCCAAATGGAACTGAGCTCTCAATTAGCAACATACTGCAAACAGCAAAGCAAGGGCCACTTTCCCTCAGGAGGGTCAGCAGTACATTCATCCATTATTGGTGTGAATTGGTCCAACTATTCCAAAAAGCAATTTGGAACTACACAAAGAGAATGACCAAACACCCTTTGACCCAGAGATTCTACCATGAGGTACGTATGCCAATAAGGTCAAGGTCAAAAAGAAAGGTCCCACAGGCACAAAAATGAAATAGCACTTTTTGTAGTAGCAAAAAATGGAAGCAAAGGAAAGAGCAATTGACTGGGGAATGGTTAAGCAAATTGTGGTAGATGAATGTAATGGAATAATACTGGAAACAATGTAAGAAATTATGTTTTCAGAGAAGCATGAGAAGACTCATACGAAATCATGCAAACTAAAGCAAGTAGAAGCAGAGTATGCAGTTACTACAAGGTCAACAGAAAGAACAATAACAGCAGCAAACAAGAGAAAGTGGTAAAACTATAATAATCAAGTTTGCCCCCTCCCCTAAAGAAGGGATATAAGGCCCCTCTCCCTCTTATTTGCAGAGGCAGAGGACTGCGGATGTGTAACAATGCATATAGCATCAGATTTTTTTTTTAATGTTGCTTGTGTTGAACTTTTTTCCCTCTCATTGTTTAGGATAAGGGATAACTCTGTAGGAATAAGTGTGGGGTGGGACAGTGGGAAATATGGGTCACATAAGAACAAAAGATATCAATAAAAATTGGTATCTCTTTAAAAGGAGTATGTTTATCCGTCAGTATGTCATTGGGCTGGCCAGTGGCCACCCAGAAAGCCCAATCTAAGCAGTTACTACCATCTGGATCGAGGAGAAAGCAGTATTCTGGCATCGAGCTTGCAAATGGTCTGTTCTAAAATGGTCTCTCAGAGCAAATGAGGAAAGATGAAAGCAGAGTAGGAGAGAGGAAAAGTTAAGAGAACAGTAAGTACACATCTTTCCTCTGCCTGTAGAGATAGACTATGATCTACAGATGCCAAGAAAAAAAAAAGAGTATGCATGGTATATGGATGGTAGGCATGCAAGATTACACTCTTGTACCTGCCAGGATATAGAAAGGTAGAAAAAAAAACAATACACAAACTGCCTTAGTTACAACTAGTTAGGGGCTATACAACTGTGTTAGACCTAAGGGGGGTGGGGAAATTAGTGGGAGGGGGAACAAAGGTCTCAAAATTATTATCTGCTCTCTTGAGCAGATAACAACAACAATAATATCAGAGTTGTTTTCTTCAAAGTTCAAAACACAGACACTATTGTCTAAATTGCACTGAGGAATAAGCACATACACATACTCCAGCAATAATCCTAAACAAAAATTATTGGTCCCTAGTCCAAAGAGCACAGAAATGGAGAATATCCTGTGAACCTTAATTCTTACTAATCTCATTACTTTTTCCAGGTCTAAAAAGAACAGTGGGAAGGTGCTCCAACCCTTAGAGAGGAAAAACTAAGAGCTAAAGTCATAGGCTGGAATTTAGCATCCTCCACCTGTCCTATGAAATGCGTCTCCCCAACACCCCCTCTAAAAAAAAAACAACTTTCCACTCTCTAGAAATCAGGTGGAAAAAGGAAAATACCCAAAAGGGAGTCCTGCTAGCAACTTTCAAAAGAAAAAACATATTCTTTTCTCTTCTACTCCAGATGAGGGGCCTTAAATGAATTAAAAGGGTCAATGCAATCACAATTAATATTGCTTATTAAATAATATGCAATTATCTTCAGACACACAAACACACACAGAAGAAGAGGGCTCTTTTACCAATACAAAAAATTCTAAAGGAATGTGAATCAAGTGGCCTTGGGAGGTATCTCACTGCAAGATCAAAGCCTTTGAAATGCTGAAGTTTTAAAAAGTTTCTGCAATAATAACAATAATAATAAAAACCATTCCTGAATCCTATTCAATGTCAGTGTAAGCATATACATCTGGACAGTTTGCAAATAAAAGCAGAAATAAAGTCTCACTAAAAAGTTTGATAAGAGTGGTTGGAATAATTTGATTGTCATGTTGCCCATGGTATTCTAAGTAATACTGTCTATGCACCTGTACCAATGAAAAGAACATTGTCACAGAATAATTAATGTGCCTTTATTAAGGGAGACACCATTCTAAAGCTTAGTCATCCCCACTTCAACCTTACCAACCCCTCCACTTTGTCAGTAGATGAGCCAAAAGCAACAAAAAGAAATCTTCAAACACAAATCGCCGAAAAGGTAGAAAGGGCAGTTTTAAAAGACAAACCAGCTAACTACAATTCTGTTTTCACTGGTGACTCATTTTACAGTAATACACCACAGAACCAACGGAATATGGTCACACCCAACTTGTTTCCCACTGCATGGTTACGTACCATTTGGAGTTGTTTCCAGAAAATCCTGGGGGCTGTTTTAGTTTAAGGAGATCAACAGATCCCCAGACTTCAAACAGGGACAAACCATAAGCTAAACATGCAATAAATGCTGGGTAGTGGACAGAATGCATGCCTTTGAGTCTCCTCTAGTTTCATTCCAGCCCTCAGGGATTAGGAGATCTAATTCACTCCAGAAAGGTCCCAGCATTTTAGCCCAATCTTAGAATATTTCCAGAGTTTCCCAGGAATAGAACAACCTGTCTCAAAGATTATTCTTGATCAGAAACTTACCTGTTTAAGCCACCTAGTACTATATCCTAAGTCCAGAATCGATATCCAGAGGCTCATAAGCCAACTACCACCCCGTTTTTTATCAAACTAAATCCTATATATCGAGATCCTAAGGCCGAAAGGCAATACAGCTCAGTGCAAAGAGCTATAAAATCAAAGGGCCGTGCTATTTACTACCTATGTGATGTCAGACAAGTCACTTAATCTCAGTTTCCTTATCTGTAAAATAAAACTACATGACCTTTATGGCCTTTTCTAGCTCAAAATCTAAGATTCTATAAGAACAGGCAGAGGAGATAAGGACTAGAACCACCTAGCATGAAAAGGTTTTCTGCTTGACAAAAGTGTGCAAACTGAAATATTAGAAGCCCATTTTTAGATGACTTACATCTCAATCTTCTAGGCCCTTAGATGAGTGTAAGCAGCTAGGACATGCAGTGCAGAGAGACCTGGGCCTGGAATCAGGAACACCTGAGTTCAAATCCAGACTCAAGCACTAACTGGCTGTATGACCCTGGGCAAGTCATTCAGCCTGTTTGCCTCAGTTTCTTCATTTGTAAAATGGGGATAACAAAAGCATCTATCTCCCCTGATTGTTGTGAGAATCAAATGAGTTAACAATTGTAAAACACAACACTGCCTGGCACATACTAAGTGGTATGCAAATGTTAGCTATTATTATTATTACCAAACAACGTAATGCTATTTCTTCAGGAGTTAGAGGAGGGAGAATTTATATTCCTCAACTAAATATGAATTTATTAAGCTAGTAAAATGGAAATTTCCTCATTGCTCTTACCAAAAGTGGAGATCCAAGTCATAATCAATTAGCAGGATGAGAAGAACTGACCTCCCAGGTGTCAAACTAGTAAAAAAAGCAAAGGCTTAGTTCTGGGGGTATGTGCTTCTAGGAATGGGCCTGGCATGCTATACTTACCTGGCAGAGGTAAGAGCAGTGATTCCTCTGGACACAGAGAATTACAGAAATGAAAAACATTAGCCCAACACCTTCATCATAAAAATGAGGAAACAACTCCAGGGAGGCCCAATGATATGTCAGTACTCATATAACTAGGGGCCCCATATCCCTTGGAGTTTCAATTAAGTCTATGGCCTTCTGATATATGATGGGAATAAAGTGGACTATTACTGGATGCTGGCAGTCCACGGACAAAACAGACCCTATATTCTTGTCCTCATTATAGCAGCTTTAGTTTAAAAGGGCTGGGTGAGACACAGGTTATATACCTATAAGTGATGCCAATGGTAATGATTTCTTCAGATTCCAAAAAGAAGGAATGATTTGAGAAACAACACAGAGTCCACCCTAGTTGACCCTCTGTGTTCAAGGTGAAGTTTGCCTAATCTACTAAAAGAACTATAAACACTGAATCAGAAAGGTAGCTCCCAGTCTCTACCTCTAAATACCTGGAACAGAGAGCTGTGGACAACTGCAGACACAGAGGTACAGCCTGAACCTTTTACCAAATTAATGGATGAGCAGCTAATGATGAAGCAGTGTAGACTGAAGGATTTCACCAGCAGAAGCCAATGCAGCTGAACAAACAGGAATCAATACCAAGAAGGAACAGCACAACAACCCTGGCTTAAAACAGACAAGTGTTTTTAACCTTTTAGGCATCATGGACCCCTGTGGCAGTGTGATGCAGACTATGTACTCCTTCTCCGAATAATATTTTTAAATACATAAAACACATAAGATTGCAAAGGAAATCAATTATTTTAAAAGTTTTCAAATTATTTTTTTAGAAAAATCCACAGACTGTAGGTTAAGAAGCCAGGCTTAAGGGAACTTGACTTACAGAGAGCTGAAGAGTGGATGTTTGGCCACTAAATGCAGTATACCTTTATACCCAGGAACGTTACAACTGATTTCAATGTTCATTATCTTCCAAATTACTATTATTATCTTTTTATTACAAACAAATATCCTTCTTTGAACACTCTGGACAGTGTGGCTGTTATAATAAGAGAGCTGCTAATAGGCCTATTACCCACAGGTTACTTAAGGCAATTGGAGCATGACAACCCCTGGTCCTTCTTGCCACTGGTAGTCCTACTGGAGGTATGACAGTATTCTTACTATATTGAGTTCTTTTCACCATGTCACTCTAGTAAAGACATGGAACCCAAAAGCACCTTATGTTCTTCTATAAAGTGGGGGAAAATACCTATTGTCTCACAGAAGCATTTAAAGCATATAAACTGCTGTTGAGAAGTGTTTTATTTTAAAACATATCAAACACATTAGGCCCATGAGACACTTTGGTTACATCACATAAAAGTAGCAGCTTTTTAATGAATTAAGTATGTATAAATATAGAGATTTAATGTACAAACTACAAAAAGTCGTTACCTATAAGTAACTTGATTAGCTAACATCTTCATCTTTCCAGAACACAGGTAAGAACCAGGAAATATAAAAGGACTCTGAATAGTCAAAATAGAGAGTCCTCAGACTAAATTTCATGCATTAATTCAATATAGAGTCCCTCAGGCACTCATTCTGAACCAATTTACTGTCTGGATTCCAAGACTGAGGCAGAATAGAAGTAGAAAATCAGAAGTGGTACAGAGGATGTCTCAGAAAGGAACACTGCCACAGTAAGTAGTAAGACAAGGTAACTGATTGGTAAAGGAGGAGACATTAAAAACAAAACTACAAAAATCAGAGACATAGGAATTCAAAAAGCACTGCAGTTGGGGAGTGAGTTGTGTAGACCTTTTAGTAATTTTATATGTTATTGTTTAGTTAATAACGGAATGATGGCAGAGCACCATCAACCAAAGAAAGCAGGGATGCATATCATAAAATATACTCTTTGAAGATTTCTATACAGTATAACATTTTTTAAGGTACAAGAGCTTAGTACATTAGCAGTGGAAATGATCTTGATGGCAAAGAACTGGAAATTAAGGGGATGCCCATGAAGTGGGAAATGGCTAAACAAGTTGTGGTATATGATTATGATGGAATACTATTGTGCTATAAGAAATGATGAGCAAGATGCTTTCGGAAAAACTTATATGAACTGATGCAAAGTGAAGTGACCAGGACCAGGAAAATACTGAACACAGTAACAATAATATTGTAACAATGATCAACTGTGAGATGTAGGTACAATGATCCACATGATGAAAAAAAATGTTATTCAAATACAAAGACAGAGCTGATGAACTGAGTGCAAATTGAAACAAATTTTTTCACTTAATTTTTGTTTTGTTCTTTGCAAGACAGCTAACATGGAAATATGTTTTGCATGACTTCACATGTGTAATGGGTATTATGATGCTTTCATTCTTAATAGGTGTTGAAAGAAATGGAGAATTTAGAACACAAATTTTTTTAAAATGAATGCTAAAAATGAAGTACATAAATAAGTAATGCTTAAAAAAGACATCACCTTGAAGGCCACCTATCTAGTCCAAACCTCTCATTTTACAGATTAGCCAAAAAAGGTAACCCTCTCATTTTACAGATTAGCCAAAAAGGTAAAGTAATTTACCTAAGGTAACTAAGGTAATAAGTCTAACAACTAGGACCCAGGACCTCTAACTTCAAACCCAAAATATTATATTTTGTAGTCAAGTAGTTTTTCATACCTTTTTTTGCTCTTACTGAATATTCTTTCCAAACTACTGATAAACTTCTTTTTGCTAAATGTTAAATACTCTTTAAGGGTTTCAATTCATTCCAATCCTAAGACTAAACCCACCTGACAGCTTAATTCAGATCAGATCCAGAATAGACACCAAAGTTATAATCATGCATTCAGTATCAATACAATTTGTGATGCTTCATCACCAAATGTGCAACTTTCAATTAATAAACTTGAATTTTTCATATATTAACATGTTCACACTAAATTTTTTGCAATTATATTTAAGAAACTCCACAAAATCCTACTCTGATGCTCACTGGCTAGGCCAGTGGAGTGCAAGCAATGGTAGGTTCTACCATGTTTAGAAAGACTTTGAGTATAGTCCCATGAATAAACTATGTTTACATCCAAGCACCAGCACAGTTAGGTATGGACAGGCTAATTATCAGTAGGCTAATCAATGGATATTTAATTTTGGAGGGCAGCATACCTCAAAAAACACAGAAAAATGCAAAAATCATCCTGATTTTTGTATGGCTCCTCCCTTCTCTTCTACAGTAAAAGCAGAATGGTGGGAGAGCCTGCAAATTGTGCTAAGAATCCATTTTTAATCTGTCTAAAGACATTAACTTACATGTCAGTATTCTAAATGTAAGATAATCATCCAGTGACCAACAATTGAACATATTACTAGAGAAGGTGAATCTTATCATCTTGACCTTACAATAAAGACAAAAGAAAGTTGGAATTAAATGAAAAGATAGGTTATGGGTTCTCCTTGAAGAGGCAGAATAAAGGAACTGGTGGAATTGGTTTTGTCATTCAATTGAACACTTATTAAGTGCCTAAAATGTTTAAAGTGAGAGGCAGCATTAGAAGTGCATAGAAGGCTAGACTCAATTTCAAGAAGGCCTGGGTTGAAGTCCCATGTCTTATACATATTGGCTTTGTTACCCTAGTTAAATCACTTAACCTCTCTGCTACCCTAGACAACTAAAACCATAAGATGTTGGAGCAATTACTAATCCACATTGATAGGAGTTACCTATAGCAATAAAATTGATCACATATCTGTAGGACCTCCCTCCTCCCTGTTCCCTGCCCAAAGAAAAAAAAAAACAAAAACAAAAACAAAAAAACTGCGCATGTTACAGTTCTAGGTACTAAGGATACCAAGATGGAAATGAAATAAACCCTACCTTCATGGGGCTTTTATTTTACTGACAGCTTAACACTCTCAGATGTAAAAAGGAAAAATGAAACAATTTTATGCAATTTGTGGTTCTTTCACATAGCAGTGCTAAGAATAAGCACAAAGAACAAGACAACCATGAAATTATAATCATGGCTCTGTGCCAACATCTAATGAAGAAGTGGTAAAGTAATCTACAAAGAATCTAATAAGATTTTAGAATCAAAAAATCATACACTCAGAGCTGGAAGGAACTTTTTTAAAACTACCTAGTCCATCCCCCTCACTTTACTGATGATGAAACCCAGGCTCAGAGCATACAAATATCACATAGCTTTTAAGTACTACAGAAGGGGTCTGAACCTAGGTGCATCTGACTTCGAGTCTTCCAAATTAAGTCATTATATGCTTTAATATTTGATGATTTCAACGCAAAAGTGGACATAGAGAATACAGTGGGGGCAAATATTTAAAAAAAAACAAAGTTCAAGAATAAGGAATAAGAGAAACCAAGGATTACATAGATACTCCATATCCATCTATTACGAATATTCTTTTCAACAAAAGAGTGTGGAGATATCATTCATCATAAGAATCAAATAGAATTAAGGACAGGAACTGTCCAAACTCCTAAATAAGGAAATTCTCCTTACCGTCGCAGGAACACACCTTCTCTACAACTTTTATAGTCTTAGAAAGCACTGAGAGAACATGCATCTTGACCAAGATCATCCAGGTGGTAAATATCAGAAGCAGAACTTGAACCTAAGTCTTCCTGGCTCCAAGGCCAGCTCTCTATCTACTATATCATTAACAGCATCACAAAAAAATGAAAATGATTATATTTTGAAAGGGAAGTCTTTCCAAATCAGCTGTCTGCATAGTCAGACTGCTGACTTGGAGTCAAGACCCAAACCAGTATGAAATTCTTCTTCTTACACTAACTGACTGGAGGACCTTGGGCAAATCGCTTATACACCTGTATTTCCGTTTCCACAAAAGTGAAATGACAGGGTTGGATTAGACGGCCTCTAAGTTATGCTCCAGTTCTAAATCTATGACTATGATACAATACAAATTAGAAGAAAAATGAGAAGAAAATGTAGCACAGTACTGAGGGAATTCCGCCCTGACCAATTTAAACATGCTGTTGATGTTGGGGGGAAAATGAAAGTACACCAAAGAATAAACATCACAGACCACTGGATTTCCTTTAAAAAAATTAAGTGACATAAATTAATTGCCACAACAAGGAGATAAAAACACCTAGAACCTGTCATGGGCAGCAAACGCTTCATGCTTGACAAGTGGTGATGAGGGGGGTGATAGAGATGTCAAAGAATGAGTACTCTTGGAGAAGCCAGAAGAGCACAGAATGTCATACTTTTGGAGAACTGTATAGTAATATTAATCAGCAGCATCGAACTCAAACAAATGGCAGTAGGATTCCTGCAGGATGCACTGACTTTTAAAACTACATATTAACATTATCTATATTCTATTGTGGTTCAGGAAGCATTTAAGGAGTGTTGTGGGCTTACATGCTACTCAAAAGCCAATGTCTAACACCTCAGCTATCAATGACTCTATCGATCTCCCTAAAACCAATTTTTATCTCTTAAACATCAATATTCTTTTGGCGATGAGGCACAGCTATGGGTCATAGAGTACTACAGTAAAGTAAGAATTAACTTATGTATACCCACCAATCCCCATGACAATGGGGATGTAGGTTATAACATACTACCAGTGAAGAACAGCAAGGGAAAAGCAGCAGGAAGGATACCATCGGGGAGATATGTGACTAAAAACAGAAGTGGGCTAGTCATGTAATGAGTGACAGATAACCGATGGGTAGCCTATATACCTCACTGACACCCATATAGAGTCAAAAGATCTAGAAGAAGACTTCTGTTGGGTGGACCCTCTGTCATAAATGCTGAGAAAGAATGAATAAAATAGCATTAAGTACTTACTATGGACCAAGCACTGTGCTGTGCTATGGATAGAAATAATAAAAAGACACAATCCCATCCTCAAGGAACTTACATTGCAATAGATGAAGGCAAAACATATTAGAGGAATGAGTGGGAAAAGAATAGGGTTGTAATCTGTACCACTGGAGGGAGCATTAATGAGACCTCAGATCAAATAATATTTAATAAGCTATCCCTTCTGAGCACTTTATGTTAAAAACACAGCGCACAGTAGGTTCTTCAAGATCTGTTAAACTGTTGAATGAAGGACAAAGTAGTTGCCTAGCAAAATACACTTGTCAGTCAAGAATGTCATTTCAAGAGAGTCCCCACACAGATATATTCCAATCTGAAAAAGAAAGTAAAGCGATTCAAGAAGCTCCTAAAAGCCTTCCATTTGACTGACAATCTGACAAGCTAAGAAGGGCTCTATTTCTCATTCAGGGTTAAGCTTAAAGCAGAAGCAGCAAACTAACTCCAGCCTTCACTGGATGTCAACATGCACAACTGCTCTGCGTATTAAGAAAAAAATAAAATTAGAGTCACTCTTTTATTAGGATCATATGAAGAATTTTCACAGAACCCCAGATTAATCCCATATACTTTAATAAGGCAGAGGGAATAATGAACTTGAAGTCAATAGCTGTTTTCCTCCAAAGCCCCACTTACTGGACTACTACTGTACATCCCCTCCTGGATCACTGCCTTGTTATGGCAGAAAATGAAGAAGAATTAAGAAGCCTTTTGATAAGAGTGAAAGAGGAGAGTGTAAAAGCTGGCTTGAAAACATAAAAAAACTAAGATCTTGGCAACTGGCCTGATCACTTTCTGGCAAATAGAGAGAGAAGAAATGGAAGCAGTGTCATATTTTATATTCTTAGGCTCGAAGATTAAGGAGATGGATAGAGGGCATCATGGAAGCAACAAAGATGAGCTTGGACAGACTCTGGGAGATAGTGGGGGATAGAAGGGCCTGGTGTGCTATGTTCCATGTAGTCATAAAGAGTCAGACATAACGGAACTAATGAACAATCAAACTATTAGAACATGAGATGTTCTGTAAAGCACCAAGAGGACATAGGGGGTGGAGGGCGCAGTCCCTATCTCCCCCACCAAAGAACTCATGATCAGGAGGATAGTACATGCACAAAAATGACCAATAAATCAAAGTGGGGAGGGAGGAGTTAACACCTAAGAAACAGCGACTAATGTATTCAATTAGGGAAAGAAACAATGAATGCTATAACAAAAGTATACATTGAGCAGGGGCAGGGGAGATGAGAAGGAGCAGGTTAAAAAATAAACTCAGTTCTCCAATTTTTACCTTGTTTATGAGACTGTTAAATGATGTCTTTTTTTTTCCCAAGCAACATTCAAATTCACACATAAAGATTTGTGACATTTGTTCAGTGTCTCTTGTAACGTCACGGTTAAGTATCATGTAACTCTGCCTCTTCTGTTCCATCCTTACAGATAAAACCTTAGTCCAAGCACTGAATATGCTTATATTAAAGTGAATTCTTGAATTTTTTTTAATCACAAAATTTTCCCCGTTAGGAATCCCAAAGGTTTTCTAAATCTCAGATGACCTCACCAAACTTTTTTTTAAAGGATAAATAATTTCCATGGGGTGGAGAAGGGAGGATGAGAGGGCCATGTTAGCTTTATTCGGTCTCTGAGAGAAGAATAAAATGAAATTGTGTTATAGGAGGAGAGAAAGCAATACATCCACAACCACAAGAGATGTCAAGAGTTGTACAACACAATAAAGGGGAAACAGTTCACAGAATAGGCACTTGGTTAGAGAAAAAGTGTGGAAGAAGATTTATTTTGTTGTTTGTTGGGTTTTTTTAATCAGGCTTTTACCTCAATCAAGCAGCTGCAAAGAACCTTAAAGTTTTCATCTCTAGACACATCAGAATTTCTTCCCTTAAGACTCAAGAATCAAAACTCAAGTTTGAGAAGAAATGAGGAAGACAGCATTTATATCATGTTTTAAGCAAAATGCTTTACAAATACTGCATCATTTTATTCTCACAATAACCCTGGGAAGTAGGTACAGTTAATATTCCCATTTTATAGATAAGGAAAATAAGGCAGGGAGTGATTGACTTGCTCAGGGCCACGCAGTTAAGTATCTATCTGAGGTCACATTTGAACTCAGGCCTTCCTGAATCCAAGTCTAGTGTGCTACCCAACACATGCTCCATGATTGCCTTTGGGTTTTGAGTTATTAAATTTTGTTACTGAGCTGGCATTCTTTGGGCAATTCAGAATATAGCACTTTGTGGTTTACAGTGTTTTCCTCATAACAACTAGGCAAGGTGAGGTGTTAAGTATTATTAGCCACGTTTTATAGTTGAAGATAGTGAGGATTTCAGACAGGTTAAGAGTTCCAATAATCACACTATACTCAAAGAAGTGATGTTCCTACCCAAGTCTTCTGACTCACAAATTTTGGGGCACTTTGTGCTGCATCAAATGTTTACTTTTTATAAGCGTAAGTTAAACCACTAAGTAGTTTCTTCAAGGAAGAAACTAGATATTGAACAATTTTAATAATTTTAAAATTCTAAACTTTTAACTGATATTAGATCAATAAGCTTTACAGTGTTTCAAAATTATTTCAAGTTTGCCAAATACTAACGTTGTTAAAAAAAGAAAAACTCTAGCTCTAAATCCGTTAATGAGTGTTTTACTTACTTGACCAGATATGAATTAGAGTTCTTCAGATATGTAAATTACTTAAATATTCAAATTTATTTAAATATTTAGATATTCAAGCATGCCACTGAATTTAAATGAAAAAACATTTATGTAACACGATTAAAAAAGGTACAAATATTCATTCAAATATTTTCCAACATTTACATTTATCCACTCCCAAAGCACATCATTTTACAAAGTTGAAAAAAATATTTTTGCACTATTTACACATTCTTTTCCCCCTTCCAATCTACAAGTGCTGCTAGAAGTCTTCCCTAAAGTAAATGTAAGGTACACCTACATACATGCCACTGACAGGAGTGGAAAAAGGCATTAAGATTACCTATCAGCATTCACTGGATTACTCACTCCAATCCTTAGGTACCCGTCACCCCACCTTATCACTGGCTTCTTCCTATATTCTCTAGGCACAAAGCTACTGAATTCTCACTGTACCTGCAAAGAGACCATAGAAGTTGCCTTATAAATTATCACTCTCTTTTTCACAAATCCACATGCACCCTGATTTAAAACAGTCTTTTTTCTCCAAAGTGTCACTTTTCAGGAAAGTGAGGATTTGCTGAAGCAAAGAGGAAATGTTAGGAGATTTTGAGCTAAATTATCCTTATCAATAGCTGTTGAGTAACTTTGGGTTACTTAAGAGTTTTTTACTAAGTTAGATTTTTTTTAAGGTTAAAGTTTCCAAAAGTGACAATGGACAAGAACCACAGAGTGTTCACCTAATTTTGCCTCCCCCAATTTTGCATGGATAATATAAAGGAAGGGAGGAAACAATTATGAAACTTAATAATTTGTAAATAGGCTATACAAACACTAAGACACCTTTCAAATAACCAAACAGTAAGTAAAAATTATTTCCTGTCATTCTTATATACAAATTTATTATGTTTTTCATTTGCCTAAACTATATATCTAAGTATAGTTATTAATTCAATGGCTTATATTTTATTTATTTTTTCTCTTGCACTTGCGTACACCTCAAAAAAAAATCTTATGTAGCTAGTGTGACAAAAACCCCAGGGCTACAGAAACATATGAGATAAATGTGGCTTATACCACATATACCATCATCATTTTAGTCAACATACAAATTCAAATACAGAGAGAAAAATATAAAAGCAATTATTTAAAGTCATAATGATTTCACTTCTTAGTACAAGTCCAAATTGGGCAGCTAATGTCCACTGAAACTCAGGCATTAATTAAAAAATAGTAATAATGACTATATAAGTAACTTTATATAAATGTCTGTATACACATACACATCTTGTCTCCTTAACGTGATAATAACTTGACTTTTTTATGATTCAAGGTCATTATCATAAAACAGGAAGGTAAAATGGAATGAGAACTAGATTTGTCATCAAAAATCCTAGGTTCATTAGTTCTACTATTTACCTAGCAATGTGGCCTTGAATAAGTACCTTGACTTCTCTGAACTTCAGTTTCCTCATTTCTAAAATGGTGAAATTGGACTAGCTGATCTGTTAAGGTCTTTCAGCTGTGAAGTGTAATGAAATGTTAGCCACTAAATATAGATAGGAGAAATAAGAATGAACTTCAATAAAAAGTACAGATCCTAGGGTCCTAATAACAGACTCAGAATTGAGTAAGGAACTCAGAGGTCATTTAGTCCAGTCTGTACCTGAACAGAAATCCCCTCTATAACATCCCCAACAGGTCATTTAACCTCTTCCTAAAAATGTCCAGTGAAAAATATATATGAGGCAGCATATTCCACCTCTGGACAGCTCCTTGAATAAAATTTGACCTGTATTATTGAGGAGATTTGGGTTATCCTTTCAGATCTGTCATTAGCTCTGCATGTAACTCTAGGCAAGCATCATTTACTTCCTCTGAAAAGTGGGGACAATTATAATCACATTATCTACCTCACAGGTTGTAGTGAAGATAAAATGAGATAATATAACATGCTACACAAGTGTGAATTACATCACAGGAAACAGTTTCCTATACTGATTTCCACATGCTTTAGAGCAGGGATTCTTGACCTTTTTATATCATGGGCCCCTTTGGAAGCTTGGTGAATTCCATGATGGATTCGTCCTCAGAATGATGTCTTTAAATGTTTTTAAAACAAATTTACAGGCCCCAGTTTATGAACCTCTGCCTTAGAGCTAAGTCATTACAACTTATTAAATCAGGGGTTCCTAACCTTTTCTAATGCATACTTCCTAATAAATAATCTCCAAAGTTTTAGGAATGCTCCCATGGGGGCAGGGGGGGGGGGCGTAGACTAATATGGACAGCTTTTGTCGTATGGCAGGTACTGGAAGGCAGAAGAAATTTAACTGCTTTCCTTGTTAGAAATCACCAAGAGCAGAGAAGGGCAGCAATCACTGGCTTAGAGACTGGTCAAATTCTTAGGTTTAAACACGACTGACTTCAAGGAACCCTAAAGATCATTAGGTGAACATATCTAAAATTAACAATTAAAGGAATGTTTACCATTGAGGAAGATAGCTGCTTTCAAATATTTGAAAGGATGCCATTAGACGAATTGACACTAGATTTGCTGGGTTCCAGAAAGTAGGAAGTAAGAACAATAAGTATTAACAGCTGAGAAACTAATGTTAGGTCAAAATAAGAAAAAAAAAGTCCTAATAATTAGTTGTCCAAAGGAGTAATGGTCTGTCTTGAGAGACAATGAGTTCTCCCTCACTAGAAACCCTCATGTAGAAGCTGAATGACTGACTGGGATGTTGCAGAGGAAATTACTGCTCAAGTAAGAACTGGGCTAGATTCTTTCTGAGTTCTAACTCTATTGAGATAGTTTTATTTTCAAAAACTATGAAGGTTATAACCTTCCCACAAGATGGATAGCAGCATGACCAACATACAAGAAAAGCACCATCAAAATATGCTTAGAGGACGTAAGGTCATGTTGCCCAGTACCCTTTGATAGTCACATCACATATATGAAGGATGGGAGAATGGATGGATGGATGGATGGATGGATGGATGGATGGATGGATGGATGGATGCATGGAAAGTCTGAGGAGATGGATGAAAGAAACGGGAAAACAATTCAGTTTCCAAATCTCTTCCATCCTTAGCCTCAGAGCAAATCATAAATACATAATTCATACTCACTGGCAGGAAGAACTTTGTGAGGGTAATGCTTATTAACTGGGAACTAGACTAGAATCACATTCCTATAGGTAGACAGCAAACTACTTTTGAGAGCAAATTGCAATTATCACCCTAAAGCAACCCATGATCCCTTCTTTGAAAAGGATAGCTTCTAACTGATGTTACAAAGCTTGGTTTTAGCTAAAAAGGTAAAATTCATGAGAAGTAGGGCGACAACAGATTAAAAGGTTTCCCGAACAGCTCATTGTAGAATTAAAGGGAAGGGTAGGATAATCTGGGTATCCAGATAAAAACAGAATAAACAACACAAGCTTCTGACCACACGTAAAAGACTACATGGAAAAGTTGTCTACTTGTCACCCAAAGGGCTAAAAATTAAATGAACAATTTCTTATTTGACCTGCTTTAGCCAACTTCCTTTCTTTCTCTAAATCTTGACTTTTAAATTATGTTTTTAACTTTTGTTCAATGTATACATTGATGATGATGGGTGTTAGCTAAATAAAAAGGACCAAGCGACAACCTCATTCATTTGCAGGAGGTTCGACTTTGTCATGGTGACAGGAAAAGCATTGCAAACGAATTATATCACATTGAAAAGAATGCCAAGAGTTTTCACTTCCTATAAAATGTTAAATGCTTTGCCATGAAAAACTCTTAATGCAAAATGTCTTTAAATCTTCTAGGCCAAGGGAATTCTGAAATTTCCTCTTCATCATTCAAGCAAGAGACAGGCCCCTAAGCTCATATTCTAATAAAAGCTCTTTCCTCAGATGCATATGATGAGATCATATGTCCTCACAAAACTTTATTTCACTTGATCATACTTAATGGTATAAAACCAAATAAGAAAATTCCTTTACCATGGAAACAAATACTAAATGGAATATAAGCAGCTAACTGAAACAAATGTCATAGAAGCACAGAATTTTAGATCTAGAATCTCAACAACCATCTAGCCCAACCCATACCTACCAAACATATTCAACAATTAATAATAGTAATTAAAATTACTTGGAAATTAACACTCATGGCTAATAAGCCCAAATGGTTAGAACTCTACATTACTAAGTCCAAGATTTCAGGTTCAATCCCCTTTCAAGCTAGGGGTCAGGATTTGGAGAGTGGAAAAGCATAGCATACATAACATAGGGGAAAGTGTTGTACCTCTGGAATCAGAAGAGCTGAGTATAAATTCTGTGTCACTACTTGTGAGACCTAGGACAACATACTTCAAGCTCTCTGAGCTATAGTTTCTTCAAGTGAAAAATGAGAAAACTGGACTAGATGGTCTCCAAAGTCCCTTTTGGTTCTAGATCTATGATCTATACCAGTTACTTTTATTATAATCCTTGGCCATTAATTGTACCCCAAGTCCTGAGTAGCCATCTTCTTCGATGTAAATTGGTCACAAAGTGAACAGGCAAGGAGATATGAATGGACTGATATAACTCAGTATAAGAAGTATTTGCTGAGTGCCTACTATGTGCAGGGTATGGGCAGTGGGAGTCAGGGGATATGGGAGACAGAGATAGCTCAGTTGTCTACACTCTTTGCCCATAAAGGGAAAAACTAACTCAGAATACATATGCCCTACGACTCTAGGTCAGCAGCATGAACAAGACACAGGCCTCATCTTAGTTCCTTTTAGGAACCTGGAACATTAAGCATAGCATCTGGGAACTGTGCTAATGAAAACCAAGAGTAATGAGTGTCCTAAAATCCTAATTTGGTATTTCTTCGTAAAGTTGCTGAAAAAGAGGAAAGCTCAGCATTCTAGAACGATGTCCCCAGGGGGAGAGCAGCAGCCTATCATGGCACACATTACCTCTGCCCTGAGCTCACCCATCTGCTATACTCTGAAGAATGCCACAGGGAAAACAACTAGCATGTGGAACAGGGCTAATAACAGCAATCCTGTCCATATTAGAAACTAATTATCACCCTTTCCCTATTAGGAGCAGTACTTCCAGAATTATATGCAATTCACCCCACTGAATGCAGTCTAGAATTTAACACTCAAAACAGTGGTTCCAATATTTCTAAACTGCTGATTATGAGGTCATAGAAAATAAGAACATTGTGTCCTTTCAAATGCATAGGACCATGCCTCTGAAAGGGGGAAAGAGAGTCAGAAGAGACAGAGGGCCTTATATGGATTAAGCTTGAAAATAAAATTGTGCAATAATTATGATTAAGTGTGTAATTCTATCCAAAACAGACAAAATACTTTGACTTTCATATCATATTACTGGGGATGGTTCTTGCAGGATATTTGAGGATTTTTTTTAAAATAATGAAATCTTACTTATCTCCACTGACCTGTTTAAAAAATATATCTTCCTTTAAGACAGTAGGGGCAACAATATGTGTGTATGTATGTAAGTATGCATAACATACACATACATACACACAGGAAGTAACCAACAGGGAAAATGTTATATAGATAAAAAAACGACATTGAGATATTTACTAAGTTTTTTTAACCTATGTTTAAAAATGTGTAAGATCATTGCAATACCATAGACATTTAACTGTAGCAGTTTTTCTTAGTGGATATATTTTAACAGACAACCTTTATCCTGCCTAAGCCAAGGGAAAAAAAATGCTTTTTGACATTTATTTTTAGCTGCTTTATCTCTACTCTCTTCCTGGACCTCACCCTATTCACAGCCACATTTAGCAATAAACGCTTTCTTGTATAATCCCATCCCCGGCAGTTGGAGAAATGGGTAGGAAAAGGGAGACACTGACTGGGTGAAAAAAACCTAAATCTGGAAGGGTAGCCCCTCCCTTCAAGGTCAAGTAAGTGCCTTCAGATATATCTAATACCTCTTCCACAGACTCCTCTCCTTCTCTACTGGCTTCCTGTGAAGGCGGAATTAAGTTCAACAGAACTCAGTTAACTCTTCTATTGGAGAGACAGCAGGTGCCACATTTTACTAAGACAAGGTCAGCCCTCCTTCCAGGAGCCAGCCAACTGCCTCCTACAGCAATAAGTCTAGGATTCCAATGTGGGTCTCCTGGGTTTTAACACACAGGCTGGCTCAGTGCCTTGAGGTAACAGTGTCAAAGACTGTTAAAGAATGACTCAGATAGATGCATGTACGCACTCTTGATAATGTAAACAAAACAGGCAAGAAAACTATTCTTTATTACAAAAACCATCATCCTAACAACAGTACCTAACTACAGCTTCTAAAATGTCCAATTTTTAAAAAGTCTTTAAAATCTTTTTTTAAAAAAGTTTTTTTTTACATTGTGCATTTGTAGGACAGCACAAAAATATGAGATAGCACAAAATGCAATTTAAATTGCAATAGTGTGATTACATTCAGGTATAGTATACTAAAGTATTCAACTCACACAGCCCACACTATACATGAAATGTAAATCTTTCCAAGGGTTCATGACCCTCAGGCCTCCCTAATTACTAATCAGAATCAAGTTCCGACACTTCTTTCTATACATAAAAAGAAAAGACTATCAGTTTTGATTCTCCCAAACACTGCTATTGAATCTTCAAAGCTCTTAATTTTAGAATCATTGTTTCAGAATCACTGTAATACATCCAGAATAAATTTTATGCTTCTTCCAAATCAAGAATAGTATGAGAACTATGACACAGTCTAAACATATTTTATATCACAATTGCTTTCACATTTATAAGAATAGCAAACTAACACAGTCTAAGTCATATTTCATAGTATACTTCTGAATAAACTATCACTTCAGTGAAAAAATAAAATTAGTTTTCTAAACATAGCAATAATAAAAATATTCAATCTGTGCAATTGCAGAAAAAAACCTTAATGTCAGTAGCAAAAACTTAATTGACCTTTCCCTAGCATAATCCATTTTGCTGCACTTGAGTGACCATTAGAAAACAAACATGTAACTCAAAACAATAAATTATTTAAATACATTTGGTCATTATTACAGATAGTATCTTAATTTTCTTGTTCAATAATTTCTGCCTTTGTAACCATAAATGGTATGAATAATTTACAGTTGTTTTGAAACACCAAATTAGCTTTACAAACATACATGGCAACACATTGGTATACATGTTAAAGATGAAATACTATTAAGACCTGTTTGAATCTGGTGTGATAAATGAAATTTACTTTGAAAGATTAAATGGCTTTTTAAAAACCATGGTTATTATTATGAAGCAAGAAAAACTCCAATTACAGGTTTATTTCCTATGATTATCAACTAAATATACCAAAAAACTGATTTCTGAAATATTATAAGTTTATAATTTGATCCTTTGATCCTTCCAAATTACAAGTTGAAACACCTTGTCTGGCTGCAAGTACCATGCCCTGTATATTTCTGTTTAATTTTAAGATTCAGTATCATATGCTGGTAAATTATATTTTATGTTATATATTATTTATAATTTTACAATTATATCACTGTAATATAACTATGATGTGTGATATAAATTACATATTATAATTTATAACTCTTATTATAGTAGTTATAATTATATCTTATATTATTTTTAAATCCATATTTAATAACAATTTAAATCCTACAAAATAATACATAATGGTCTGGGGATACTTAACACTGATTGGAGGTTTATATAAGCAAAAATTATCCACTGCCTAGTATAACAACCCATAAACCTCTAGACTACTGCTTTGCTCCCTCATCTTGATGGCCTGTGTTCTCCACCTAATGGCCAGTTCAATTGAAAAATTAACCAGGATACAGGATTTTTCTTTTCCTGCCCCTCTTGGTGGCAAGGAGACAAGAGAGCAGGCACAGAGGAAGGAACTTAAAGCCTAATTCAGTTGAGATACAAACCACCCTTCACAGCCCCAATAGCAATATTCAGAGGCAAAGAATTAATCTCACTTAATGCTGGATTTACTACTCTTCACAAGCAAGCATCAAACATGCAAGCCTTATCCTCAAAAACATAGCTTAATTTGGATAGACTAACATTGCAAATCCAAGTCCTTTCCATGATCAAAGTCAAGTATCCTCATTTGATCTAAAGACAAATTAATTTGAAGAAAGAAAATACCTTTAAGACTTTCTGACCATCACCTGAAAACAGGTCTATTTCTCCAAAATCCCTTTAAAGTTTCCCTAGTATAAGCATGTGCTTATCCCTGTATCTTTAGATGTTGGGCATAGATTTACTGAGCAAAGATAGATGGGCATTTCCCCCCTATGCTGTCTTTCCTGTGCCCCCCCCTTATATATACATACATGTATTTAGTAAAATTAAGCAGAGAACAATTCTTTGCGTATATATGGTTATGCAAAGTATCTTCCTTAGACTTATTCAATAGTCTCCTTTTTAAAATTTAAAAACTAATTTACTCCCAAAAGATACGTGGTGCATTCAGTAGATTATAAACCTACTGCTAGATTTCTATTTCTGGTCTCTGCCATAATAAATACCAAGGGTTTAAGCTGAGCTGCTTTTTTGACTTAAAAGATTTTTTACGCAGTCAGCAACTTACAACAGGACATACTGTAATACCAAAATGGAAACTACTTAATCAACACTTCCCTCATGGAAACAGATCATACATAACAGACACACAGTCACCATACAGCTAAAGTTCCATAAAGACCAAGTAGAAAGTAATTGTGTTTTCATTTAGACCAATAAGCCAAGTTTTTACTCTGACATTTCCATTTCCATTCATTTAATTTCAGACACTGACTTCTGCCCCTACCCACCCACCTCCCTCCAAACATCCCATACCCCAAAAAGCCCCCCCAAAAAAACAAAGGAAAAAAATAAACCTTGGAAATACATAGTAAACTAAAGGCTTAACAATCTCTATTTTCCAAAAGCTTAACTTGTTTGATTTAAAGATTCTCAGAATTGTTTAGACCTTGATCACATTATCATCTGCTTTATAAAATGCTCCTGCTATGTTTAAACCACATAAAAATCCATGACTGTGAATCAACCAAAGCATAGATACACTGCATGGTGTAGTGGGAAAGGCACAAGAATAAGAGGCAGAGGGTAGACTATAATTCCACAACTTTGCCATGAACTGTTAAATCATTTCACTTCCCTGGACTTCAGTTTCATCAAACTATAAAATACAGTAAGGAGACTGGATGATTTCTAAGAGGTAAAATTCTATGAACACAATTTTCAAATTTTATTGCTTATGTATGATTAGGTAGAGAATATTGAAAGATCAAAAATTACTGCTGACTACTCTTAAAATTTCCCTCACGCCTACCTACCAACCCTACAAACACTCATCCTTTAAAATGATAGTCATATCTCCTAGATGACACTTGTTGGCCCCCACAACCGCTTGTTGACTTTTCCACATAAAATGTCTAAATTTATCACACTGAATTTATCACATGACACAGTTAGTTAATGAGACTGTCATTTAAATAGAGATAAGAATTACTCAGAATGAAACTAATGTAGAACTTGAGGTGACCCTGTGTTCTCAAGGCTATGCCAGCAAACTCTCAAACTCTCAAAGGTTCCATCCAGCTAGAGGAGCTTTGAATATGACTCTGACATTGGACTTCCCATCTGTTCTCCACAGACTGGTCTAGTTTTTTAAAAGTTTTTTTTTGAAACTAGGTTTCCCTATGTTTTCCAGGCTAGAAGGAAAGTGACTACTCATGAGGTTCTCCCCCTAAGCTTAGATCTTCTCTGTTTCTGACCTGGTTCAGTTCACCTTTCCTGAGCTTTCCCCTCACCTTTCATCCCAGAAGTTCCTCATATATGTGACAGACTCAGTGCAAGCACCCTAACAGCCCTACTAAAGCTCAGAACCCCTCAATCCACTAGCCTCAGCCACGCTCAGGAGTAGGGATTAGAGGTGCTACCACACCCAGTCCTAGCAATACAGGGTAATCATGGCCAGAGGGTTGACCACTAGAGAATGGATATTTTTAGCCACAGTAACTGATCTAGAAAGAAGTGAAGAGCTTCAAAAAATTCAATCAATATACATTTATTAAGCACCTCTTATGTGCAAGACACTGTGCCAGGCAACTGAGGATATTAAAAGAAACAAACAAACAAAAAAGGAAACAATCTCTGCCTTAAAGAAATTGTAGTCAATTGAGGATTGTGATAAATGATAAAAAGGAGCCACCAACATGGCTCCCAGAACAGGAAGCAGACCACCCTGCTCCCACATGCCTATTCCATCAAAACCTTAAAGTTTATATCAGGCTACATGAATAAATCAAATGAGGTAAGTGACTTTTTACACCCCTAAACAGCATGAGTGATTAGCCAGAAGCTTAGGCTCCAGTGCAAAGAAGCCTCCCAGCACAAGCAAAGACCAGTCCAGCAGCATTTATGACCTGAAAGGCTCTATGCCGTAACAAGAGCAGAGATAACCCCTGAGAAATCCCTAGTATGCTCCAAAGGCTCTTGAAAGCCCACGTTGGGAAGTGGTAGTGAATAGCAATCTGACATGCCACTGCATTCAAGTTAGGACACCTCAGACCCAGAGGTTCCCTAACACTGACCCAAGATGCCACAGAGAACTCTAAAGACACAGCCTTTTGAACCTCATGTACTTGGGAGGGGTCCAATCTGAAGAGATGGTGGACAGTTTAGGATTCCTGGTAACCCAGGGAATGACCTAGCAACTAAAAAGGGCCAACCATCTTACCCAAAACCACAGCAAGGAGAGGGAATAAGCAGGAGGGAGAGAGGAAGTCTGACCTTGGCACAAAGCTCTAATTCGGGAGCTAACGCTTGAAGGATAAGTAAATGAAAGAAAACACCAAACAGGACCAAAAATAATTGCAAATTAAGAGTCCTAAAAAGAAATGTGTGACTCTATAACACCTGCAAGAAAAACTCAAAGGATTTTCCACAAAGATTACATGACTACTTAGTGGAAAAAAGCAAGAAATTTAAAGATTTAAAAAATGAAATAAAAGCTCTTAGAGAAAAGAAATGTTAGATATGTTAGAAGATATATGTTATAAAATGTTAGAAGATAAAGTGGTAAGCCTTGCAAAGAAATGGATTCCCTGAAAGCTAAAAAAGACTGAACAGAAAGTAAGTGTCTTCATGAGAAATATTAGAACTAAGAAGTATTTGAACAAGAAATATTAGAACAAAATCAAAAGATTTTTTAAAACAGGAGAAAATGTAAAGTATCTGCTAACAAAAACAACTGACCTAGAAACCCAGTTCAGAAAAAGCAATTTAAAAGTCAAAGGATTTCCTAGAAAAAACAGTTTTTAACCAGTCTAGATACTATATACTTCAAGTAATCATAAGTGAAAACTACTCAGATTTATTAGAGGCAGAAAGCAAAATGGGGGTTGAAAGAACCCACTGAGGAAGCCCAAAAGGAAGTCCCAGAATACCATAACCAAAATTTAAAGATTTCACATTAAAGACAAAATACCACAAAACATCCAGAAAGAAGCACAAGTACCAGGGAATTATATTCAGGATCACACAAGATCTGGCAGTTTCTAATAAAAAATGAGAGGAAATCTTGAAATACAATATTACAAAAGCAAATGGAGATCAGCTTATAATCAAGAATAACTTACACTGCAAAACTGAGTATAATGCTAAAGAAGAGGAAATGGAACTTTAATGGAAGAGGATATTCAAGCATTTCAGATGAAAAGACCTCAGCTAAGTATTAAATTTGAAATACAATCACAACTTATTTGAGCAACTGGAAGCAGCTAAATGATGATATGGTGTTAACATTGTAATGGAGGAAAACAAACGAGTGTCTCTTCAGAAATTTAATGTCTTCAAAGGGTCTTGAGGGAGTTAAGTAAGAAAAAGAGAGGTTTGGGGAGTGGAATGGTTTTTGAGAATTTAAAGAGTCAAAAGGATAAAAAAGGAATTCATCAATGTAGGAAGGAGGAAAGGGAGGTACTATTTTTCATAATCAAGAAGGGAGGAGTCAGGGGAAAAAAAGGCCACTGAAGCCATGTTTTAAAAGGCATAGAAGAGAACAGAAGGAAGTTCAGAAAGAAGCATAAATAAGCAGTTTCCAGAATTAGGTGTACAATGTATTATGTATTTTTAAAAAGTAAATGGTTTAAAACAGAAGTTCATGGTTTCAAATAGAATCTTCTTGTATGTCACTGAATGTACGGACATACTCTTTTCTGTACCGAAGTTCAGAATAAAAATAAATTTTAAAAAAGGAAATTGAAAAAAAAAATTGATTATGTCAGATGGACAGCCATGGGTCACTGAAAATGATATGTAAGGATAGGCTTTTTCTGCAGTAAAAACCAACTACTTAAATACCCCAACAGAGCCACCACCATAGTCCAAGCCCTAAGCAATCTCCCTGCAGGGCTATTAAAATAAGCTAGAAGTTAATCTACCTGTTTCCAGTATCTCCCCTCTCCAATACATCTTCCACATAGCTGCCAAAACAATCTTGTTAAACTGCAAGTCTGACCATGTCACTCCCCTGATCAAGAGGTTTCTCTAGCTCCCTGTTGCCTCTAGGTTAAAGAAACTTAACTTCACTTTTAAGGCCCTTTACAACCTGACCACAGCCTATTTTTATAAATTTATTAGACATTACTTCCTTTCACACATTCTATTCTAGACAAACTAGCCTATTTGCTATTCCCTGAATTCAGAATTCCAACACTCTCCTCTATGCCTTTGCAAAGACTGTACCCCATACTTAAAATGTCTTCCATGGTCACTCTGCCTCTTAGACTCCTGGGCTTCCTTCAAGGCTCAGCTCAGGTGCCACCCCCTCTAGGACTGATGCTCCTCTAACCTCAGTTTTGTAGTGTGTTCTTCCCCTCCTCCAATGGTATTCTGTTTATGTATTTCTGTATATGTTACAAGTCCTTGAGGACAGGGACTGTTTTTTTTCTTTCATTTCCAGGACCTAGAACAGTGAACTGTACATATCAGGCACTTAAAGAATTGAACTGACCTTACGTAGTTTGACTTTAATAGTACTCCAACTCAAAGATGGAACCACAAGGGGAAAAAATGTGGTTACAAGCTCATATCTGAGTACAACTTTTTTTTTAAAGAATGAGAAGAGAGAGACAGATTTGATAGCAACAACATGTTGCTACTACTTTCTGCCTAGATAAATTAACCAGCTTAGAAGAAAATCAGCCACTATACACAACACATAAAGACCCATGGGGAAGTAATATTAATTAGGCTTCTGACTCACACGTTTAAATAATTTTATGCAATACTGCCCATCCAAAAGCTTCATCCTTTTTATTTCCTCAACACAAAGTCGAAGCTCACTTCCTAAGAAGCTGTCTTCCTGAATGAATCAGCATATATTGACCTCAGAAAGTTTGTACACTTGCTACAGTCAGCAAAGAAGAAAACTAAGGGGATAAAGAAAAAGTTTCAAGAGTTAGTAAAAAAAAAAAAAAGGAATTTATGCAAAGATACAGTGCTTTAATTGAGTTTGAGAAGTTTTCTTAAAAACAGACAAGTACTTCGACCCAAAGAATTTTAACTTATCTGACTACATTTGGGAACTGACAATATGTTTCCTTCATTGCCTACTGTAATCATTATAAAAGTTATTTGATAGAGAAAGCCTGTTTTCACCAGAATTACTTCTGTAATCCAGGTGATTAACCAGCTATAAAAAAAATCAAGATTTCCACAGTGCCTAAAAATTGCTATGTGGGGTAGTCAGTTTTGGAGATACCTCTATACAATAGGTTTTACCCTTCATAGAGACTTCATAGGCCTTTCCATAATGTTAAAAGTATAAATCTCCAGTGACATAGCCAAAAGTGAAACTTGTATAAATTTATATTCTGCTTACCTAAATTCCTCTGTTTCAACTGGCTTATGTATTTTTCATTTTCTATCCTGAACCACATGGTAGCCTTGATATGTGCTGCTAAATAGTGACGACATTCCTACCTATGGAAAATCTTAGCAATGAATGAAATTATTCCATGTGTCCATAGTAAGCAAACCGAGGCGAAAACAGGTAAGCCCTCTCCGTGTGTGTGTGTGTGTGTGTGGCTCTGAGGGAAAGGGATAAAGAGGGAGAGATCAAGGGAGGGAAAGATTGGAGGGTTGAATGGGGGGAGAGAGAGAGAGAAGAAATGAGAGATTAGATCAAGAAACAATAGAACATGGACTCAGTTGCCAGAAAAGAGGCCTGCACATTCAGGTTTCCTGGGAACCATAACCATTTATGGAACTTGAACCATAGGGAGCCTGGTTTGGAGTGAGGGACCAACAGAAAAACTTGGAATGAGAATGGGAAGGCTCAAGGAGCCATGATACAGAAAAGCAACCTGAACCTAACCTTTCATAAATACTCATTATGTGAGATTTTATAGGCTCCAGAGAAGCATTCCTTTCTCTCCAAGCTCTTTCTCCTCATAGGGGGCCACACTCAGATTATGATTTTAGATCTGAAGGTGGCATAAGTCCCTAGGAAACATCATGCAGGCTCACTGAAGGATGGGATTACTTGACTCTCTCTAGTAAGCCCCAGTTTCTTCCCCTTCTTGGAGAATCCTACCTAAGATAGTATTATAAGTCTAGAGGACCATTCATGTTCCTGAGAAAGGGCAGGACCTACAAGAAAGGAAAGGGAAGTTACCTTGACTGTTTATGCAGCCTGACATAAGTCCTTTTACATTTTTGTCAGGTTCAAATGAAATCTGACTTTTATTTGATCTTTTGTTAGCTTTAGTGCTTGCATGCTCTTAAAGAAACGTAAGTCAAATATTTATTCTCCCAGGGAAAACCCTATATAGGGGCATGAGCCAAATATATTTTAGGAGAGAAGCCCTCAAGTTTAAACACCGTCTGTGAGCCCAGAGCTTTGGAAAGAGGCCACAAACAAAATGCCTATGTACTATATAGAAAGCATTTTTACTCCTTTGAAATTAATAGCATGCTGGTACAAATCATATACTGTTATTTTATAGGGGCAACATGATATATAGAAAGAGTATTGGAATGAGTCAAGAGAAATCTGAGTCTGAATACTGAATATAGTTCATAACAGCAAAGAGACAACTTTGACTGGAAAGTAGTGTCTGAAGAAGGATAGTATGCAATCAGCCTAAATAGAAAGGCACAGAGTTAGAATGTAAAGGGCTTTAAATGCTAAAGACAGGAATTTATGTTTGATCCTATGGGCAATGAATGGTCACTGAAACTTCTTGAATAGGGAAGTTAAATGGTCAGAACTACACATTGGGAATATCACTTTGAAAACTGTGTGGCTGATGAATTGGAGAGAGAAGAGACAGGAAGCAGGTAAATTAGAGTATTCCAATAGTTCAAGAAAGAAATAATGAGGGCCTTGACTAGCAGTTAGCATGGGGGCCTTCTAAGTCCTTTGGTGCAGCCTTTTGACCGAGTCCAAGTTTTACAGAACAAATCCTTTCATTAAGGAGATTTGTTCTCTGAAGTTTGAATTCATTCAAAGGGCTACACTTGAGGACCTAGAGGGCCACATGTGGCCTCAAGGCCACAAGTTCCACCCCTGATTAGAGTAAGGGAAGAGGAAAGAAGTGAGAGATGGTGAGAAAGTGGACAGAACTTGGCCAGTAAGTGGATGGGGGGTGAGGGTGGGGGAGCAGGGTGTTATAGGATGAAGCACTGAGTATGACTTTTAGGTTGTGAGCCTGGTGTTTGGAAAAATGGTAGTGCCCTCAAAGGAAAAAGGCAAGTGAAAAAGAGTAAAAGGAAGGGGGATGGGTTGCTGGGTAACAAAAATTGTAGTGCCCTCAAGAGAAAGGAGAGTGAGGTTTTGGGGAAAAGACAACTAATTCAATTTTCCACATAAAGAGTTTGAGATGTCTCTGAGAAAGCCATGTGCCCCACATCTCTGGCACAGCGAGGCAGTAATGCTGGGCTAAAATTCAAGAGAGAGATGAGGGTTAAATGCATAAATTCAGGAGTCATCTGCAACAAAATAATAGTTGAGAGGGAACAGAGCCAAGATGGCAGAGTAAAGACAGGGACTCGTCTGAGCTCTCCCAACTTCCCCTCCAAACAATTATAAAATAATGCCTTAAAATGAATTTTGGCATGGCAGAACCAACACAAGGATGAAGTGAAACAACTTTCCAACCCAAGACAACTTTGAAAGTTGGCAGGAAAGGTCTGTCTCACTGGGGTAAGAGTGGAGTACAGTCTAGTGCAGGTCACACCCCAGAAAGGCAGGAGCAGGCCTTGGGGACAACTGAATCAGCAGCAGTGGCTTCCAGAATTCTCAGCCCATAGAAGGTAAGAAGGTCCAACAAATGGTCAGAAGGAGATTACAGGGGATCTACATTGGGTTCAGAACTCTGTTGCACTGCCCATGAGGGATACCGGGTCACTCTTCCAGGGGAATGAGAAACACTAGCACACTAAAATATGTGGCTGCAGGGGAGTGTGGACTGTGATCACAGTTCTAGGGCAGAAGAGAGTGTTTGTGATCACTCAAAGACCAAAGCACAGACCAGGAAAGTAGTGACCACACCTCTCCATAAATCATACCACCCTGGAAAAACTGAAAACTTACAGATTACAAGAACTAGTTCTGAACACAGCACCATGAAAACCCTGAAGTGTGAGACTGTGCCCCCTTCGCCCCAGGAGCAGAGTCCAACTTTAACATAAAGTTAAAAGTCAAGAAATATGCTGAGAAAATGAGCAAACAACAAAAAAGAACCTGACCACAGAAAGAAACTATGACGACAGGGGAGATCAAAACACAAACTCAGGAGAAAAAAAAAAGCAAAACAGCTCCAACCAAAGCCACAAAGAAAAGTCAGTGTTGGTCTCAGGACCAAAAAAAGAATTCCTAGAAGAGCTCAAAAAAGATTTTTAAAATGAAATATTAAGTAGAAGGAAAAATTGGGAAAAGAAATGTGATGGAAGCAAGAAATCATGAAAAAGGAGTCAACAGCTTGGTAAAGAAGGGACCAAAAAGAAATGCTGAAAAAAATAACACCTTAAAATAAAGAATAGGCCAAATGGTAAAAGAGGCAGAAAAATCTACTGAAGAGAAGAACTCCTTAAAAAAAAAACCAACAGAATTAAACAAATGAAAAAAGATATAGAAAAATTCACATAAGGAAAAAAAAGATACCTCCTTAAAAAGTAGAATTGGAGAAATGGAAAGGAGGTACAAACTCACTGAAGAAATTAATTCTCTAAAAATTAGGCAAATGGAAGCTAATGACTCCAGGAGATATCAAGAAACAATAAAACAAAATTAAAAGAATGAAAAACATAAAGAAAATGTGAAATATCTCATTGGAAAAACAACTGATCTGGAAAATAGATTGAGGAGCAAAACTTTAAGAATTACTGGACTACCTAAAGCCATGATCAAAATATCAAGGAAAATTGCCCTACTATTCTAGAACCAGGGAGTAAAATAGAAGATTCAAAGAATCTACTGATCACCTCTGAAAAAGAGATCCCAAAATGAAAACTACCAGGAATGTTATAGCCAAAGTCCAAAGCTCCTAGGTCAAGAAGAAAATGTTATAAGCAGCCAGAAAGAAACCCATAGTCAGGATAACACAAGATTTAACAGCTTCTACCTTAAAGGATCAGAGGGCTTGGAATACGATATTTTGGAGGGCAAAAGATCTAGGATTATAACCAAGAATCACATGCCCATCAAAACTGAACATAATCCTTCGGGGGGAAAAATAGACACTTAATGAAACAGAGAACTTCCAAGAATTTCTGATGAAAAGACTAGAGCTGAATAGAAAACCTGACTTTCAAATACAAGACGCAAAAGAAGCATAAAAAGGTAAACAGGAAAGAGAAATCATCAGGGATTCAATAAAGTTAAACTGCTTGCCCATTTCTACATGAGAAAATTATATTTATAACTTCTAAGAACTTTGTCATTATTAGGGCAGTTACAAGGAGAATACATACACAGAGGGCATGGGTGTGAGTTGATGATGATGGAATGATATCCAAAAAAAATCAAATTAAGGAGTAAGACGCACTGGGAGAAAGGGAAAGTGAGAGGTAGAATGGGGTCAATTATCTCACATAAAAGAGTCATAAAAGAGCTTTTTACAGCGGAAGGGAAGTAGGGGAGGGGGTGGCAGGCAACACTTGAACCTTACTCTTATTGGAATTGGTTCAAATGACAGAACACACTTAGTTGGGTATAGAAATCTATCTTACCCTACAGAAAAGTAGAAGGAGAAGAGAATAAAAGAAGAGAGGGGTGCTGATAGATGGGAAGACTGGGATAGGTGGTGGTCAGAAGCAAAACACTTTTGAGGAGGGATGGGGTGAAACAAGAGAGAAAGAAAGGATAAACGGGGAAACAGGATAGAAGAAAATACACAGTAATCATAACTGTGAAAAAAATTTACACTGTTTCTTTGATAAAGGCCTCATTTCTCAAATACATAGAGAACTGAGTCAAATTTACAAGAATATAAGTCATTCCCCAAAGGATAAATGGTCAAAGGATAGGCACAAGCAGTTTCTAGACAAAGAAATCAAAACTATCTATAATCATATAACAATGCTCTAAATCAATATTGATTAGAGAAATGCAAATTAAAACAACTCTGAGGTACCACATCACACCTATCAGATTGACTAACATGACAAAACAGGAAAATGATAAATGTTGGAAGGGATGTGGGAAAACTGAGGCTTTGTTGGTGGAGCTGTAAAGGGATCCAACCATTCTGGAGATGATCTCTAACTATGCCCAAAGGGCTATAAAATTGTGCATACCCTTTGACCCCCACTACTACATTGGTATCCTAAGAGACTTTTTAAAAAAGGAAAAGGACCTATAGGTACAAAAATATTTATAGCAGGTTTTTTGGGGTTATAAAGAATTGGAAATTGAGGCAATGCCCATCAACTGGGGAATGTCTGAACCCAAGTTGTGGTATATGATTGTGATGGAACACTATTGTATTGTAACAAATGATGAGCGGGTTGCTTTCCGAAAAACTTAGAAAGACTTACATGAACTTATACAAAGTGATTAGAACCAAAGAATTTTTTCTACAAAGAATACATTCTTGTTGACTAAATATGCATTCTCTTCGACTAGGAGATATTAAATTCTCTTACAAGGTAACAGCAGATCACACCTACTGGAGAGTTAATAAAGTATTTTACATAACTCATCTTATTTGATCTTTGCAATAACCCCATAAGGTAAGTTTGAGCATGGATTATTTCCTCCATTTTGCAGATAAGAAAACTGAAGTTTATTGAGGCTAAATGTCTAGCCCCAAGGTTTACACTCTAAAGTAATGGAGCTGGCCTTCAAACTCAGGGAGTCTAACACCAAATCCAGGGCTCCTTTCAGTACCTTCCACTAAATTCAATAAAACAACATAAAATGGGGAACTCTTATTTAGATTTTTGCTGTTGTTTAAGTCATGTCCGACTCTTTGTGACTCCATTTGGGGTTTTCTTGGCAGATACTGAAGAATGGTTTGCCATTTTCTTCTCCATTGAATTAAGGCAGAGGTTACAAGATTTGCCCATGGTCATATAGCAGTGTGTGAAGCTGGATTTGAACTCAGGTCTTTCTGACTCCAAGCCTGGCTCTCTACCCACAGAACTACCTAGTTGCCTCAAAATGAGTGAGCACAATGCAGTCCTCACAGCTGAGCACCATCTTTCAAGGTTAGAAGAACCACAACTGTTCTGCCTGACCCCAGGAGGCAAAGTTCTAATGAGCAAACAGAGTGGCAGATTTAGGCTTGGTGCAATTTAAAAAACAAAAAAACATACTAATAACTAAAGCAAAAGAGATATGGGATGGCCTGCCTCAGTAAGTAATAGGTTTTGCCTCAGTAAAAATCTTTAAGAAAAGACTGGATGGCCACCCACTTTAGGATGTCGTAAAAGTATTTCTGCAGGGGTCCAACTAGCCAATTCTTCTAAGGATAAATCTGCTATAATATTGGATTTGTCCAACCCAGTCTTTCCTTTAATACCTAAGTCCAATATAAAATGATAGCTTATATTTGTAATGCTTTACAGTTTGCCAAGTACTTTACACAAATTATATCATTGGAACTAAAGTCAAAATCATATAAAAAGCCATAAATTTACCCTGTAGTTAACTTTCATCCCCACGCTTAAAAAAAATCACTTATCAAAATTTACGTCTATCCTTCAAGTCCCAATTCCTCCATAAAGCTTACTCCAGCTTGACCAGTACTTCTGTTTTCTATATTAATAATTGACATCATATAGTTAATTTTAGCACATAATCTTTTTTGTTTAATGGTGCTTGTCCCACTATCCAACTAGAAAATAATCTTCTGAAGGGCAGGGACAAGATCTTTAGCTTCTTTTATCATCCCTTTCCCTCTCACCTTTGCAATTCCTAGCAAAATTATGGAGATGTCTCTGAATTTCAATTTTCCTCATATTTATAATAGGAAAAATAGTTTTTGTACCTCCTAGACACAAGACCTTAAGAGGAAACAGCTTTGAAATCTTAAATGCCAGCTAAACGTGAGTTACGATGATAGTAGCCAATAAATACTTTAAATTTGGGGTTCTGACCATTTCAAAACACATACCATATAAAGAATTTTAAGGAGTATTTTCAGCCCAACTAATTTTTGCCCACTATTTTGTTTTGATATTAGAAACTTGATAAATATCAGCTAATATGAACATTTCCTCATACAAAGAAAAAAGCCTGTATATCAAACTATGAATTTTTACTGTATACACTTTTTAAATGTATATATTAAATATAGCATGGTAGTGCCAACATTCCTTTGCTTGTGCAAGTCCCCTTCTATATTTCCTTTGGGGCTCTTCTGTGTATTTTTTAAATGTTGCAATGATGCTAGTTTCTTTCTTTTCCTCTCTTTTATATCTATTACTACTTTTCATTCTTCCCATGACTGTCCTCAGTCTCCCATTAACTCTCCCTCAAAAAAAATTAAAGCTGTCCCTTATTAAAAAAATAAGCAGAGAAAAGGAAAACAAGTTCACACCTTGGTTGTTTCTGAAAATATAAGCTTCATTCTGCACCTACATCCTATCACTTCTCTGCTAAAAGGTGGGAAGAATGCTTCCATAACCACCTTCTAGAATCATGACTGATCGCCACATCGATCAGATCCTAATGATGTTGCAGCCACTGTAAAATTGTTCTGCTCACTTTACTCTGCATCATTTCCCTCAAGTATTCCCAGGTTTCTCTAAATTCATTACTTTCGTTACTCCTTATAGCACAATAATATTCCATTATATAGAGTGTTTCTAAAGTCTGGAAACATAGGCAAAAATGCATATTTTCAGAAATGAAATGAATGAAATTTTCATCATTTTATTTAACTGGAATATTAACAAGTAACATCTTCAATATGATTTCCATCATTTGTGATGCAAAGGTTGATGAGCTTTGCAAGATCCACATGAATTCGATGAAATAACTCCACATTGCCATCGATTTTAGCACATTCACTCGTTATGTGTTCAATCAAGTGTGTTGCACCTGTGATTTTCATTGAGTACACCTTCTCCTTTAGCATACCCCAGAAAAAGATGTCAAGGGGGTTAAGGTCAGTTAATATTCCAAATATTTCAAAACATGCATTTTTTCCTATGTGTCCAGACTCTAGGGACACCCTGTATTTATAGTGTATAATTTGTTCAGCCATTCCCTCAACTGATGAGCACCCACCCTGTTTCTAGATCTTTGCTGCAACAACAACAACAAAAAAATCCTGTAATAAATATTTTTGTATATATGAGTCATTTCCTGTCTTTGATTTTTTCAAAACATATGTTTATTAGTGATATACCTGGGTTAAAGAGTATGTGTAGTTTAATGATTTTAGGGATGGAGTTCCATTGCTTTCCAGAATGGTTAGACCAATTTATAGCTCTAGCAACAGTTTTGCCCAGGCCTTTTAAGAAATTTTAATAAATTTCAAACAGGTGAGACGTGGTCTTCTGAAGTTTTCTTAATTTGTTCTACTGGCCTATTGTCACTTGATTGACAAGTCAGTTTTTCACTCTGAGGCTGTTTTAAATGACAACTGGTTATCCAGTTATAACAACTCACATAGGACCGTTACATGACCTAGGAGGGAGAGGAGAAAAAGAATCTAGGAGCCAAAGCTTAAAATTCAATGTTTTATCTCTCATTCTCTAAGTCAAATCAAGCATCTAAATAGTACCATACATCATAATGATTTTGAATCCTCTTTGCTTCTTCTAATTTCTAAAAATGCCATCAGAACAAGGTTTAAATATCACTATAGTCATGAATCAGGCATACGATGGTCAAAACAACCACCACCACCCTGTAAGGTCTTACAGGTTTAAAGTTGGTTTAACTAGTTTTATTAAAGCTGCAAGGATGATCAACAATAAAGAAAATGCAAAAATCTACATGACAGCAAAACATGAAAAGATTCAAACCTCTTCTGTATGGAGTCAACACATTTATGTAAAGTAGGAAGCAGCACCATGGCAAAGTGAGTATGTTTTTACATACTCTCTATTTACTTTTCTCTGAACACAGTCAATCAGTAAACATTTATAAAGCACCTGCTATGTGTCAGGCACTATACTAAGTGCTAGGAATACAAAAAAGTCTCTGCCCACAAGAAGCTCACAATCTAAATACTGTATTCCCCCTAGAAAAATGCAAGGTCCCTGAGGAAAGGGTCTGTCTCATTTCTGCATTTCTTTTTCCAGAGCCTAGTACATTACCTGGCTCCTAGTAGTCAGTCAATGATAGGATGAACTGGAGTCAAGAAGATCTGTGCTCAAATCTCATCTCTGATGCTATCTGGATAACCAGTAAATCTCTCTGAGCATCAATTCCCTTATCTGTCAATCTGTCAATCAGCAATAATACTACCTCTTATATCTACCTCACAGGACAATTCTGAGGCTCAAATTAGATTACAGGATTATGGTTCTAGCACTGGAAAAGTCCTCATGGACCTCCTAGCCCAAAACCCTCATACTACAAGCACGGTACTCTATAAACATAAAAGCACTATATAAATATTAGCTGTATCATGTTATGACTAAAATCAAAACTGAGGACAGACACAAGCAATACTAGGGTCAGCAACTAATTAGTAAAAACATGATCAAAAATACTACTTGGTGACATTTTACTGCTTAAAAAAAAGGTTTAATGGCTAGGGAGCAAATGAATCATGATAAAGATGATTAAGCTGAATCACTACCACAGGATTCAATTTAAAAGAATATACATGATCCAAAAAACTATTAAGAATTTTAACACATTCTAGGGGTGGAGCCAAGACAGAGGCTAGAAAGCAAGGACTTGCTTAAGCTCTCCCGTAAATCCCTCAAACACCTGTAAAAAATGGCTCTGACCAAATTCTAAAGCTGCAGAACCCACGAAATAGCAGAGAGAAACAGGTCTCCAGCCCAGGAGAGCCTGGATGGTCACCTGGAAGGGTCTATCGCATGGTGCTGGGAGCAGAGCACAGCCCAGCGTGGGCCACACCAGGCTAGACTAGACCAGACCAGACCAGGAGTCATCCGGTGGGAAGAGGCCTTAGGGCCATGAATCATTGAGCTGTGGCAGTTATCAGACTTCTCAACCCACAAACAGAGCAGGTTGGGGGAAACTGCAGGATCGAGTTCAGAGTGGTCCGGCCACCAGCCCTGGGGATGGCGGAGGTGGTGCAGTGATGGCAGCAGAAGCAGCAAGAAGCTCCTGAGGCTGCCTCCAGAGCTCCAGCGTCAGCTGCTTCCCCAGTCCCTGGCTCAAACAGTAGGAGGAATCAAGCAGCGGATCAGAGCGGGACTGCAAGGAGCTCTTTGTGGGCACAAAGCAGGTTCTCTTGCTGTGCCCTGCATGGCTCTGGATTGCAGTCCTGGTTGGCAGTTCTTGGGGGAGGAGGAGCCCTGCGGTGACACATCCTGGGGTGATGGTGAAGTAGAAGTACCTCTGAAAACAGCATGCTTGGACCCTAAGGCTTGGGACAAAGTACTCTCTATTCTACAAGCAGTCACACCTCGACAAAAAGCTCAAGGGTCAAGTAGTTGCCTGGGAACATGAATGAGCAGCGAAAACAAACTCAGACTCAAACTCAGACTCTAGATTCCTTTTTTGGTGACAAAGAAGACCAAAACATACAGCCAGAAGAAATTAATAAAGTCAAAGAGCCTACATCAAAAGCCTCCAAGAAAAAAATGAACTGGTCTCAGGCCATGAAAGAGCTCAAAAAGGATTTGGAAAAGCAAGTAAGAGAAGTAGAGAAAAAATAGGGAAGAGAAATGACAGTAATGCAAGAAAGCCATGAAAAACAAGTCAATGACTTGCTAAAGGAGAACCAAAAAAATACTGAAGAAAATAACACCTTAAAGAATAGACTAACCCAAAGGGCAAAAGAGCTCCAAAAAGTCAATGAGGAGAAGAATGCCTTGAAAGGCAGAATTAGCCAAATGGAAAAGGAGGTCCAAAAGACCACTCAAGAAAATACCACCTTAAAAATTACGCTGGAGCAAGTGGAAGCTAGTGACTTGATGAGAAATCAAGATATTATCAAACAGAACCAAAGGAATGAAAAAATGGAAGAAAATGTGAAATATCTCATTGGAAAAACCACTGACCTGGAAAATAGATCCAGGAGAGAGAATTTAAAAATTACTGGACTATCTGAAAGCCATGATCAAAAAAAGAGCCTAGACATCATCTTTCAAGAAATTATCAAGGAGAACTGACCTGATATCCTAGAACCAGAGGGTAAAATAGAAACTGAAAGAATCCACCCATCGCCTCCTAAAAAAGATCCCAAAAAGAAAACTCCTAGAAATATTGTCACCAAATTCCAGAGTTCCCAGATCAAGGAGAAAATACTGCAAGCAGCCAGAAAGAAACAAATTGAGTATTGTGGAAACACAATCAGAAAAACACAACATCTAGCAGCTTCTATGTTAATGGATCAAAGGGCTTGGAATATGATATTCTGGAGGTCAAAGGAGCTAGGATTAAAACTAAGACTCACCTACCCAGCAAAACTGAGCATAATGCTCCAAGGCAAAATATGTATTTTCAATAAAATAGAGGACTTTCAAGCTTTCTTAATGAAAAGACCAAAGCTAAATGGAAAATCTGACTTTCAAATACAAGAATCAAGAGAAGCATGAAGAGGTAAACAAGAAAGAAAAATCATAAGGGTCTTACTAAAGTTGAACCATTTTGTTTACATTCCTACATGGAAAGATGATGTGTGTAATTCATGAGACGCTTCTCAGTATTAGGGTAGTTGAAGGGAATACACATATATGTAAACAGAGGGCACAGGGTGAGTTGAATATGAAGTGATAATATATTAAAAAATGAAATAAATTTAAGGGGTGAGAGAGGAATACATTGAGAGAGGGTGAAAGGAAGAGAGAGAATGGGGTAAATTATCTCACATAAAAGTGGCAAGAAAAAGCAGTTGTGTTGGAAGGGAAGAGGGGGCAGGTAAAGAGGAATGAGTGAATCTTACTCTCATCGGATCTCACTTGAGGAGGAAATAACACACACTCCATTGGGTATCTTACTCCACAGGAAAGTAAGGGGAAGGGGATCAAAAAACAGGGGATGATAAAAGGGAGGGCAGATAGGGGGAGGAGGTAGTCAAATGTAAACACTTTTGAAAAGGGACAGGGTCAAAGGAAAAAAAATTGAATAAAGGGGGACAGGAAAGTTTGGAAGGAAATATAGTTAGCCTTTCACAACATGAGTACTGTGGAAGTGTTTTACATAATGATACATGTGTGATCTACATTGAATTGCTTGCCTTCCTAGGGAGGGCAGGTGGGAAGGGAAGAGAAGAGAGAATTTGGAACTCAAAGTTTTAAAAGCAGATGCTCAAAAAAAAAGTTGTTTTTTGCATGCAGCTGGGAAACAAGATATATAGGGAACGGGGCATAGAAATCTATCCTGCCCTACAAGAAAGTAAGGGGAAAGGGGGTGGGGGGGAAGTGAGGTGACAGAAGGGAGGGCTGACTGGGGAACGAGGCAATCAGCATATATGCCATCTTGGAATGGGGGGGAGGGTAGGAATGGGGAGAAAATTTATAACTCAAAATCTTGTGGAAATCAATGTTGAAAACATTGATTAAATAAATTAAATAAAAATAATTTTAATACAAAATAAAAATGCAAGTTATAAATATTACCTTTAAAATATTATTACTGGTAAAATAGTTTTAGTGGTAATACAACATATATTCTTATCATGGTGGCAGAAAAAGAAATCATTTACTATAGACATCATTTATTCTAGAACAATATTACATGTACATAAACATTTCATATATTTACTCATAACAATTTTGAAAGAATATCTATTCCTGGAACATTTCCAACAAAATTATTTTGAATCAAAAATTATGACATTTTATCATCATTTTCAATTATAAAACTGGAAGTGTTCTCTCAGGGGGAAATGGCTCTAAAAGGAAAGCAAAATCACTCATGATATTTTAAGAGAAGATGCATAATTATAAAAGAAGGTGGACGAGTCATGTAATGAGACTGAGAAATAACAGATGGGCAGACTGAGCACTGCAAGTCATTTAAAAAGGCCTAGAGTAAGACTTCCCTTATGTTGGGTAGGACACTCACCACCATCCCCATGGAGGATTTGTGAGAGCATATAGACAAGAATCAAACAAGATGAAAAGGAATGGATGGCTAATGGTCTTCATCATTCACTGGAGGGAGTAACTCTATCAATGAGATCATAGACCCAAAGAAGTACAAAATCACATAATTAAAAGAAAAGGCATAATTTTCTGATAACAGGGCTTAGAACAAGTTTTTAAAAATCTGTACTGTAATTTAAAATGTTTTAGAATTTAAATGACTCAGGAGGAAGAGATGTGTTCTGGTAGTGACATGAGTTTTTAAATGTTGTTTTATAACAAAAATTACGCATTCTTTAAAAATGCTTTTAAAAATTTTAAGGGATTCACTTTAATATTTTCTTAACACTGCTGGTGAGTGGTAGTGAACAAAGGATCAGTTAAATATTCTTTGAAGGTTGTTCATCACGAACTGTTAGAACCTTCTGACGAGAAACAAAAACAAAAAACTGTCAACTGGGAATAATACCCCCCATGCATATGTGCATATATATACATATGCATATGTACATATATATACACATGTATACACACATATATGTGTGTGTAAAAATGCATATAAGGGGTATAATAATATTATACACACACACACACCAATACCCTTACCTTACAGGACAATTCCGAGGTTCAAAGTAGATTATAAGATTACAGTTCTAGTAATGCAAAGGTGGTACTCCTTGTGGTTAGGGAAATCAGTTACTAGACCAGACATTTTTTTCAAAATTAGCATGTAGATGTGACCAAAAGGTTCCAGGACACTTTCCTAACTATGTCTCTTACAACCACTTCAACGTAGTCTATACTTTACTGCAAGTGAAAATACATATCACCCAGAGCCACTATGACAGAGCACCAATGTCTTTCTTTAGTCATTTGGGGTTCTTATTTTAGTAATTTTTATAGCGGAAAAAAGTCAAAAGAGGTTTTATAGTAAAAGTATCAGGGTAAAGGTTGTTCATCCCCTGTCAGTACCATACATAGTAACATACCACATATGCAGTCCTTGTATCTAGCTCCTAATCTTCCCAGTGACTACTTTCACTGAGTTCCTCATGTACATCCTATCCAGAACTTCACTTGTACAGAAGAAGATGTACAATAGAAAAGGAGGTGGGCCAGCTGCGAATGAAAGATGACAGATGGACAGGATCCACCATAGCTAATACTACTCTAGCTGTATTTTCTTCCACATTCCAGGGAAAGCTGAAGGCTATGAGCCAACCCAAGTTACACAAGTAGCTCTGTCCCAGTGAGTAACAGTCACTTTATACCCATGAATACTAAGTCAAATCTGGATTAAATGAAAACAAGGTCATCTTAGTCCTCAAGAGATGTATCTTGATGTAACAAATAAAAATCACTAATAGTACAATACCTTGCATTAACTTGGCACTTTGAGGTCTCCATGATGCTAATTCTCAAAACAACACTATAAAGCATATTGTTACCTCAATTTTATAGATAAGAAAACTAAGGATTAGAGAAATTTTGTCTTGGCCAAAGTCACACAGCTAGGATGGGTCAAAGACAGAATTCAAACCCCACCTTCCAGATTCCACAACTAGCATTCTTCTCTTTCTAGTAGACCACACTACTTTTCAATAAGGCTTTTAAAAATGTATCTGTGTAAGAGGAAGTATTATTTGTAGTCTTTCTATATACAGTCTAACCAATGAACAAAATTTCACATCTTAAAAAAAATGATATGGGATCACACACCCTTCAAGATTCATAATCCTCAACTATTTCTGGATACCACCCTTTTTTCCTTCTCAACTTTTAGAGCACAGCAGCTGTTTGTAGTTGCAGATGCTTAGCTAAAGATCAATTCATAGCCCATGGACCTAATGGTACAATGCCAATACTACTAAACAGCATTATAGTGGATATTTTTTTATTCAAATTCAACTGGGGCTAGTGGTGCTAACCTACAATCCCAGGTACTCAGTCATTTGAGTTTGGGAGTTCTGAAGTGCAGCAGGCTAAACCTATCAGGAGTCACAATATGGTAGGCCCTTCAGGAATAAGGGGTCACTAGGCCCTTGCCAAAGGAGGGACAAACCAGTCCTAACCACAAATGCAGCAAGTCGAAGTTCCCAAGATGACGAGTAGCAGGATCAGGCCCACCAGTAGCTGCTGCATTTACAGCCAGGACAACAAGGAAAGATTCAATCTCAGCAAATAAATTGTTTTAATAAATAAATAAAAGTTACATTCAAGTAACTCATTGTGGAACCACAGGATTTTTAGAGCAGGGAGGGAACTTAATGACCTTCTAATTATAGTGGTTCTCAAACTTTTCACATATGAAGGATGCTTCTTAATGTCAAAAACTGATAGGCTCCCACATGGTAGAAGTCACACCATTAGTATCTGTTCACTGCAAAAACACATAATGACAAAGAGCTGGTATTAATTTGGTAATGCTGTTAAATGAAGTTATATTTTATTAATCAAGACAGCAAAAGAAAAAGGTCATATTTCATTCTGAAAGGCCAGTAGGGGAAATGTTTCCTATGGGACCTGAATGAAGCATCAATAATAAAAAACTGTCAATACAAAATCCATTATTTAACATGCATATTTTGTTGGAACTAAATAAAGATCAAAATGACAATGCTTCATGCACTTATGGATTTGAGCATCCCTGGCAATAACTCCACAGCTCCCCAGGGGTCCTCAGCCTACAGGTTGGGAACCATTGATCTAATTCAACCCTTCTAAGTATCTGAGAAAAAAAAATCAATTAAATACTTTTCATTAAATGACAAGCTTTCTAAAAGTTGAAAAATATATGGGTAGATAAATTTTAAGTACAGGTTCCTTGATTACTAATTTTTGAATCCAAGAAAGAACACATGTATTAAGAATGGCTATAGGGGGCAGAGCCAAGATGGCAGCTAGAAAGCAGGGACTAGAGTGAGCTCCCCGCCAAGTCCCTCCAAAAATCTACAAAAAATAGCTCTAAACCAATTCTAGAACTGCGGGACCCACAAAATAGCATAGGGAAGCAGAGCTCTAGCCCAGGACAGCCTAGATGGTTTCTGGGTAAGGTCTATCACGCACGGAGTTGGGAGCAGAGGGGAGTGGAGCTGAGCGGAGCGTGCCATAGCGCCCTGAATCAGTGAGCTGCGGCAATTACCAGATTTCTCAACCCACAAACACCAAGGACAACAGAGTATGTTAGTGGGAGAAGCTGCTGGGGACTGGGATAGAGTTTGCAGTTAGGCCACTGCCCCAGGGGGCAGTGGGGTGGGGCAGCTTTACAACTACAGCTGCAGTTGCTTCTGGACCCAGGTCCACCTGGTGGGAGGAATAAGTGGCAGATCAGAACAGGAGTGCAGAGCCTGCTGAAGATCGAAGTGCAGTCCAGGTTGGGGGTTCTTCGGGAAGGAGGAATGCTGGTGTGGCACAGCTGGCGCATCTCCCCAAGCTTGGAACATAGTTCTCTTAACTCTACAAGCAGTCATACCCCGCTGAAAAACTCAAGGGTCAAGTGAGTTGGCTGGGAACATGGCCAGGCAGAGAAAACACACCCAGATTCAGTCTCAGACTCTGGAATCCTTCTTTGGGGACAAAGAAGACCAAAACATACAGCGAGAAGAAGTCAACAAAGTCAAAGAGCCTACAACAAAAGCCTCCAAGAAAAACATGAACTGGTCTCAGGCCATGGAAGAGCTCAAAAAGGATTTGGAAAAGCAAGTTAAGAGAAGTAGAGGAAAACTTGGGAAGAGAAATGAGAAGGATGAGAGAAAACCATGAAAAACAAGTCAATGACTTGCTAAAGGAGAACCAAAAATATGCTGAAAAATATACTGAAGAAAACAGCACCTTAAAAAATAGACTAACTCAAATGGTAAA
>CM053624.1:126504888-126529101 GCA_028646595.1 Phalanger gymnotis
CAGACTGGGGAACAGGGCAACCAGAGTGCACACCATCTTGGAGTGGGGGGGGGAGGAAACGGGGAGAAAATTTGTAATTCAAATGCCTGTGAAAATCAATGCTGAAAACCAAACATGTTAAAAATAAATTAAAAAATAAAAATTAAAAAAAAGACTATGGCAACAGCTTCCTTATTAGTCTCACAACTCTCAGTCTGAGAATTCATGGAGAATGTAAAGGAAAGGATTCCAAATTTTTATATTTCCTGATTGCATGAATTAGGATTTATACTATACAATTCCTTTCAAATACGGTGCTTAAAAGAGCAACTTTGAGATTTAAGTGACAGGTTTCTGGGACATTTAAAACAATCTAGACATATAACACTTTCAATTTTGGAAGTAGTATAAAAAATTAGCATAACCCCATAATTTTTCTTAATTGATCACATGGTAGGGGAAAGGCAGAAATCACGAGAGTGGATTATAAATTGGACTCATCATATCTCTTTTGATGAAAAGCTAACAGCTCTAGGTAAAATGAAGAATATGATTAAAGATTCAGCATTATATCTAATAGTAATTAAATGAAATCTATCAACGTGTGTAAAATTAAAGTATGGCATATTATATGTTACATGTACCTTCTTAAATTACTAAAATGAAATTAGGTGGGGCCACTTTTTTAAAAAAGCAGTGGCATAAAAATTGAAATAGTTTTGACTTATGAATGAGTAAAAAACAGATGATGCAATTCTGCATAGCTAAGTTATGAGTACAGCAATCCATGACATTTCCATTCATACCACACAAAACCCATCATCTATTTTGGACCCCCGGACTCTGTACTTGGATACACCAACAAACAGCAACATGGAACAAAAATCCATTATTACAATTAACTGGAGAAGTTTGAGAGGGGATAGTACACATTATTCCTAAGAAATTTTTCTTAAGTAAAAAACTAGTACTACTACAATTGTTCAAAAGCAGAGCGATTCTTACATACATAATTTCATTATTTTAAAGACCAATGATTTCTATGGTGAGGAAATTCTTTCCACCATCACCTCTCACAAACCTGTCCAGAACTTTTAGTCTTAGAGTTGACTGAACCTCACAGACATTACATGGTCACAGAGCTAATAAGTTTCAGGGACCAGGTTTGAACCCAGGTTTTCCTGACTCCAAATTCAATACTCTATATACTGTATCCACTATCTCTTTACATAAAGTGCTTATCATAGAAGTTAACAAAATTAAAAAATGTGTATGAATATAAGCATTTATTAAGTGTTTGTTAGTGCTAAGTGCTGGGGATACAAAAAGAAAAGTCAGTCCCTGCTCTCAAAGAATTCATATCATAACTGGGGAAACAACACATATGGAAAATTTCAGCCTTGAGTTTCTGATGATGAATCATTTAACAGTGCCAAGGTTTTTGACAGCAAAAAGTGAGTCTTCAACAGTTGTGGATATAGAATCTGCAGGAATAGGTGCCAGGGTTCATCTACATAAGGGTTGCTTCCTCATGTCTGAGCACTGAGCTGGTAGTAATGATATTTCCAAAGCTTTTGAGTTTATCAAGGCACCAATGAGGGAGAGATGGGAAACAGGATATGTCATCCACAACCTTGACCACCATCTCCCCTAAGACCCTGATGGAATCAGCCCAGTATCCTAAGCCCAAGAGCTCTGAGAATAGCATTGCCTCCCAAACCAGCAGACCTGCTTCCAGCCCTACAGCCATCACAGAGGGGAGAAAGCATTGTGAAAAGGGGACATACCTTTCTCTTCAAATGTGACTGGGTAGCAGGAGTCTCATACTCCTAAAAGAAGAGCATGACACAGGATAAAGTATGATGGATTTGGAGACCTAGGTATGAACCTTTACCTCCATGAAGTCAAGTCGACAAATATTTATTATGTACCTGCCATTAAGCATTTTTAATTAATTCCTTCTGCTAAAGGCTTTTCTCTATTCTGTATATCCTCAGCAATCATGTTGTCAATCAGCATTTACTTTGCATAAGCTAATTGATTACATTTTAATTACTGGTTACATTTACACTCATTATTGGTTATATTTTAATTATTAAAAGCCATCCCAGGTATGCCTTTGGTCTTCCCATCCAGAATATAAGCTCTCAATGGGCAAACAATCATGTCTTCTATTTAGGATCATAAAAACTTAAGAATGAGAGCTAGAAGCAAGGTCACCTAGTCCAACCCCCTCATGCTGTAATTGAAGAAACAAGGACAGAGAGGTTAAGGGACTTGAAAAGGATTACACAGGTAAAAAGGGTAATATGTGCCAGGCACTGTTAGCACTAGAGATACAAAGAAAGGTGAAAGATAGTTCCTGCCCTCAAGGAGCTCAAAATTTGATGGGGCAGGCAATGAGCAATAACTGAGGTACTTCAAATTTAGTACTCTCTCCATTCCATCACACTTTCTCTTTCTTCCATCTTACAGTAATAAATGCCAGTGTTTTTTGCAAGGTAAAGGGCTATATAATGACTATGTTGCTGTTTGGTCATTTTCAGTCATGTCTGACTCTTCATGACTCCATTTTGGGTTTTCTTGGCTTAAGATAATGAAGTTGTTTGCCATTTCCTTCTCTAGCTCACCCTACAGATGAGGAGCAAACAGGGTTAAGTCACTTGCCCAGGATCACACAAGTAATAAGTGTCTGAGGCTGGATTTGAACTCAGCAAGATGAGTCTTCCTGACTCCAAGCTCAGTGTTCTATCCACTGCACCACCTAACTTCCCATACGACTATACAAATACAAAAAAGAAGACAGATTTTGCACTCGAGGAGCTTACATTCTACTAGAAAGTAACACTTCAAGCAGACTTCTGGGACTCTTTGAGGAAAGGGATCGTTCTACAAAGCAACAGATTGAAATTAGTTCAGAAGTATAGTCATGTGGACTAAAATGAAGGTCTATAAACTAATAATAAATAATAAGTAACATTTATATATCACTTCAAGATTTGCAAAGCACTTTACAAATATCATTTCATGTTATCTTCACAAAAACCCTGAGAGGTCAGTGCCATTACCCTCCTCAGTTTACAGATGAGCAAAGTGAGGCAGAGAGAAGTTAAATGATCTGGTCCCACAGCTAGTAAGTATCTGAAGTAGAATTCAAATTCAGGTCTTTCTGACTTCAGATCCAGTGTTCCACCTACTATATCATCTAGCTGCTGCATATCTAGCACTGAAGAGATCAAATAAAGAAATGCTTGTAATTAAGACAAATACACCAATTGTCAGGGATGTGATAGAGCCAGCTCAAACCAGTTCTTGAAGAAAATTTTCAGTGTGAGCATTAACACCCCAGAAATCAGCAAACACTACAAATCAGGGTTTGATTTATGGTTTTCTCAATTATCTGGACTTTAAGAAAGTGAAGGAAAAGAATCTAAGTAATTCAGATTAGACTTAAAATTGTGTCCTATATACTACTCCACCACCATCACCAAAGAGCCCATTGTTAAGCATTTACCAGCACACATTTATCAACAGTAGAAGCAAATGGCCCAGAAAAACGTACCAGAGTCAAACTCTGAACTACATTAATTTTAATCAGGTTTAATGATAATTATTATTATAGGCAATGTTTATATAGCATTTACTACATGCCAGGCATTAAGCTAAGCACTTTATAAATATTATCTTATTTGATCCTCGTAACAACCCTGAGAGGTAGGTGCTATTATTATCCCCAATTTACAGATAAGAAAAATGAGGAAAACAGAGGTTAAGTGGTAACCCTAGGCTCATACAACTAGTAAGTGCCAGATGCTGTATTTTGAACTCAGGTCTTCCTGACTCCAGGTCCAGGCTCTATCCATTGTGCCACTTAGCTACCTATACATAATAACTTATGATGAGTTAAACTCTACACTGCCCGTAGGACAAGTCCAGGAAAATGGGCATTAAGACACTTTATGTGATAAGATTTTTTTACTGTTGGCATAGAGAAGACAGCATTTTGCTTTTAAGGTCTCATCTCTCCATAATATTCAGTACACTGCACAGCACTCTCAATCAATCCTCGAAAGGATTAAATCAACCAGAGATTATAATCTTTTTTTCAAAAGACTCAAAGTCTTATGAACATGATTCAAAGAACTGTCATTCTTCATACAAACTATGCATACATTGCCATACATATGTACAAATCAAAATGGAGAAAAGGAGAAGAATCTTTTCTTATAACAAAAAAAGACAAATCCTCATCAACCTGATTTTCCTATTAATCAGTGAGACAATAAGCATTTATTAAGGAAGGGCTTGCTATGTGCTAGACACTGTGCTAAATACTAGGGATACAAAAAAAAAGGCAAAAGATAGTTCCTGCCCTCAAGGAGCTCAAAATATGATGAAGGAGGCAACGAGCAAATAAATAAGTATAATCAAGCTACATACAAGATAAATAGGAAATAATTAAAAGACAGAAGGCACCAGAATTAAAAAGGATGAATTAAGAGTTCCACTGGTCATTACATGCACCATATTAATTACATTTCTAAAGAGAATCACAGTGTTTAACAAAGTTAGTAAATCTCAAAATCAGTTTGCTCTAATTTCCTTTTTCCTTAAAAAAAAATTCTAAACACCAAACTAATTCACCCCTAAAACACTTTGTAAAAATAATTTAATTCATGCTCAGAACCGACTAGATATTGCAAAGTTACAAATTCATATGACTGACAAATTTTTAAAGTAAATTTTGAAAAAGTCTACCAAAATGTATATCATACAGATAGCTGGGTGGCACAGCTTTAAAGTCCTGGACCTGAACTCAGAGAGAACTGAATCCAAGTCCTTCCTCAGATACTTACTTCATTGTGTGACCTTAGGCAAATTACTCATCCTCTCTCTACCTCAATTTCCTCATCTGTAAAATGGGGATAATAATAGTTCCTGCCTCCCAGGGATGTTGTGAGAACCAAGTGACAAAATATTTATAAATTACTCTGCAAATCTTGAAGTGCTATATAAATGATAGCTACTACTACTGCCACCACCACTACTATTGTTACTATTATAATAAGTGTTAGTATACTGAATCAGATGCCTTGGTTAAATAAAAAATATTTAAATACTCATAATTGTAAATGCCTCAAAAAAAAAGACTATCAGTTTGAAAGATACTAAAGATCTTAAATTATCTTATCAGGGACACTGCCAAATTCATTTTCTTTTTCTAAAGACTGAGCTTTGGAAGTTTAAGTTTGAAATTAAAAAAAAATTCAGGTAAGAACCTGTTAGGTCAAACAAAAGAATTATTAAAATATTCATTGTGTTCACTTATGTCAGTTTTAATATTTTTCTTATATATATTCAATCTAATTTGAAACTCAAAAGATACTCGAAATGTTGGGCCCAACAACAAACTGTCACATTAACAGACTTATTTCTTGTTTTAGTCAGACTGTGCTTTGTTAAAAACAAAAAACAAACTCCTGATTATGGAATCTTTTAGATGACTTGCTACCATATCTAAAATTATGACCATGGGCTAGACACTGGTACATACAACCAAGTGTCAAAATTAATTTAATCTACTAACTTCATAAGACAGCTAAAGACAGGAATGCCTTCCTTTAAATCAACAAATACTTTTTTCCTCTCAAGTGAGGTGCTTCTATAATATTTTCTGTTTGTTAATTTCAATTATGTATAATTTGCTGAGGAAAATCAATACAATCTTGAGGAAATTCATGTAATGTTCTACCCCTTCTGCCATCTAGTTTCATTACAGGAGCTGTTCTAGGTCTTTCATTACCATATCTTTGCCTAAGGTTCCATTAAAAGAATTCTTTTAAAGGAAGGGAAAAGGGGATGGGAGGGGAGTGGGGTGACAGAAGTGAGGGCTGACTGGGGAACAAGGCAACCACAATATACGCCATCTTGAAGTGGAGGGGGTGGAAATGGGGAGAAAATTGTAATTCAAACTCTTGTGAAAATCAATGCTGAAAACTAAACATATTAAATTAAAAAAAATTTTTAAAAAGAATTCTTTTATAAACTAATATATAACCAAATAATAAAGATTTAATATATGAATTTTCTTGAAAAAAACTACACACAAGTGCAGTATTAGAATATCTCATTAAAATTTTGTTAAGTGATAGATTATTCATTTGAAGCCACAGAAGAAATAAATCTACACATACCTACGAAGATTTTTTTTCCTAATAAACATTTTGAGTTTTCTGATACTATTAGCTTTGTAACAGCAATGTCAGGAATAAGAGCAATTATATGAAGAAATCTAAAGCACATCTATTGTACATAAACTCAATGTACCATAACTTTTTTTCCATTGACCAGGCTTTAGAGATACACAAATGATCAGTCACAGATTAATCAACTGGCCTGACCACACAACAGCTCAGAATGGTTGGTAAGATTAGTACACCCAACTAGCCACAACCAATTTTACTTACTCAAAAATAGATACATCTTAAAATTCATGCCTTGTCCAATACTGATTTTAATCCACCCAATGAAAATCAATAGCATCATTTCGATATTGACTTAATTCAAAAAAGAAAATTGTGACACTCAAGGAAGTATGCTTCAGTGGTTAAAAGGGGGGAAAACCTGACTTTTAAAATGAAAATTAATGTTTCACACCTAAACTGTATTTTTTTTCAATTTCCAGCTTTATCCTATTCATAGCCTTGCTATCTAAACTGAAACAGAAATTAAAATTGAAATGTTAATAAATTCCCAGGAAGAACAGTAAAGGAAAGAGGGGCATAGATTTTCAACAGCAGATTTTGAATTCTACATCTCCAAACAAAAGAGTCACATTGGCAATTTGGGTATAAAAGCACCATATGTTTGAAATTATATTTTAAACTATCCATAATGTATACCCAGGCCAGTTACATAAAGGTCTTCATAAATATTCAAAATATCATGAACACTTGCAAATTCAGTCACATTAAATGGTTTTAGTCCCTATTTCTGTTAGTAAGTACATTAGCTGTATACCACATTCAATGAGTGACTGAACACAGCTTGTGGTGAAGCATTCAGCTAATGAGTTTGAAAACAGTCACAAAGAGAAATGTTTGTATTTCTACCCAAAGGAAATCTGCTTAATGTGGATTATGAAACTGTCATTTTATTAGTCAGACTTACCACAAATTGAACTTGTAGTTCAAAGTCACAGCTCATTTGGTCAAATAACACTTGATTACTGAACTTTTAATAGGCACATAAAGGAAAAAAATATCATGGCCAAAGGCTGGACAATGTAACCCACACTTGTGTGTCAGAGTGAATTTCATCAGTTAAGTTGTATAACTCATTCTCAGAATTTTATTAACACCTTCAGGCTTAGCAAATGAGCAGACTAAAGCCTCCATCTCTTACCCCCACCCCTAACCCTCTAAAATCTGAGAAGTCTACCAATAAAAACATACCCACTAAGGAACCCACTTGTGCCCTTACCATTCCTTCTTACCAATTCATGAATCCCTATCACCCTCTGTTAAAAGGCACTCTGGCTTTTTTGACTTTTTTTATCATAATCATTACATTCTTCCTGCCAGTGACACCACCCCTAGTCACTAAAGAGGCAGGAACATGAGGGCTGCCTCTCCTCCCTACCACAAGGAATAAACCTGTTCCACCTTTCCCCAATCTGTTGACATATTGCTGCATTAGAACATTATCTCTCTAAATTATCCTTACCTCCACTTTCCTGAATCCACTTTCCAAAATTCCCTCCACTGTATATCCTACAAGTGTTCTAAAACCATTTACCTGACAGAGGCTAGGTAAAAAATATAGGTTTCCCACATCCTATACTTCCAAAGACCAGAACTTTAATTAGGAATCCTGCTGCCCAGTACAATTGCAAGAATGTATTGAGGAGCTACCTGAGAGTGAAACCTCAAGAAAAAAGTCCATTTTTTCCCACTCCTCAATCAATCAGCCAACCAGAATAATTTTTATTTAGTTCTGGTCCTCTAGTGGGTAGAACTAGGAGAAATGTGTACAAGTTGCAGAGAGGTCAATTAATGTCTAATGTAATTTTTTTTAAGTTCCTAATAACTGACCTATCCAAAAGTTGAATGGGTTGACTAAGGAATCACCTTCAGTACTGTCTTCAAGAAAAGGCTAGATGACCATTTACTAGGGATACTAAACCAAGAGTACCAATATAAGTAGAGGTTGGATAAAATGATGACCACTTCAAGGACTCTTCCAACACTGGGATTTTCATACTAATATTAGATAAGGTCCACCTTATCCAAATGAGCTATCACTACTCAGTTTGGAAGCAATAAAAAGCCTAAAGTGTCACAGTATAGTTAAAGAATTGTATATCTAGTCCTCACTCACTCAATCCTCCTACTCATCTCATTAAGTCTCTGATAGCAAATGTAATGAATTTAGAAGCAAAGTCTGAAACAAATACAGAAAGGCAGAGAATGGAAGACAAAGGGAACAGGTTTTAGAAAACATCATGGACTATATACTACTGTTAACACTGTCCCAAAGACATCAAAGAAAAAGGAAACCGTCCTATATGTACAAAAATATTCATAGTAGCTGTTTTTTGGTGGCAAAAAACTAGAAACTAAGGAATTCCCATCAATTGGAGAATGGCTGAACAAATTGTGACATGACTTTAATGGAATACTATTGTGCAATAATAAATAAGGAAAAACATTATTTCAAAGAAACATGGAAAGATTTGAAGGAACTGATGCAAAGTGAAGTGAGCAGAATCATTTCTATTATAACATCAATATTACAAAAATGAACTATTCTGAAGACTGTTTAATTGATGAAGAATGAAATGAGCAGAACCAGAACAATCTCCACAAGACCAACATCACTGTAAAACAAGCAACTTTGAAAATTTTAAGAACTCTCATCAATGCTGTAACTGTCCATAACTGCAAAAGAATGATGACAAAGTATGTTATCCTCCTCGTGACGGGAGGATGGACTCGGGCTGCAGAATGAGATATGTGTTTGAATTTGTTTTGCTTGACTATGTATATTTGTTACAAGGATTTTGTTCTTGTTTTCACCCTCCACTCCCCATGGGGTAGGGAGCAAGAGGGAGAGAAAACAGTTTTCTATTCATTGTTTAAAAATTTAATTTTAAGAAAGAAAATTTTTTGGAATGAGAAAAACAAGAACTATGAATTTGAGGGACTAGACTGAATTAATACTATTTTTAATAACTGTAATAAGGGGAATTAAAGAACCCTAATAAGTGCAATGTTATATACACTGGGTTATGAATTAGATTACATTGGGTTAGATACAGGGTTTGGAATTGGGATGATTTCATTGATATAGAGAACTCCTGGTTGGAACCTTCTCTGCACAATGACTTTCCTAGTCTGTCTATCTGTCTCCCTCTCTCCATCTCTCTCTGTCTCTCTCTCTCACTCACACACACACACACACACACTCACACACACACACACACACACACACACACACACCCCTTTCCTAAGTCAAAGCTAAATGAAGAGCGCCGTTCTAGTTATCTAGTGGTCAGACTTCTAGAAATTTCAATCAACAGCTACAAACTCACAAACTAAAAAAGGCCTCTAAGCATTTAGGAAAATAAAGCCTGCATACTTTATTCAGAAGAAAAGTTAAACCACCTTCAGATCAGAACTTTGAACTGCTCATAAATACAAGGTATCCCAAAAGCCTTAGTGGAGTTTTAAGCTTTAAAAGTTTAAGAAAGGTTAAGTGACTTGTTCAAAGTCACCAAGCAAGTATGTGACACAGAATTCAAACAATTAAGCTTTAATAGCTTAAAACTTAAGACTTTGGGGAAATCCTGAATAAAGTTATTTACAAACAGTTATCAATTTCCCCTGACAACTGTCTATAACATGTGGCAGTACAGAGCAAATCAGAAGCAAAAAATTAGGAAACAACTTGACACAGTGAAGCGGTGGGTAATAGGCTCTAAATACCCAATGAGTATAGAGAAAAAAGAGAAAACAGTTGAAAGCAAAAGCTTAAAAAATACCACCATGAAGATATGAGGAAAAGTAGACAGAAGAGAGGTGAGAGGCACTGGGGAATAACCAGGAGAGTGTTATTAGCTGAAGCCAAGGAAGAAGATGCATTCAGATAGGAGGGGGGGTTAATAGTGCTAGATACCACTGAAAGATCAGTGACATCAGAACTGATTATCAGAAGATCACTGATTTTAAAGAGAACAATATCAGTAGAGTTATGGGAAGATAAACTAGGCCAGAGAGAGTTCATGAACTAGTAGGTGGTATGAAAGATGAGGCATCGGCTATAGACTACTTTTCGAAAAACAGTAGGAAGTAACTGGATGAGACTGAAGAATCAAGGAAAAGCTTTTTTTAAGACCTGAGAAGTTTTAGCTCATTTACAGAATAACAGGAAGGAACCCCGTAAAAAGAAAGACGAACGATGAATGAATGACAAAAGATGAACGAATGAGAAAGGATCCCTGCAAAAGACGGAAGGAGATAGGATCAAGTTCAAGACCTCTATCCTATGAAAGAGTAGGGAGAGAGTCTTTTGAGATAGGAGGAAAAAAGAAAGTGAATGATGATGTCAAATTTTTGATAAGGTAGAAAGAAAGTAGAGAGAATTCACATGAGAGGACTTCTGTCTTCTACAGATATGACGGGTGGACTTGTAGCTAAAAATTTGAATTAAATGAATATTCATTATAATAAGTACACACAACTATCCAACATACTGTATGATTAAAATGGTACATTCCTAATTTCCAAATATATAAACTTTTATATACCAAACTCTCAGTCAAATGCCAACTATGTCATATATGTCCAAAGTAGCATTAAATATGGTAAAAGAAGAAGAGAAGTGGAAGACAGTCTCCACCTTCAGATCACTTAAAATCTAATTGGATAGACAAAAATAATTACTCACAGTAACATAGAATTTTACGGTTCACAATGTACTTTCTTCTCAACAACTCTGTAAAGTAGGTAATACAAATATCACTATTACCATTTCACAGATAAGAAAACTAAGGTTCCAAGGTTAAGTGGTTTGTCCAAGGCCACATAGCAGAACAAGAACTGCCTTCTAACTCCAAATACAATGTTCCTATTACAGAACATAAAAATACAGAGAAAAGTGAAATAATTAGGAGGGCAAGATTTCAAGGAGGGGACTATATGTGAGAAAAGCTTTGAACACTTGGTACCTACACCAAGATAGAGAGAGGGCATTTCAGCCTGAAGGGATAACATGCACAAAGGAGAAGCAGGAGTAATCATTAAGACCTCTGTAAGAAGGACTGCGAGGAGACTAACCTTATTAGAGATGAAGTTTCCTGTTGCTAAGCAATGAAGGCAACACCAGTGAATAAGCAGAAGAAGGACAGAGTAATAGCAGAATATAAGCACCTTGAGGGTTGGTCCTTTTTCAGTTTTTTGGGGTTTTTTTTTGTATCCTCAGGGCCCATAATAGTGCTTCCCAAAAGAAAACACTTAACTGGCTGAACCAAACCAAATAAAGAGGGCCTTGAAAGCTAAGCAGGTTGTTTGGGGGCACTTGGGGTTGGTGATGTTTTATATTAATAAAAACTGTTTTAAAATGCAATTGAAACAGCAAGAAAGCTTGAAAGTGAGTTAGAACCCTGCTCCTCTGACACTTACAAGCTGTGTGACTATGGAAAGTCACTTAACCTCTTTCAGTCTCATGTTCCTCATTTGAAAAATTAAGGGTTTGGAGCTAATGGCCTTTAAAGTCCCTTCCAGCAATAAATCTATGTTCTGATTTTTTATATTTATTCTATATTTTCTGTGTTATTAATAACAAGTATGTTGTCAGAAAACAAACCGGTTTTACCAAAAATAGAATATAGTTTCATAGAAGACAAAACTTCATTTGGCGCTCAACAAAAAAGAAACTAAAGTTCTTAGAATAATATCTGGAGTGCAAAGAGAGAAAATGTCACATTAATATTGGGAATAATGCTCTAAGGAGGAATTCAAAACATAGTTACCTTCGAATTAAAACTATACATCTTGAAAAGTTAAAAACCTAAGTGCTTCTTTCCCAGACTGCTGGCCTGGAGTTGTGTGTGCTTATGCTGACTGGATACTTTCCTATCAACACACCCAGCACTTCAGAAGATGCAACAACTCTGCCAAGAATCCTGCCTTCAAAGGGCCTTCGTTGCTATGGCAACTGCGTGTTCTTCAGGAACCAAGTTAGAGGCGCCCTATGACACATACATGAAAGATGTCCAAACTCTGACTGATTCCTCCTTGAGGCACAAGGCATATCCTGTCACAACCCTACCAATTTTCATTTGCAGGGATACAACGTATCATACAGTATTTGATGATAGTTCATAGGGCATCTGGATTATCTAAAAATAAACAGCTGCATCTAGAAGAGGGGGTGGTATTCTTTCATATTGCAAAACATATGTTCTAAAACACAAAGACCAATGCAATAAAACATTACGAATAAAGGATGTCCTCTTCCAGGTAGCTCAAAATACCTTCCTAAAAATGTGAAGCAAAAATAGAAAAAGATCAAAATAGTCAGACTTGCCAGCACCTCCACACAAGAGACTCTGACCATGATATGGGGTTTCCCTGTTCTTTGTCTTCCATTGAGGAAGTTGGAAGAAATTACTTAAACATCTTGTCAAAACCTGTCAGCACAAGATGACAAAGGCTGCTGAGTTATAAGAGCCCTAAAATCTGCCCAGTTTCAGGACCTTTGTCAGTATGGCAGGAATGCCCACAAGACAGCCTATACAAGTCTCTGTCACTGAACAGACTTGCTAATAAATGGCACATGGTAAAAAAAATGTAAGTTTAAATGTTTTTTCAGATGTAGGACACTTCTGACCTAAGGAAAGTGTTCCTTCATCTCAGATGAGTTTAGCTGGATCCTCACACTGACAAGGCACCCACGTGTTCAGCGAAGTTCAAATGGACCTCAAAAAGTTAATGGTAAATGCCATGGACAACAAAAGCCAAAATTTTCATCCAATCTAGCACTCTGAAGTAACACTAAATGTAACTAATTCCCTGGATTCCAAAGAAACTTCTTTTTCCCAGGAATAACTCCAAGCCCAAAAGTTGGGGGCAGGGAAGAAGGCAAAGATCTATATATTGAAAAATATTTTCTAATTGCCTTCCATTAAAATTTCGGAAACAAGTTCCTGCCAGGAAGAAGATGCTTTCAATGTTTCTTTAAATCACTTTTAATAATTTTAATATTTACTTCAAGGAATACTCTTAAATTTTGTCAATACATAATCTATGTGCACTTAATTTTCCCTTATAACCTTAGCAAGACAAGTCGAATGAACAGTCAAGTTGAAAACTTTACAAAGAATTTAAAAGCACATACATATTAAAATACATAGCTGAGTTAATTCCCACTTCATTAGAAATTCTCACTGGCACCATAGGAACTGAATATTTAAGCAGCCACACACTGGCTGTGCCATTATTCCAAGGCTCTGGTGAAACTCCATAGGTGGAACTGATGTCCAGACAGTGGATGGAGGACCTAATTCATAATCATTATTTTTTTTAAACTGGAGGTAACCTTAGAGATTTTTCATTCCAACCTCCTCATTTAACAGAAAATGAAAAGAGGCCTGGAGAAGCTGAATGATTTGCCCAAGTAATTTTGCTAGTTAACAGCAACTCAAGAATCAGACTCCACAAGACCAGACTCCTAGCAAATGCTGTAGCTTTTTATATCTCTTCCTCCCATGTGCTTAGGAATAAGAAGTCTGCCCCTTTACCTATCAATAAAACTAAAAGTAATATTTTTGGCATAAACAAAGTTAAACTATCATGCAATTTTCACTGATGCTAATGACTACACCCTGGTCAAAAAAAAAGCCTCTTTGGAATATATACCAAACTATGAAAATGAAAACTCTTTAAAGGAAAAAATGTATGAACACAAAGACAAAAATATAAAATTTTCCTGAGATATATATATTTACTATTAGGGTTGAAATGACTGCACAGATAGGTAGGGGCTTTGAGATTACAGTGAAAATGTCATCAGCAAATCCAAATTTCCATTCTGTGGAAAGAAAAAGACACTTTTAAAGGGAGGTGGTGGAAATCATATACAGCTTTCACATTCAACACCCCACCACCCACTCCCTATTATTAGGGAAGTCTAGTGGTCGGGGTTGAAAAAATACAGAGTAAGATTACAGGCTCTGTACAAGCCATATTGGAGGGAGGGGGGAAATGGAAGGGAGAAGAAAGAAGGGAAGACTGAGTTCAGTCTTCATTCAGACCAATACAGCAATTAATGGGAAAGGGAACATTTAGTGCTGCTTGAAACAGCAAACCAATTCAGTTTATCCATCTGAAATGCAAATTAGAACAGTTTCACATCTGAGCAATGGTACCGTGGAAAGAGCATGGGGTTCTATGTCAGGGGATATGGGTTTGAACCCTGACTCTGCCACTTATTCTTAAATCACTTAGCATTCTCAGGGGCTCCATTTCCTCATCTGTAAAATGAACTTGGTGGGGGAGGGGGGAGGGAGGTAGACCAAATACACACAACCTTTAAGGTCCCTTCCAGCTCTAAATCCATGATTTCTTTGAATTCCTACAAACCTATAATTTTAAGGCAAACGTTTGATTGTGGTTTATCAATTTGATCTAAAATTAATTCCCAGCTTCTGATGGAATAAATTTTATACAACTCATATAGAGATAACGGAGGTTTAAGGGTGTTTGTTTTGGGGAATTTAAAAAATAATTTGTAGACGCTGCCTCCACTAGTCCAGGTTATAATCTCTTCATGCTTTCTTAACCTAAGCAATTCTTGCTCACTTCCTTCTATAAAGATAGCAGTATCTAATGTCATGATGGAGGCTTTCCTGTAGGCTTTTTGATATTTCAACAGTAAATTAAAGCATTTTAATGAGGAAAAAAATCAATCTAACCTAAATTACCCTAATATTTTGTTCAAATCCTTTTTTAAAAAGTACAATCTCAGCACCAGAATAGAGGCATCATAGTGAGTGGGATGGTGAAGTCGTCTCATTGAATCGGGATCACAGCCTTTCTATGGATTGAGTGGGATAAATGGAGGTGGGGACTCAGGGTTTCTGATTGACAGCTAGGCCTAAGCCTCCAGTTACTAAGAAATCACTTGAACTGTGTCCTCGCCAAATAAGGGAAAAAGTGTCTTTAAGAGTTTGGCATTGAGGGGCAGCTAGATGGCGCAGTGAGTAAAGCACCAGCCCTGGAGTCAGGAAGACCTGAGTTCAAATCCGACCTCACTTCAGATCTGGACATGCTTACTAGCTGTGTGACCTTGGGCAAGTCACTTAACCCCAACTGCCCTGCCTGGCATTGGCTAAATTGTACCTGGAGTGGTAGATTTCTGCAAAATTGTGAGCCTGGACTCCACCAATGAGAGTAAAAAGCCAGTGGTGGTGGGACGAGGACTTGTTTATGTTAGAGTACAAGGCTGGGTTTTGCCCTTTGGGCCCTGCCTCTACCTACCAATTGTCTATGGGTTTGGAGACCACCTTACCCCCCTCCTCACCCCCCCCCAAGGATCATAATAAAGAAGTTTTTCTATTCCTGAATTTGAGAGCCATTTGATTTTTTAATTAATTGGCAGCAGGTGGTCTCACCCCACACAATAGTGTAGTGGATAAAAAAAACTGGTATCTGAGCCAGAAAGACCTGGGTTCAAGTCCTACCATACTGGCTTTGTGACCCTGGACAAGTAATTTAGTTTTCCAGGGCTCTAAGCAACTCCCCAAGGCTTCAAGTTACAGAGAGAGTGTTGATATACATTGGCTAAGGGAATTTCCTCAACACGTAGTTCCCTACTCCATGAAGTGATGAGTCCACTCCCTATCCTATTCTTTATCCTCACCCAGCTTCAATTAAACTACTCCCCCAAAAAAAGTTTTTATCTGAATTTTTATCTCCAGCCATAACCTTTCCAGAAAGCTCTAGTCATCTACTTTCAGGTACTTGCCGAACATGTCACAGAAGCACAAATCCAGAATTGGAAATGACCTTGGAGGTCATTTAGTCCAATCCCTTCATTTCACAGATGAGGAAACTGAGGGTCAGAGGGCGGAGGGATTTGTTCAAGGTCTAAAAAGTGCTAGAGCTGGGATTTGAAATGAGATCCAGTGACCAGGGTCCACACAACTGAACATAAGCTATCTGTAGGCAAGAGCTCTCATTTGTGTATTCATTGCTAGCATATTGCCTGGAATGAAGGAGATGTTCAATTAATGCCTATAGATATCTACCTAGAGATGTCCCTAGGTATCTCAAACTCAATTTATCCAAAACTGAACTTCTCGTCTTTCCTTTAAAACTTGCCTCCTTCTCTCCCTTAACTCTTCTGCTTCTGATAATATCACCATTGTCTCAGTCACTCAGGCTCAAAAGCCATATGACTATGGGCAGGTCTCTGAGTCTCCAATTACTCCCCTATAAAAAGAGGATAAAAATACTTGCACTCCTTACCATAGTGGGCCTGTGAAGAAAGCTATTTGTAAAGCTTAAAGCACTACACAAAGCTATATGCAGCTATTATCTTTTGACTTCCTTCTCTCCCTCACCATCTCCTCTGCCCTCATCCAGCATTTAACCATTTGTCACCTTTACCACAATCTCTCTCACATCCATTCCTTCATTCTTTCTATTCCCAATGTAATTAACCTAGTTCCAACATTCCCCCTTTCCTATCACTCGGACTATCATCATAGCCTCCTCCATCTTCTTGCCTCCAGTCTCTCCTGTCTTTAGTCCATCCCTTACACTGTTGCTACAGTAATCTTCCTAATGCAATATTCCACTACTCTTGTTCTTTGCTCAGAAAGCTTCAGAGCCTCCCTACTGCCTAGGGAATAAAGAATGAATTCCTGAGTCTGCCTTTAAAGACCCTCCTATAGCAGAGGTTCTTAACCTTTTTTTGTGTCATGGATCCCTTTGGCAATCTGGTAAAGCTTTTTTAAATGTATAAAATGAAATTTACAGGATTGCAAAGGAAACCAATTATATTAAAATACAGTTACCAAAATATTTTCTTAAGAAAACAAATTCGTGGACCCCAGATTAAGTATCCCTCCTCAACTCCAATCTGCCTTTCTAGTGCTACCTCACATCCTCTAGCAAAACCTAATTATTTATTATCCATGTTCTCACACTGCCCTCACTTATGATAGACCTTTCTCACTCCTGGAATGCATTTTCCCTCTCGGCTCTCAGTAGAAATTACCTACTAAAATCCCGCCTGTCATTCAAATTCCAACTTGGGTACTACCATGAAAACTAATTTCCCTAGATGGAAGAATGCTCTCCCTCAAAATTCTCTTCACTTTCCAAAATGGCTCCTTTGGATGTACTCCTGTCTCCCTTTTATAGTTATGTGCATAAATGTCTTATTAGACTGTAAGTTGTTTGAGGGCAGGGACTATATCCTATTTGATCTTCTTATCTCTAGTGCCTAGCTTACTGTCTTATACATAGTAGGTATTTAACAAATGTTGGCTAAACTAAAACACAGTTAAACATATAAATGTCATTTCTCCTAGAATACTGTACGCTCCTTGGGGGGAAGAACTCTCTCTTACTCAACATCTTTTATTCCACTCATCCACCCAAGGTACAGTGCCTTCCATATATTAAGTACTCAAATATTTGTTGAGTAAAATATAGTGAAATGTTGGCTTCCAATGTAAACTTCAGGTTTTATGGAATGAGGCACATTTAATCTCTCTAAAAACAAAGATAACATTCGTGCATGTATAAGTCTTCAGAATTCCACAGAAAAATAAACCTTTTATCAAAACCTTTGAAGTCTGTAAATAAGCACAGAAAAGCACTTTCTAATACAGAAAAAAGTGATTTAAATGGATGAAACTCATCAGAATTTCAAAGGGCAATTATAACAAGTGATAATTAGATATCTAACACCCAAGCAAATAAGAACATAAAATCATAGTATTTATAGTTGGAGGGGACCTATGATACAATCTAGTCTACCACCTTCACTTTACAGTTGAGAAAAATAAAACCCAGAGAGGTTAAGTGACTTCCTGTGGTCACTCAGGAGAAGACAGCATAGCCAGAATTTAAATCCAGGCTTCTGACTTCACAACCAGTGTTCTATCACAGTCTACATTCAACCAAAATAAGCTCTGGAAGCTCACCTCCTCCCATTTGCCTTTAATACCTTCTTTGGACTTCTTTTACTCTTTTTTCCTCACATTCATTTTCCCACACACAATTTCCTTCTATTCCTCTTTCTTCTTTCCCTATATTTCTCTTTTTTTCTCTTCTTTTCCTCTATTACCTAGTCATAGTATGAATTGAAAGTGAATTTTTATTGTTTATTAAATTTTTTTACATTCCCTGATCTTAAAATAAAAATTAGGTTAACTGCACATAAGTATTTTGCCAAAAAAAGATAGTTTTTTTTAACTTGGATGTGAGCTTGAAGTGATTTCTTCAATAACCATAACAGTTTACCTCCAGTGAGCAGCTTAGCACTATAAATTGCTTTTCATATATTATCTATTTGATTCATCCAATAACCCTGTGAGGCAGGAAGGGTAACTATTACTCACATTTAATATGAGGAAACAAACTCAGGTTAACTGGTTTGCATAAAATTGAACAGCTAGTATATGGCAACACTAGGACCATTTCTTCTAATGCCAAGTGATAGACAAGCAGCCTAGGATAATGCTAACTATGATAGAAGATAACAATAGAGTGTTTTGAGTTTACAAAAGCTTTACATGTATAATCTCCTCTAACTCTCACGACAACCAAATGAGGAAAATGTTGTCATTATCATCCTAGTTTACAGATGAGGGAAATCAGGCCAAGACAGAGTAAGTGCCTCACCTAAAGTCACTCTTGCTAGCAAATGTCTGAGGTGGATCTGAACTCAGGTCTTCTCAACTGCAAGTCCAGTATTCTAACTATGAAGAGTGTAAGATTTCTTATCCCAGTCCATAGAAAAAGGTCAGTTGTTACTCATTCTAATTAGCATGTCTTACCCATGTGATCATTTAAAACAGGGCTGTCTAAAATGGGACCTGCGGGTGCATGGGGCCCACAGTGTGATTTATGTGGCCCACCTACAAGTATAGAAATGTACATAAATGCTTCAGTAAACAAACCCGAGCTATCACACAGCTCTCACTAAAATGGTGAATTGAAATATATTGTCTATTGTTTCAATAAAAACTTAAGGTTGGACAGCCCTGATTTAAAATATTTCCTTTATAGCAATAGATTAATAAAAGAAAAAATGTTTATCACAAAGCATTTGGCTAAAAATGGAGTATTTATTACTAAGGATTGCTGTATGCAATAAAGGAACAAATCTGGCTTTAAAAGACATTAATTCTATGACTTAATAAATGTCCTTCATTTGTAAATGTATATTCTCATCCAATGGTACACAGGAGTACACTTTGGGATATTGATAATATATCAATAATAAGATGGAGCACTGTACAGTGGAAAGAGCACTGGCTCTGAAGTCTAAGGACCTGAGTTCAAATTCCATCTCTAACATTTACTAATGGTGTGATCATGGGACAATTACAATCTCTCAGGGTCTCAGTTTTCTACAAAATCAAGGTGTTAGACTAAGTCCCTTTCAGCTCCGGATCTATGTTCTTTTTATTCTCTAAGACATCTACATGGAACGTGATTATTAGGGAGTTTAGAAACACTGACTGAGCCTGTATTACTATTGTTTTCCTCAAAAAAGGAATAACTAAAACTGAATGATAAATTATTTGGTAAGGATCGAATACCATAAAAGTAATGGAAAGGATATGATTTCAATCAAACAACATTAAATTATAACTCAAGTCAATAATCAGAAGGATTAAACTTAAACTACTGGTCAGGAAATGTTAATTTAATCACCTGTTTTCCTAAAGAAAGTTCATATTTGTTTCATTTTGCAAAGACATGCATTTCACAATACATTAAATTATTTGGGTTTTTTGGATTAATTTTGCTGCTATATCTAAGAACTGAAAGATGTTTCACTTTGTTTTGCCAAAGGTAACTGAACCAGAGAGGTATGAAATTACTGAGAGGTGAACCACTGTCCAATTAAAGGTGTCAATGATGGACATTTAAGGCATCTTTTTACCATACTACATCAAAGTATAATAACCAAATGACAAATACTTAAATTTTATTTAAAACAACATGGTATATTTTTTTTCATGTAGGAACATAAAATTTTTTAAATTAAGTATTTGAATTTTTTACTGCTACATTGCTAAAAGTGAAATTTTTAAAATATATGTGGTAGAATATTATTTTTTCACATGAAATGATGAATATGAAAAAATCAGGAAGATGAAATGATTCAGAGAAAAGTAAGCAGAAGCAGAACAATTTACATGACCACAATAATGTAATGCTAACAGCAGTGAAATAACTTCAGAATTCTGAGCAATACAGCAACCAATTATCACTTCACCACTTGATGGTGAAACATGCCCCAACCAATGAACTTAGAGATGGTGGATGACAGGTACTGAATGAAGCACACATTTTTCGAACAGTCAATGTGTTCATTTTTTGTTTGACTATACATATTTGTTGTGAATGAGGGTTCTATTGGTGGAGGAGAGAAGTCACTGAGAAGTCATGGTGATACTTAAAAATAGGAAAAATGAATCTATAAAACAAATATTAAGTTACATGTGTGTTTAACAACTGTGAAGCCTCTTCCAGATCTACAATCTATGAACCTGTGATCCCATTCAAACACAGCAGTGAAGAAAAAGAACACAAGATTTGAAGTCAAAACACCCAAGTTCAAATTTGAGTTTGTTGTGTAACATTTAATGAATAATTATTTAATAATAATATCTGACATTCATCTCTCTGGGTAACACTTTCTTTGCTGAAAGACACTGATAAAAGTTCCTATGATTGTAGGCTGAATTTAAGCAGCTAATTCAAGCTTTATCTTTCTCTTCACTCATGGAATTGGAAAAAAAATCTGCCATTTCCCAAATGATTCATAAATTCAAAACTGGCGTTGTTTAGTCGTTTTTCAGTCATGTCTGACTCTTTGTGACTCCATTTGGTGGTGGTTGTACTTGTGGTCAAAGATACTAGAGTAGTTTGCCATTTCCTTCTCCAGCTCATTTTACAGATAAGGAACTGAGGCAAACAGGATTAAGTGACTTGCCCAGGATCACAGATCTAAGTAAGTCTGAGGCTGGATTGGAACTTAGGAATAGGAGTCTTCCTGACTCCAAGCGTGGCACTCTAGCCATTGCACCACCTAGCTGCCCAAAATTCAAAATTAATTAGAGCTAAAAACAAAAACAATATATTCCTATAGAAAGACTTACTGTCAAAACTGTGATTATGAGATCAATTTCTAATAAATCTTGAAGCCAAAAAGGTCAGTATCTGTTTTGGTTCTAGTCAAATCCCAAAGCCTTAACAAAACTGACTCCGAACCTAGTCTCCAAATTCCCTTTTATAACATTTTCCCACCCACGAGCACTAAACATAAGAATTAGGCAGCTTAGTGTTTATCGACATATATCTAACAACCAGAAAAACTTTAAGTAATCCTCATCACAGATGAGTGCCCTTGATTCACACATGACTAAATTTCAAGAGACTTCCAAAGTACTATCTAATGGAGACAGACTACCCCGGAGCTAGGTAAATAGCACTTAAGAATGCAAGAAATAAAATCCTCCCTAGGTAAAAATTTAGCAGTTTAAGAGGTATTCCTGTAAATTTTTCAGGTCATTATGACAACCATGGTGTAGCTGAAAAAATAAAAAAAAAACAGGACATAGCCTACTATTTCTACTCAATAAAAACATTCATGCTCCCCCCTCCAAGGGCTTCATGCTCAATTCTTCCCTAAACAATCATATTTCTTAAGACAACTGAAAACTACCAATGCAAGGCACACAATCAAAATTATGTCAAACTTTGGTGTGGAAGCAATGATGCTGAACTGTCATTCAAAAAGTACAAGGTACAGGAGGAATACTATACTATAAGAAAAAAAACATAAACCGAGTAAGCATCTAAATTCTTATCTCACAATGAAGGCAAGCCTTGTTTCTCTGTGTCTTCAGGTCAGGTGAGAAATAGAATTGCAAAGTAAAGGAAACTCAGATTTAAAAAAAAAATCTCAGTTCAAGTTTTAATAATTCAGGAGCAACTCATGTTGGAAGAAAAACTAAAAAGATGACAAAATGAAATTTGCAGGAAATTTGTTCTAGAGCATCCTTGTTGGTTAGAGTATTGTCAATGGATGCAGGTTTACTATCTAAGATTGATGATGCTAACAAGAATGAAGTATATAGACAATAAATTAACAAATGCAAAATAGAATTAGGTATGTTACAAATAAAGTCCAAATGTTTGTAGTGCCTACATTAACTGGCCAATTTTAACAAGAAAAAGATATACACTGAAAAGGACAGACTGTTTTCTCATTAACTGGGCTTAGACGTGGCCAATAATACTGATAGCTCATTTGTTCATTTATTCAACAAATATTTATCAAATGACTATGATCCCAAAGATACGGGGAGAAGCAGAGAGGAGACATCCTCACAAATAACTACAATAAAATCCAGCATATTTAAGTACCATGAAAGAAGTAACAAACTTCTATAAGAGTCCAGAGAAGGAAGGGTTTTTAAGCTTTGAAGATGATAGGATCTGGACAAGAGAAGACTGGAGAGAGGGAAATAGAAAATGGAATTTCAGGGAAAGGAAGCAAGGGGTATGTGGAGGTATGGGTGTGGGGGTGTATGTGTTAAAAGGAATGGTAAGTAGTCCGGCTGACCTAAAGCGGAGACATGGAGAGAAGCAATGAGAAAAAAAAAAAACACTAAACATTACGTTGGAACCAGATGACGGCGAGCCTAGATTGCCTAGAAGTTAAAAAAAAAGCCACTTAATGTCCTTGATAAAGGAAATGATATGATGAGAATTGTGTTTTAATACTATTAAACTAAGGGCAGGGCACATTGTGGAAAGGAGAGAGCAAAATGAACAGAGGAAGAGGAAAATTAAGAGACTACCACAATAGTCTAAGTGAAAGGCAGTAAGAACTTGAACTGCAATGGTGGCAGTGAGAATGAAAAGGGTCTTTATGCTCTATGCTACCTGCTGATCCCAGATGCCATCTTACCCTTACCTGCTTCTATGCATATTCTCCCCCATAACCAAAATGAAATGTAATTTGTATATCCTTTTGGAATGATGTTATATTCTACTTGAGGAAATAAGACACTCTAGATAAATTCTATCTCTCTGTCTACAACTTGATCAGAGGGAGAGAAAAGAAATGAATGATTATGTGCAAAGATCTTCCTCAAATCTATCACCCAACCAGGAGGAGCTCTGATTGGTTGATAATGAATCTGGAATTGCAGAAAGGGGTCAACAGGCTTCATGCAGCAGACCTAGGTAAGTAAATCCCACATTTCTATAGGAATGTTGAGAGAAATTATATTTCTCTTTAAGAATCATAAGGCAGCGGGGGGGGGGGTGTAAAGACAAGATGGCAGCTGGAAAGCAGGGACTTGTGTGAGCTCCCTGCCAGGTCCCTCCAAAATCCTATAAAAAATGGCTCTGAACAAATTCTAGAACTGCAGAACCCACAAAGTAGCAGAGGGAAGCAGGGATCTAGCCCAGGACAGCCTGGATGATCACTGGATGAGGTCTATCGTGCACAGAGTGGAAGGGAGAGGAGCCCAGAGCTGGCAGCGGCAGGACCAACCAGACCAGGAGCCGGACGGAACAAGCCCTAGCTCCCTGAATCAGTGAGCTGTGGCAGACTTCTCAAGCCACAAACACCAAAGACAACAGAGAAGGTTAGTGGGAAAACCTGCGGGGCACAGAGTGAAAAGAGTTTGCAGTTTGGCCACCACCCCAGGGGCAGCAGGGGGAGGTGCAGCTACAGAACTACAGCTGCAATTACTTCCGGCCCCAGGCCCACCTGGTGGAAGGAATTAAGTGGCAGATCAGAGCAGGAGTGCAGAGCCTGCTGAAGATTTTCATCAGGTCCAGGTTGGTGGTTCTTAAGGAAGGAGGAGTGCTGGTGTGGCAGAGCTGGCTGTATAGAAATTGCTCTGAAATCAACAGCACATCCCCTCAAACTCAGAACAAAGTACTCTTTACACTACCAACAGTCATA
>CM053624.1:126529601-126568835 GCA_028646595.1 Phalanger gymnotis
GGGGAGAGAATCTGGAACTCAAAGTTTTAAAAACAGATGTTCAAAAACAACAAAAAAAAAAGTTTTTGCACGCAACTAGGAAATAAGATACACAGGTAATGGGGCGTAGAAATTTATCTTACCCTACAAGAGAAGAAGGGAAAGGGGGATGGGAGGGGAGGTGGGGTGACAGAAAGGAGGGCTGACAGGGGAATAGGGCAACCAGAACATACGCCGTCTAGGAGTGGGCAGGAGGGTAGAAACGGGGAGAAAATTCGTAATTCAAACTCTTTGTGAAAATCAATGCTGAAAACTAAATATATTAAATAAATTTAAAAAAAAAAGAAAATAAAAAAGATCATAAGGCAGCTAAGTGGTACCCATCCTAGAAAGGAAGCATCATCTAAAGTAAGTCTAAAGCCCTTTAAAGACCCTGCTTCTAACACTTAGTACCCTTGTAACCTTGGACAAGTTACAACTTCCATGTGCCTCAGTTTCTTTTGTGAAGTAACAGGGTTAGACTATATGGCCTCTGAGATCATTTCCAGGTCTAGATCTATGATCCTGGTTAGAAACCAACATGTGGCTGGATAGTTTTTATTTTAGAAATTTTTCCATTCCTTTTTGTAATTAATTTCCAAATTAGTACATTCTCCTTTGCCTAGTAAATAAACACTACTAGACAACCCACTTTAGTTGTCTAGGGGGTGTGGTAGACAGGGATAAAATGAGAAAGAAGGCCAGCATATCCAAATCCATAATCTAGTTACTCTGTTGGCAGAAGTGGGAGAGGGATATAATTAAGGAAACAGTATAGTAGATCAGCTAGGTATTACAGTAGATAGAACGAGTGCCAGGCCTGGAGTCAGGAAGATTCAACTTCCTAAGCTCAAATCTGGCCTCAGGCACTTAGCTGTGTGACCTTGAACAAATCACTTAAACCTGTTTGCCTCAGCTTCCTCATCTACAAAATGAACAAAGAAGGAAATGGCAAAGCACTCCACTATCTTTGCCAAGAAAACCCCTAATGGCTTCACAAAGAGTCAGACACAACTGAAAAAAGAGTGAACTGATAGTAGATGAGTGAATCTAGAACAAAAATGTGTTTCAGAGACTAAGAAGGTCAGCAGCTCAGTATCCTGAGTGGGAGTTCAGGGATCATTAATATCAAATCTGTCTCTTTGCCCCAAGGTGACAATGATGATATTAGAATGGACAAGTGAAGAATGAGAAAGTACTAAACGGTGAAATTCCTGGGGCCAAAGGAAAAAAAAATCCACTAGATGAGTTTTGAGAAGGAGCTAGCATCCATAGGAAGCTAACACAGATCAGACCCTTTTTTCTTTCTTTCCTTCCTTCCTTCCTTTCATTCCTCTAATATCACCACTCACTAATATCTTATCCTTCTTTTAACGTTCAGCTCAAGTGTCATCTTCATGAGTTCTTCCCTGATCTCCCAGCTAGAAGCAATTCACTCCCTTCAACTTTCTCATGCCATTCTTTTTACTTCTACACAGTCATCTGTATTGTCTCATATAAGCTAAATGTCTAATCCCCTTATTAAATTATAAATTCCTTGAGGGGCAAAAACGTCACTTTTCATTATCATATCCCCAATACCTGGGAAAGTGCTTTAAAGCCCAAAAGTGTACAACATTAGTTACACTGAACTGACACAGAAAGATAAATTTTTTTGAGGAACTACTGAAAAGGCACAATATTGAATAAGCAATTACTAACATGTATATTTTAGTTGCACTTGAAATATGTATTTTAGTAATAGCCAGTTCAATTCAACATATATTTAGCACCTCATATACAGAGGACTACTGGATGTTGAGATTGATAAGAAAAGTAAATAAAACACCCAATGCACTAAAGGTATTCTTGATGAAAACATAAGTAAATAGGCAGGCTTTTTGCCACTACAGTAATCAGAATATCAAAAAGCCTTCTCAGTGAAATCTACACTGTGTGAAAAAAGAAATATAATGATCCAACCCGAAAAAAACAAAGCGGATGAAGAATACATATTACCCAGATTACTCAACTAGAAAGGTAGCCGATACAGTTAGTTCATCAATACGTGTATCATAGATGAAAGTTAATAATTTGGGTCAAGAATTGAGTAGTAAGAAGAAATTAGGATAAATTGCATTTAGGAAACTGTGTGGTACTTTTCATCATTACAAACTGCTCATTGCCACAAAAGTCCTTATTCTCCCAGGGATGCTAAACAACTATAAAGAATCAAAACTACAACTCTCTCAAAGGAAATGGAAAGATGTGGTCATTAGTAAATTGTGAACGTGTTGCCAACAATGCTTTGTATACCTAAAGAAAAGTAACCTAAGTACCAAGGACAAGTACAACTTTTTCAAAGAGACTGGCTGTGTATGTGATAAAAATGAGATAGCCTGAGTAGTACACTGACACTCTAGAAATATTAAAAGATTTACAAAAAAGGGTCTAATACTAGCTCTGCTGTAGTGAATTTTTGAAAAGATATGGACTGTTCATCATGAGAAGTTGCAAAGGAGTTGCAATTTGGAGTGCCTACTCTGATGAAATCATGCCTCACAAATATAACAAAGTATAACTGAGTTTACAAAAACATAAGAGGATAACTTGAAATGTAGCAATAAATCATCACAATGTTTCATTTAAATTTTTATTTGCTTTAGAAACAGTATTGTTAAGGTTCAATATTTAACATCCTGTCTTCAGCAATTAGAAGGCAATATATCTAAGCCAACGTTACTTCTTTGGATCAGCTCAGCATTGTTCTTATACAAAATGAAACTGCCCGTTTTCAGCATCTATATTGCCTAATACTTCAATACACTCTGAAAACATTTCCAAAATGTTTCAAGTATTCACCCTTACAAAATACCGGAGGAAATTTTTTTGAGCTTAACATACTCAATTAAGAACCTTCTGGTGACTAAAAAGAAAAAAATGCATGCAGCATCAGTCACTACCGTAAGGACTGTAGTTCATGAGCTGTGTTTTTTTGCACATCATTATCTGAATTTTCAAATTTTACACATATATTGCAAGAAATACAAAGTTTTAATTCATTTCAGAAAATTTAGAAATTAAACCTTTATTCTTATATCCTTGAAGTGAGAGATACTCATGTTAGTCTCACAGTTAAGAGCTGTGCTTCCTCATTTCTCTTCCATGACCTTCAGAATTGACCAAAAGTGACTAATTTCCATAGAAATATGTACCTATTGGGCAGTGACCCCTGTGATCAACTGAGTAACTCTACAGGTTCTCAACATAGGTGTATCTTCAGAATCAAAGATAACATATAGGTGAATTCTTTATTGAAGGGGAAAGAATTACCTAGGTTTGTAAGACTGACATAAAAACATGCCAAGGCTCATTAATTCATGCATCCTATTAAACTACATCATCTTCTATAACCAGTTCAATCAGTAAGTCTACCTTAGGAAAACAAATCTGCTACTGAAATCAATGAGCACTCAATAGTCTTTTTTCACATGAGGATAGACCAGCTATAATATCAGAATTCTTATTGGTCTTATCAATACAAAGCTTTTATGTTATATTAACTTTTTTGTCTCTAACCAATGTACTAAGAAGATAGATTTAAAAGGTAGGGTGGGAGTATTTAGAACCTTCTATCCTTATGCTTCTTGAACGAACAGACGGAGGAAGGAATAAAATTTGGATGACAGAACTAAAATGATTAGAATTTTTAGGAAAACATCTTTCTTCATGATAACTTTCAATTTAATAAATTTCAAGCAAAAAAGTTATTTACTTATATAGCTGAGAACTTCAAGACAAAGTAAAGAACTATTCACCAAAAGTTAACCTAAAATGTTTTATTTAATCTCTCAAGGTCCTCTAAGGACCATAACATTGCCAATAAAACTAGAAGTAATCCAGCAACCCATCTATTATGCCTGAACAGAAAGATTGTTTAAAAATAGGTGAAAATTTATTTTTAAAAAAGCATAGGGAGATTGGAGGGCTCCTGAAATTATTTTAATTTCCAAAAAAATATATTCTCTGGGTTTGAAGCTTAAAAGAAAAGGCATTTTGACATATCTTCTAATCAAATTTAAAAGGTTCAAGCATCCCAGCACTTACAAAATGTGATAGGTTCAAAAACATTTAGATCACAGTACTAAGCATATGTTATCACTTGATGAAATTCTTCAGTGAATATTAATTATATGGCTGATGTTTTATTAACCCTCACAACTGACCAATATTTGAAAATTTCTAAACTAATATAGGTGCCTTCCAAATAGAAAATACTTGATCACTAGAAGCAAATTTGAGGGTTATTCTTTTCACTGCAAAAAGTTCTAAAAATCAGGTACCCATTTAAATAGAACTAGCCAATGAAGACAGAGGCATTATTATTAAATGTAAACAAAAGCTCCCTTTTCTGCTCTTTCTTGGTATTCAGTGAACATCTTCACCAAAAAGTACATTCTTTATATTTTTGAATTGTGTTTACAAACACGGCTTTGTATTATAAATACAAAAATACAAAGAATCTATTCAGATAACAAAATTCCCAATTATCTCATCTTAGAAACACAGAATAAAAGCAAACCTGTCCCCTAAACTGTGACCACAAATGAGAGCACTTTCAGAGCACCAAGAGGAATCTTTCATTGTTAAAATGGGCTTCTTGCAACTTTGCAACTTTTTACAACCAATAAAAAGTTGCTATTTGGGATAAAATGTCATTTCATCAGCCTCCTCTAGAACATGTCCTACATATTTCAGGGGTAAGCTATATAGCATTGAGAGTATATAAAGAGATATATAGATCAGATAAAATGGCTTTAAGTCAGCAAGAATCTCACAATGGAGCGATTTTTGTTCTGAGGAAGATTACTGAGATAAGAGAATTGTTTTTATCAACTTTATCACCTCTGCCACTAGATGTAGCCCTGAATCTCTCCTGGGGAAAAAAATCTTTTTAAAATCCTACTAGTATATCCCTATACGATTTTTCCCAGTTTAAAATACAAGGATAACATTTTAGATGCAAATTACAAAGTGGCCAATCTGAATGCCCTCATTTTAAAAAAAAAGTTATACACAAACATATGTGTGTGTGTGTATAAAACTGTTAGTCAATGAGTACAATATCTAGATATATACTACATATATCACATGTGATATATAATATATAATTTGTATTATCTAATATACGTGCACTTTTTACTTCAAAGAGAACTTAATTTCCAATAAAAACAAAGTCAGAAAAGGAATATTTTTTGCTCTGGTGCCAAGACCCCAAGCAAACACAATAATGTAACCTATGGCATAGTGGAAAGAATGCTAGATTTTTAGAGTCATGTTGGAACTCATGTTGGAATAATGGCTCTGCTACTCACTCACTCTTTCTGGGCCTTCTTGAGGAGCATACTATTTCATTTTTGTCTTTGTATTCCTAGCATCTAGTACACTACCTGACACATAAGAGCTTAATTGACCTGTAAAAGGGAATCCTAATTCTAATACCCTAACTTCCCTGGGCCTTGGTTTCCTCATCTGTTAAAAGTAAAATGAACAGGTTGGACTAGATCAAGTCACAGTGACAAGGAATATTTCCTGAAGAAAAGGATCTAAAATGTCCCACACCATCAGGGAACAGAGAGGTAGCTGCTATGATTTGGTGGAATCTATTATATGCATATATGATCTTGATGGCTTTGCCCACTTGGCTATTTCCTGTTCACCCAAGCATGATTTTCAATTGCAGCTACCAGAGATACTAAGATTCCTGTAGCAGAATCTAGAGAGTTGGTGCTACTACATTCTAATAAGGAAAATCCAGTCTTCACATCTATTAGGCTGAGCTACAGATGTAAGCTACACTGATATCCTAAAACAACCTCTGCCCAACAGTGTCACAGTTGTCACTACTATTTACTAAAGCAGAAGTAAACACCAGCAATCTCAGGGGACCAAGTCTAATTCTCAAAAAGGAATCAAGCTACATATATATGCACATAGACATATGTATGTATCTGTATGTATCTATGTGTGTATGTATGTACTTCCCCCCTCATTCCCCAGAGGCTTCAAGTGCTTTTTATACAGACCCTCTGAATGCTTGAAGAGAGAAAAAAAATTCTGTTCTAGGAATCTCTTACTCACTAAAGTATCTTGAGGCTCTTGAGCCTATACCACCACCAACACACTTGCCCTTGAGACCTAAGTCAATCAACCAACAAAGTAGTTCTTGAGTTCAATGAGCATCTACCTCATGTTTAGGACTATGCACAGCGGTAGAAGGAACTTATAAGAAGCATAGAATACAATCTTCACCTTAAGAAGCTTGTGATCTAATAGTCAATAAGACTAAGATGCACGAAATAATTAACAAAATAGAACATTACTGAGATGACGTATGGCATTGTAGATAGAAACCCGCCTCAAAATCAAGAAGACTTGAGTTCAAGTCCGACAAATACTAGCTGTCACTAGGCATGTCACTCAGTACTCTGGGCATCTCGCAGACTAAACTGCAGAAACAGAGTTTCTTCATCTAGGAATTCCCCATACCAATGAAATCACACGGTCCCTATCCAATCCCTAATAACATCATAACTTAAATTATTAAATGCACAAAGTGTTTATCAACCATACATCTATTTTTCTGGTTAAAATGCAGAGACAGAAAAAGCCTCTAAAGTAACCATGAATAGTTTGGGGATGATTTCATTCCCTCAAAAGTCTTTTTGTGGGTGTTGATTTGTACGGTTCTGAAAATGCCTTGATTTCAGCTAAGTATCTAGTGTTCATCTCTGAATTTGGCTGTTTTTATTCCACTATGCTGCCACTGGTTCCACAAAATTGAATAGCTTTTTTGTCACCTTCAACTGCAGAGCGTTGCAGGGATACAATATCGTTTTCATTTTTCCTGAATTGGCCAGACTATACATATGCTAAAAAGTCCACCAGAAAAACTTCATCACACGTTTGCCTTTTGCATATGACTGCATCTTGTTCACAAGTTACCACCCCAGAGTTTCAAATATGCACAGTACCCAAGCTGATTATCTGAGGTTCTACTCCACATCAAACAAAGTACATGCAAAATGAAAATGCCGTGCAACACATTCAGGTGGTCTACATGTTAAGCAAGTAGTTGAAACAGAGACAGCTACATTCCAAATGTTCATATGGACTATTTGTGGCCAACCTGTAGAAGAGCATTTTGAGCTCGTATCGGTCGATCAACCACGGTCGGACACAGTGAATGTACCTTGATCTCGACGTAGTAATGTCATCCTGTTCCTCTTTAAGCACGAAGAATCAATCAGTCGAATACATGTACCTTAGTTACAAACTCTAGCAACATAGACAAAGACTGACCAAGATGATGCTAAGTCGCATAATCTTGAAGTCAACCAAAATGCAAAGGACAGAACCCGTAAAAACCACTCTGTAAGATGGGACGAATGAGGACTTCATAGAAAGTCAGGAGCAAGAGTTCTATTACACAGCTCAATGTTGTGAAAGACACTAGAAACGTCATATAGCAACAATGATCTACAAGAGATAGACTACTAACAAAGTGAATCCCACGAGACCACAAACAACCAAGAAAAGGTCGACATTCGAAAGGGCGAGGCCACAGTCTAGCTACCGGGACAAAGATGTAGACGACGAATACGATTGTGGTATTTAGTTGTATCTAGTGGCAAGTTCAAATATGAAAGCAAGCAAAACACTAAACTATAGGGTACTGGCAAGTAGCAAACGCTATAGGAATTCAGGGGGAAAATCACGGACTTGCAATTCAGAATCCAGAGAAGTAATAAATCACATTGGTTAGTCATCCTGTCCAACCTTCCATCCATATACTCTTTATCTACTTAAAAGAGAGGGCCCATTGTTGGACAGTTATACTAAAGTTATTTGACTGAACTGATCTCCCTCCCTATATCTAGTAGGCACAATTCTATTTTTTACCATGAGTTCTTTCAACATTTGAAGACATTTTCAAATGAGGTAGGTATATAAAGTGCTTTGCAAACCTAAAGCCCTATATAAATGTCAACTGCTATTCTGTTGTTGTTGTTGAAGGCTGGAGTAACTAGTATGAGACATGATCTATTTCTTTGAATTCTTGGGGGGGATATGGATGTAAGAAAAGATTTAAAAAAGGATACACTAGGCTGAGAAAATGGCAATAAAGAATGTAACTGGTACAGTTACAATTTCTAAAGATAATAAAGGTTGCCTCAAGATGAACCATGTGTGTTTTCATTTAGATTGACATCAGTACAGGTGCAATTCCAACTGCTCATTTTGCTACTACTGAGGGGCAATAAGAAACCACAGGCAAATGTATATCACTGTTCATTCTCTATTTCCTCTGAGATGAAAACAACACTTACCAACTTCCTACAAGTATTACGAGGTAGAAAGCAAATGTTTATAACAGTGACTATATCATTTTGCTTTTTCTTCCTCCTCCTAGTCATTCACTGGGCAAAGTCCTACTGCTGCTATAACTTGTTCTGCAAGTCTATAGGCAAATTAAACCTAGGTAAATGACAGCGAATCTACAGAGCTGATAATCACAGAACTGCTCGTAGGCTTAAAAGGAAAGCTTAGAGATATGAAGTGAGAAAGACCCTGTCTGTATATACTGTGCTAAGTTCCTCCAGGAGAGCCTCTCAAGACCATGCAGACTTTTTGTGTGTATACTTAAATTATTCAACATTGTACCTGGTTCCTGAATCACTGGCCCTAGGGACCACAGTAAATGGGCTTGCATGGCTGTCAGGACAGTCTGGTCTGCCACTCAAACAGATTGTACGACTGCCTAGTTTATTACACATACATATACATACACACATACACACACACACACACTCACACACATACACTTCATTGTTACCTTTATTAAGTAGCAGCAAGCCTGTAAGAACTATAGGCTCCCAGGATATTTTTTATTCTTAAAAAATATATAACTTGTTTTAGCCAGGATGTCATTAAAAATCCCCATTCCTTCACTAGGGTCATTTTAAACAAGCTATAAAGCCTATTAATAGCACAATGTCATATTTACTAGTAAGTAGAATATGAGTCCATTCCCTAATGAACCATATTATCTCTCTTTTTCTTAATGAAGGTAAATGAGATATGGAAGGCTTTTCAAACACATTTTTTTTCAGGCCAACAGTTTTACTCCACAGAGAGCATAAGTCTATCTGTGGTTAACTTTAAGCTAATTATCAGAATTTTGACAAGGATCTTTAAAAAAAACTCCATCCTCCTAAAGGTACCTCCAAGATTTCTACATCTATAATCAACCCAAAGAAACAAGAACACATCTTAACACAAAAGATCAAAAAAGTTAAGTTCACTCAAAATTAATCCTTAAATCAGTTTGTAGGGACAGACAAGGTAAATAATTTCTAAGAAAGACAGCAGTTTGTTTGTTCCTCCAGATTAATTCTATTTCAGTGAGTACTTCTTGAACTGTGGGTGCTAATAATAATAATAGCATTTATGTAGTGCTTTATAGTTTATAAAGTACTTTAAAATATTATTTCATTTAAAACAATCTTGGTAGGTGGATGCTATTATTCATTTTATAGATAAGGAGAATGAGGCAGGCAGAGGTTAAAGGATCACAAAATAAGCAACTCAGGTAGGATTTGAACTCAGGTCTTCCTGACTCTAGATCCAGCCCCATATCCACTGTACCACCTAGCAGCCTCATTTCTATGATATTACTTGTATATGGAACTCCCAGATGAGTAGATGCCCTCTATCAATACAACTAGGTCTTGATTACTGCGAATGACTAATTCACTATCAGATTTGAACTTTTCAAAGTCATAATTATGTGCAAAATATGGCAACTGATTCCAATGCAACAGAAATATGCAATACAAATTTGAATAATGCTACTACTTCAAAGGAGTCAATGTTATAACTAATTGGCACCTACCTACACAGGTTGGCACCTTCTTTGTAACTTATAGTCTTCAAGAGCTATCTGGAGCAATGAGAAGTAAAGTAACTTGCCTATAGTCATGAAGCCCATATATGTCAGAGGTGGGGTGAATTACATAACAACAATAACTAGTAATAATATAGCTAAGATATTCTATAATCCTGGTATCTGAGTCCAAATAATGAACTCTGATGCTGGATTCTGATACCTCTATTATCCCTTGAAAGAAACCTAGAAAAAAGGTACACTGATCTTTTTCTAGATCTCCTTTGTCCAAGAAAGAATATAATGTAATAGAAAGAACACCACACCTAAAGCACTAGGCTTCTAGTCAGGTGCGCACATTAGGCTCTTCTTCTAACTGGTTGTGTGAACTTGGGACAGATGGCTTAACCTCTCTGGGTTCAGATTCCATATCTCTAAAATGAGGGATTAGACCTAATGGTCTCTAAGATCACTGCAGTTCCAAAAAGTTCTGTCCTGGGCAACAAGGTCATATGACAGTTCTCAACATATTTAATCTCTCTCTTGGTGTATGAACGGAATTTTCTGTTGCTCAGATAACCAAGGTATATGGAGGACATATTTGAAATGGTTCCAATTACCTGGAGGATAAGTCCATTCTAGCATGAAAAGACTCAACATGGAGTATTTCCCAAAGATTTCTCCTTTACTTCATTCCACACGGAAAAACAGCCTTCTGAGCAGTTCCTTCTATATCTACATCACTGAATCAAGAAAGAGACTTCTCTTTGCCCTGAATGGCAATAACAGTGGGATGTGCCACAACTTTGGAAAGAAGGAAATTAAAAATGTGAAGGAGTTTGTAGCATCAGGGAACATAAAAGTTTCTTTTCATCTTTGCTTTCTTCCCAGCAGTGCTAGATAAGTTTCAAATCTCCAGCATCACTTTTGATCAACCCATCTCTATGTCATTATGTTCAAAGTTAAGACTAGCATTTTCTGTGCCTTCCAGTTGCACAATCTGCACTCTTATTTATCCCGCAACAACCTCAAAACAGCAACATATGCCCCTAGGACCATGAAGCTTGATGACTGTAATTCCCTCCTAGCAGGGCGCCCCACAGTGCACCTCCACCGCTTACAGCTTGTGCTGAAGGCAGCAGTGCATTTGCTCATTGATTTGAGCAACCGTGATCATATTAAGTTCAACCTGTGTTCTCTACATTAGCCTCCAATGAAGTGGTGGATTGATTTTAAGTTGGCCCTGCTGGTTTTTAAAGCCCTTAATGGCTCACAGGCAAACTATATGAAGCAAATACGCCCAGGTAACAATCAAGACCTCCTCCTTCAGTCTCATTCTTATAGATAAACTGCTCAGTGATTTAGACAGTCCTTTATTCAGACCACCACAACACCAAAGAAACTCCCCCCACTGTCAGGATCCTATCACCTTCACTAAGTCCACAACTGTCAACACCTCAAGTCAATCTCTCCCACTTCTAACCACAAAGCAAAAATGTCTTTCAAAGGTATTATTGTTTTTCTATTTAATTGAGATTAGAATTTTCAGTTTTTCTTGCAGTCTTTATTCATGATTATTTTCATCTAGAAGCTTCTCTTCCCTTGTGCTATTCCTAGATGCAGTCAAAATTAAGCATTCATTTGTAATCTGTTTTTACTTTGAGTATGTAAGCTTGGACTTTGGTCTTAAATATCTACCTCCACGTAGATGCCTGAATGTTTCAAATATGCCTTTTATGAACATACACTCTAAAATTATCTCAACATAAATTTTCACCAATAGCCATATCTTTCTTCCTGATGAACTCCATTATCCTATGAAGACAATGGAATTTAATCTACAGAAAAGAGATAATGGGGAAAGCTTTTGATATAGAAAATAGTAATATTAGTTCTAGCTCTCTTACTAAATAAGACATTTGGTCTTTTTGCCTCTGTCCCATCTGCACACTAACACCTGACTCTTCCATGCCAAAATAGATTTTTTTTTCAATTAAAAAAAAAATCAGATAATGAAGTGCTTTACATTCTTTGCAATTCCTTCCAGCCTTTTCTTGTCTCCTCTCCCCCTCCCCTTGCCCCACAATATTCAGTAAGCTCTAGCCAAAATGAACTATACCTTGCTCCCCAGAATACACCTATAATTCCCAGCCTCCATACTTTATCGGTCTTCTAAGCCCAAATACTCCCCCTCCAAATCTACTGAATTTCTACCCACCTTTTCAAACTCAAATCAAATGTACCAGCAACAAGAAGTGATTCCTAATCCCATTAGCCTTGCTCAACACTTGATCAGCACTAACATTTCCTACTCAGACCTCAAACACCATTTTTATACCTTTCTATTATCCTTATATCTTATTTATACATTACAGTTATCTACATGTGGATTTTATCTCCCTACTAGAAAATAAGCACCATGAGGGTAGGGACTTAATTGGATATTATAACTAACTCAACATCACGATCTGCACACAGCATGGGCTTAACAATGTCTGTAATTAGCTAGAATGATGTAAGAGGTACTAAAGTCCATATAGTACTAGAATACTCCAAGAACCAATATCATGCCACTGAGAAGATACTGAAAACACAAATGCTAAAACCAGAGTGATAAAGACCCTCCTCGGCCCTAGGCATGGCAACACCCTGCTTCAGCTTTCGGTATTTATTTTACATAACCTAGGTCTTTTTCAGGGAACCACAGGTTTTCTGCCAATAATTAGAGAAAACATGAGAATAGTTTTCCCAAATAAGCCATATGGCTAGAAGTACCTATTTAGATAGGTGGCACAGTAGAGTACAGGAGCTGGAGTCAAGAAGACTTATCTTCCTGAATCCAAATCTGGCCTCAGACATTTACTAGCTGTATGATACTGAGCAAGTCTCTTAACCCTGTTTGCCTCGGTTTCCTCATTTGTAAAATGAGCTGGAGAAGGAAATGGCAAACCACTCCAGTGTCTCTGCCAAGAAAACTCCTAATGGGGTCACAAAGAGTCGGACATGAATGAAAAACAATTTAACAAACCTATTGGGCTCACTTTTCCATAGTGTACTAGGGACCACCTGGACCCACCAGTCACAGAAAGTATCCTGCTTCTGTCTATGGAATTGTCGTCCCCCCCATCTGGCCTTACACTATCCAAGAAGCAAAACAAGTCCTGACACATACTCTAGTATGCACTACAAAAGCCCCAAATATCAGTAAGGGCAGTATAAGTAACACCAGAGATGATGAAATTAGTTACTTGTACATTCTTCACTCAGGCTGCAGTTGAGGATTATAGACAAGTATCACAGCCTTGTAACAATACCCAGTACTTGTATGCAGAAGACCATCTTCTGACCATCCAGAAGAAATCAAGCTCACCATTCTGTACCTTCAAGCCCCTTAAATGCAAAACAATATAATATTTCTAAGTCATTTAAGCAGTCTGTACCACCGCGGGAGGTGGGGCAGAGAAAGTAAGGTAATACATATGGTTAATGCTAACCTGATGACTGTGCAACTCCTTGGCTTTTCCTTAATACCAATTTTCATTTGTCTTTTAACAATAATACATATATAGATAGATCGATAGAAAGATAGATAGACAGATGTCAATTCTAAGACAATTCCAAAAGACTCATGATAGAAAATGCTCTCCGTATCCAGAGAAAAAACTACGGAGTCTGAATGCTGATCAAAGCATACTATTTGTTCTTTCTTTTGTTTTTTGGTTTTTCTTTCTCCTGGTTTTTCCCTTTTGTTCTGATTCTTCTTTCACAACAAGACTAATATAGAAATATGTTTAATATGATCATACACGTATAGCCTATATCAGATTGCATGCTGTCTTTGGGAGGGGATAGTGAAGGGAGAGAGGAAAATTTAGAACTCAAAATCTTATAAAAACAAATGTTGAAAACTAAAAATTAATATATTTTTAAAAGAAAAGAAAAAATAATAATATATATGATTATTTGCATGAATGGAAAAATTGAATGTTTCATAATTTTATTTCATTATCTTGTCCCCATTGGGAAATGATTTTCCCCCCTTAATGAAACATATCCCATTCTATAACAACATTACAGAAAGTAACAGTACAATCTTTCTCAATACTACTGACTCCTACTAGCTTTAAATCGGTATCTAAAAGTTTGGTCAAAAAATGAAATTAGTTCAAGTACATGTAAGGATATGAATGGAATTCACGGTTTCTTTTACATAGATTGGGGAAGGGGTGGTATTTACATAAAAACCAATTCACACCAAGTACAGGTTTCCACATCCACAGAAATACCTTTGACCCAAACTCCAAAGTCTCTGATTTTACCCTGAATCCAACACTCTTTCATTGACTACTACCTCTAATGCCAAAATTCACTGTAGGAATACCACAAAGCTCAACCCTTGACTTTCTGTTCTAGTGCCTTTAAACTTGGTCCCTTAGGGTACTTACTAATTCACTGAGCTCTTTACTCTACTCTGTAAGTGGAAGGTTAGAAATCTGCATCACTAGCTTTGACCTCTCATACAGAAAAATCTATCACCTAAATTTAGCATGTTAAGTTTAAAATTTTAAAAACTGAACCCATAATCTCATCCTGCAATATCATCTTCTCAATATTTTAGATTTGGTAATGTTGTCTCCCTTCTTTCCCCAATGACATTCTATCAATAGCTAAATATTGCCAATTCTTTCTTACACATCCTTCCTTTCCACTTCCACAACTAACGGCCTCATTTAGACTCTCACCACGGCAACAGAACAGTGATAACTGATGCTAACGTGGAAAAAAATCTTTAGAAATACATCTGAGAAAATACTGATTTCCAAGATACATAAATACATAAGAACAAGAGCTACTACCTAGTAGTTAAGTAGGCAAACAATGTGAACAGTTTTCAAAAGAGGAAATGTAAACTAACATCAACCAAATGGAAAAATTCTCTAAGCACTAATCATAATTTAAATATAAATGAACACAACTGGGGTTTTACTTCACACCCAGCAAACTGATAAACAGAAATAATCAATGTTGGAGGAGCTATAGGACATCATGCAAACTAACACATTGTTGGTGAAGCTGCAAAGTGGTTTAACTGTTCTGGAAAACAATTTGGAATTATGCAGAAAAAGGTATTAACTTGTCATTTAACCATTTAACCCAGCAGTCCTACTATTGGTCATTTACCATGAAGAGGTCAAGGACAAAAATAAAGGTCCTAGGTATACTAAAATATTCACAGCAGCACTTTTTGTTACCACATGTAAACTTCTGACAGAATATAAGCCCCATCCTTCAAGGAAGGGGCTGTTCCATTCTTGTCTTGGTATCCTCAAGACCTAGCACAATTCTTAGAACAGTAAGTGCTTTAAAAATACTTAAGTGATTTTTTTATAGCTTAAAAAAACTATAAACAATGTCAATGTGCATCAGTGAGAGAAGGGCTAAACCAGGCCTGCACTACATGCAGCCTACCTGTTTGTCACATGACCTGTGGCAACCAACCATTGTCAGTCTGTCTCCAGTGTCACCTATCTACAGCCCAAAGAAGTTTACAAGTTGTGCAGGTCTGGGCTAAAAAAACAAAATCCATGTTACTGTAATGGAACATTTCGCTACCAGAAGGAACAATGACTATAAAGAATTCAAAGAAATGAGGGAAGACTTATTATACCCATTGACAAGAGTAAAACAGAATCAAGAAAGCAATAAATACAATAACTGCAATAAAAGTAAAAACACTAAAAGCAACTGAATTTGGGTAAATTCAATGTCCAAGATTGATTCCAGAAGACAGATGATGGACCACTGCTCCCTCCTCACAGTGGACATGGGGAAGGATAAAGGATGAAAAATTGGCAGAGGAGGATGCTGTATTAGCTGGCTTTCTTGATTATTTTTCTTTTTACAAAGGAAGGTTAAAGGGACAAGAGAAGGGTATATTGGGGAACAAGGAGAACTGGTAGAGCCCCATTTTGTTTCTTTGTTTTACACAACTATACTTCTTTATTACAAGGGAAGATTCTATGGAGGAATAACTAGGGACTCCCTGCCTCGAGTCTTTTCTCAGCTCAGTCCACCCTCCACTCTGATGTCAAAGTGATCTTTTTTCACAGGTCTAACCATGTAATTCCCTTCCCCTCCCCCACCCCCCCCAACCCACTATTCAGTAAACTCCAGTAGCTCCCTATCACCTCCAGGATCAAATATAAAATTCTCTGTTTGGTGTTCTGGCCCTCTCCTACCCTGCCAGCCTTACAGTGCTCGTTACCATGTACTTGGTAATCTATGACACTGACCTCCTTGCTGTTCCTTGCACAAGACACTCCAATCTCTTGCATTTTCATGGCATTTTCACCGGCTGACTGTCCCTCATGACTAGAACTCTCACTCTGCTGGTCTCCATCTTTTGCCCTTCCTGTTTTCCTTCAAATTCAAGAAAAAAATCATACTTCCTACAGGAAGCCTTTCATAATCTCCCTTAATACCAATACCTTCTCTCTGTTAATTATCTCCAATTTATTCTATATGTATGCACATATGTATGTATACATACACGTATGTATAGATAGATATGCCTACGTAGTTAATTGTCTCAACTATGAGCTCCTCAAGAGCACAAGCTAACTTTATCCTTTCTTTGTATCCTCAGCTCTTAACAACATGCCTAGCACATAGTAGGGGCTTAAAAAATGCTTGCTGACTGGCTTATTGATTGACTGAAGATTTTAAACATCAAACTTTTTTTTTAATTCACCCTACTGCCATTAGAATAGTGTCCATTTAACACCTTATATCACTTGTCTACTATTCAAAGTGTTTCCCACCAGTTAATCGGCTTTCCCTACCCCATCAACAATTTGATTTCTTATTATTCTCCTATGCATAATGGGAAAGCTCCAACCAAGTTACTCTTCCTGCCATACCTAACACAAACCTGTCCATTTCCACCTACATGATTTGCCAAATGCTGTTCCTCATACCTAGAATCTCTTCTCTCCTGTGCCATAATCCATTTCTCTTAACTGATTCAAAATTCACTTGCTCCAGAAAGTTTGCCAAGATTGATTCTCACACAGCTAACTCTATCTAGTACTTAAAGTATGGAACTATATTAATTTACATTGATTTCTATGTTGTGTTGTAAAACCAATCTAGCATTTAGTAGGCTCTTATTATTTGCAAGGCACTACAGAAGTATTATTTAGTTGCTTCGGGTCTTTATATTCTTCCTCCTCTATGTAGTCTACTTGAAGGACAAGAAAACATTTTTGGCTGCTGTTGTTTTTTTTAAATCCTCCTACACACAGCTCCAAGAACATTATTCTGTACACAACTGGTATTCACTAAGTGTTACTAGTGGACAGACCAGACAGAGGTGAATAAAAATTCATTACTTAAAAGGCAAGCATTTTCTGAACTGTAGTGTTTTTAAATGTGCTTTTTCTTTTTCATCTAACTTTCTATTGTACTAAAGCATCAGGTTAAATTTTAACTTTCTCATCCTGAAAAATATAATACAAATAGCAACTGAAACGTAGTTGCATCGGCTGAGAGGGGAGGGAAATGGCATCCCAACACACTATTGAGGCTTTATAATTTCATCAAAAAACCTGCAAGCGGCCATGACTCATCACTAAAGACAAGAGCTAAGCCATCAAAATATGAAGTATCCCATAACAGTTCCATGTAATGTTAACAAACAGTCAGAAATGGAACACAAGTACCTATCCTTAACATTTGTGCTAATTGCCAGTTCATTTAAATCTAAATTTTTACCATAATTCTTTTTAAATAAAAAGGTCCTCCTCCTTCCCTATCTATTCTATTCTAAGAAATATTGCTTTGTATCATCACAGGGTTGAAAAAAATGCAAATTACAATGGATATTAAAGGAAAATTTTATATCCCAAATCACCCTACAATTACCATTTCTTAGACCACGCAATATTGAATTTTGTCTTAAACCAAATGTAAAACTAAAAAATCTTTGCTAAAGGCGTACTTAAAAAAAAAGAAGTGTTTCCCTATAACAACATTGTAAGAAAATACTTTAAATCTATTAGGATTACAATTTAAGGGACTACTACAGTTAATCAATTTATGAAACTAATAATCCACCTGCAATATGAATAAAATTGCTGCTAATTTATCCATTTTCTAAGTTCAAAATTTTGTATGTATAGTTTTTTTTAAGCAGGCACACCTGTACCATATGCCTGCTTAAAGATGGACCTACTTTATATCAGCCATTTAACACTAGACTAGCAACTCAATCATTCTTCTGTTAGTCTGCACTATAATTCCGTTATACTTTCCGTGACTCACACAAATGACATGTTACTATATAAAGTGTGACATAAATCTCAATATGAACAGGTAAACAGCATGCCCAGCTCATCACTCTAAAAAATAACCATAAGCAAAAGTACCAAGCCTGGCTTGTCCTCAATTTTGTAAGATCGGCTTATGCTTGCACAATGCCTAGATGAATTATGACAATGGTAAAAATGTTGGTTGTTACTTCCTTAATTAAAGATTTTACCAAATGCTTATACAACTTTGTCACCATCCTAATGGCTTATTCAATTTGGGAAGGAAAAAAAGAGAAACCAATCTCACCAGAAATTTAAAAATCTCTTTCACAGATGTGATCTTTGATAAATATCCACTTTTATAACATGCCCAACATTGTGGAAAAAAATCCATTAATATAAAATTTTAGTTTAAAATTTTGGTTGTTGAAAGTAAGAACAAAGGATTTTAATCTTCTTAAAAATTAAAGAGAAAGGATGCTATTCGCAATATCAGAGAAATCCACGAAGTTACAAAAAGAATAACAAAATTTTTAAAAGCTAGAACAGAGTGTTCAATTGTTATACAAGAAAAATGTTTGGAATAAGAAAAGTTAACCTTTATTTGTTTTTACAAAAGACTTTCACTTTCAGTATAGAAGTATAAATGAGAAGCTGTATACTCAATGTTTTAGGGAATCTTTTTTGAACAAACATTCTTTGCTAATATATGGTCCTGATTAGAAAAAGACCTAGATAAATATTTGACTTTTCCTCTCTAAATTCACTTATATTACTTGTTCTTGAACACTAACCAATAAAAAATTTTCAAATATCATTTATTTTGCAACTGCTGAATCTACTAAGCTAAGGTCACAACACAGAATTTAAACCTAGGAGATCCCAGAAATTAAACATCTGTTCTATTTTCTTTCCATGCATCACTTCAACGAGTTCTTTCTGCACAGACAGACAATATCCTACAAATAGTTCACATACGTTAATTACCTTTCATTCCTAAGAGTGGGCCACATTTATGTCAAGGTCACTGTAACAACATCTGACTGGCTACATATATTTTATTACATCACATACAACACAATACTAAATAGACAAGTTCGATATCTCAACACATGTATAATGCCAAAGTGAATTAAAACCTAGATGTCTCAAAATATGGTATTTAAAACTGGGCCAGAAACATAATGATAAGGTATGCATTAACCTTTTCCCAAAGTGATTTCTAATAATGTTCAAGCTGTCATAAAAATAATGATATTTTGCTTTGTGAATTAAATAAAAAACAATACAGCATCCAAGATGTGAATTTCAAGTTTAAAAATTAATAACAAAATGCTATATTATTTTCAAAAAGTCCTTCAATAGGGCAAAATCATTGTTTCAAAAAGGATAGAAATGTTCATCACCAGGATCTAAATTGCACAATACCTTATCCTCATCAGTGATGGATTTTATGTTTTACATGGAATTTTATTCTTTTCACAAGAAAGTTATTATTTGAAATAGAAGAAACACCTCTTCAAACATTTCATTCTGCAACTTTAAAAAGTAAATGTTTTTAAGATTTGAGAATTGATTACAAATTATCTCCAGAAAAGGTGATTGTTTCAAAATGTCGATACGCTATCAATGAAATAGCAACAATACCAATTTCTTCTAAATATTCTCTTAAGTGTATTTGGAAAAGGATTTTGCAAATCCTTACACTGTATCTGCTGACAAACATGTGATATAAAATTCAGTTACAAGATTTAAATCTCTTCACATTAATAAGATTTACTTAAATTAAGATGCTTCTGGATTGCATAATATACTTGGCAGAAAAGGAAAAAATTACTATACCCATTCACAGGTTAGATATGTTGAATGCCAAAGACTGGGTGTGCAGCTAAAATATACACAGAAATCAGTCATCTTAACCCAAAATCCTCTATTCCAAAGTAGCACCTAATGTTCTGAGTATTTCTAACACTAAGAAATAACTTAAAATTTTACATATATTCTAAGCAATTGGGAGACAAATTCCCCATTTCAACATGCCCCAATACCCTTTCACTTCAAATTAAATGTACACGTGAAAATTTTTGAAATATGGCAAGCTGATGTCGAAAATCCCTAACAACTAACATTCTAATATGTAAGTAGATATGGAAAAATTACATTTTGCATTTTTTATTTTATAAAGTTAAATGACAAAATAGCTTATCTTCTAAAAAAATTAATAAAGTTATCACAAATGGAATGTCTATAAAATGCATTTCCAAAAGAACTGTGAAAATGTTGCTCAAATAAAAATTTTGCAGAAGTTTTCTTAGTTCATGGTCAAAAGAATTTGTTAAGATCATGGGAAACAAATTAATTCTTGAATCAGTATCATTCATTCATTCAAAAAATATTTATCGACTGCCTACTGTATTTAAGACACAATATTATTCAGAATGTTTCTATAACAAAGTAATTGAAATTAATTTTAATAATTCTTAATTGAAAAAATTAAACCTTTACCCCTTCCTCCCAAGCACTAGTAGGAAAGGGAATACGGATCACATTTTTTTTAATACTTTTAAATGACTAATTTAGAAATAATTCTCTTTTTTACTCCTACCAAAGAAGAGCATAGAGATCAAGCTTTCCTCTGGTTACCAGTAACAAGGAAGGGGAAAACAGCTGACATTTCACAATATCCTCATGATTAACAATGATATCAACTTGGAATTATGTTTGCAAAATGCAAAATGTTTTACTTTTTACCAGTACTGAGTACCATAAAAATAAAACATTTCCACAAGTGAATTGATATAAAAGTAGGGTTTAATTTCTTGCTCTCATATTTAAAAAAAAATTATTAAGATACATATAGATTTAATAAACTTTTTCTGTCACATGCATTTAGCAACTGATTTTCTTAAATCTTCAACATCATGGCTTTGGTGAAAGTTTTGTGCTTTTTTTTTTTTAATCTAAGAATTAAGGGGAAAAACACACAGAAAAGTATAGCCTCTTCACACCGGAATGGACTTTATTCTGGGAAACTGAAAAAGAATGACTTGGAGAAAAAGTATACTTTCTCTATATTCTATGTAGAAGGATAGAAGAAATTATAAAAAATATTCAGGTGATCAATATGATCATTTAATCAAAAAATGATTAGTCATAAGCATTCCCATTAGTTTTAGTGGATCTAGAAGCTGTAGAATTTTAAGCTGATTTAACTTAATCTAATCACAGTGTCCCAATGTTATTAGAATTTAGAAAAAATTTCATTCATCTATTCATTGTTTTCTCCTATTTAGAGGATATGAACAGAATTCCACATTTTTATGATTATCTTTTATTCTATTCTTTTAAAAAATTGCCACCAATTTATTTCTAACTTCTAAATCTATGAATATAGCCATTTGACTCATACTTTATTTGCCCAGCCTTATTTGAAGTACACAATGCATTCATTCAATAGTGCCATTTTAATCTTTTTTAAAACTTTTTGGCTAATGGTGCTAAGTAGTGTCAAATGTATACACAGAAAATAAAAAAGTATTTGCTTTTACACACAAACAACCCATATACAATAGCATTTTTTTGTTTAACTTTTGTACAGAAGCATGTTCCAGGATCTCTTATATTAAATAAACACTTTCCTGAAGCTTAAGATGCATGGAAGAAGGTGATGTTTTCAAAACATTCTAGATGGCTAATCTTCTAACATTAAATACAAATAGATCACTATGTTTTTATTTTGAAACTGATGCCTAATTAGATTTGTGTTTCTGTATTATTTTAAAATAAAAATATTTTAACCTCTTCCAATAAGCAGTGTATCAGAACCCAAGAGATTTGAACTTGGGGCTTTCAACTGCCTCTTACCTGATCCACTGAACTGACTGCTTCCCAGGGTTGTTGGTCTGGTTTTCCCACTATTAACAGGTGGGGAAAACATCTGCAAAACAACCAAAAATTCACGTTAGTAAGGAAACTCCTCTTATAAGCTGCATCTCTCTACTACGCAGCAGTTCACACAGAGAAATCAATTAATTGCCACATTTCAAAGTTGGAAAAGAAATAAGATTGAGTCAATGCATTCCAAATCAAAAAGACTTATGAGCCTTACTACTTTATAACATTACATGTAAATATTGGCCCTCTTCTGTTCTTCTATGAATGTCAAAAATTATAAAAGGCCATACTAAATGATTCTTATTGAACAATTAATGCATAGAAATAAAACAGCTTGTCCATATGAGAATTCAGATAACTTATGTTCCCTTAACTATAACTACATACAGAAGAGGTTCATTATAACAGTGGTTAACCACACTGCAGGTGTCAGTCCTGTCTCCTAACAGCAGAGTTATAAAGAGACTCCACTGCACCAGAATTAAGGGCAAAAATGATTTGGTTGCATTGTCAATGATTTTAAGTATTAAATTATTTCCCTCATTTTTTAAACCTAACCTGGTTTAAAACAAAACTACCTGGTTCAGTAAATAGACTCATAAAAACCCTAACTTGGGGTTGGGTTTGTCTGAGCTAACATCTTTCAGATCCCATACATTAAAATTAACCAAAGGAAAAAGAAGTGTGGGGGGAGGGGAAGCATAAAGTTGGCTTCAGAGGAAAGAAAATATTTTTTTAAAAGAACTCTGATAATCATAAGGGTCACAGGGTGACTCAACCAAAAGTTTATGATTACATTGTTTTACTTTTCACTAGTTAAGCCAAATCACCCCTCTGGCATTAAAGTTTTAAATCTGGAAGTCTAGACATTACATCAAAGTTCAGGTGTCCAACTTGGCTGAGCTGGACTCAGGCCCTGAGCAGTGCAGCTGGAACTGAGGCTGCCCTAATCCCAGGTCCCTTTTTACCAGGGCAGAGCCATAAGAACACCTCGAAAGATATCCTACCGCACTGAAGTCCAGCAGGTCGCTCAGCTCCTTGTCTGTCCCTATAGCCGCCATTCGCTGCTGCTGAGAATTCATCTTCGGTCACTTCTAGCAGGTCCTAAGATAGAGGAAACACTGCTTGGTGAGACCACCATGGTTCCGAAAGGACTAGAAGCTGAATTCAAAAGTGTATGTGATCGTAGGAGGAGAAGAAAAGGTGCCTTTTCTGGGAGAGGGAGAAGTGAGGAGGGTTGGAGACATGGACTCACTTTTAATATTGGACCCTTTCAGTCTGTTTGTTTTAATAATCCTGGGCAGGCAGTGGACCTGTCTGAGTACAGGTTTCCCTGCTCCCAAATGGGTATGTGTACTGTACTGATCTCTAACGAAGGAGAAGAGCCAGGTAGCTGGGTACGAGGTGGCAGATCATTTTGAATACACATATAATGAACAGGAAAGGGTAGCGGAGGCTCGTGCAACTCGATAGATCTCCCCTAAGTTTGCTGGAGCTCTGGACCTTCTTCCCTACCCCTCCCCTTCTTCCCCTACCCCTCCCCTTCTTCCCCTACCCCAGACAGCCAGCTACCCAAGCACCCGCCAGAAGGTGGCTGGAAGGACCGGGTCTCTAGCTGGTTTAGGTCTCATCCCTTATGGGGGCGGGGGAGAGGGGGTCGAAAGGGTTAGAAAGAGGAAGGGGGAGGGGTGGAGAGGGAGAAAAAAATTCGCCATCCAACAAGCAAGTGTGGAGAAGAAGAGAGGGAGAGAAGATGTTTAGTGACTCACTATCTAGGCAACAATAGAGCTGACAAGTTGCTGGGAATGTGCATCTCACTAGAGCCATGTCTGCGGCTGCCGCTTCCCGGACATTACTGATGATTTGCAGAAGATCAACACACAGAACTGACTTTGCTTTTTTTTTAAATTTTCTTTCTTTTTCTTTCTTTTTTTTTTTTTAAAGAAGCCCACTAAATCTTGCTCTTTCCCTTCCTTCCTCTCCTTTCCTGGCTCGGCCTCCTCCCTCTCTTCCTCCCTTCCTCCTTCCCACCCAGCCCCGAACCTGCCAAGACAATGAGCCTCCACAGCCCCGGAGCCTCCGCCGCCGCCGCCGCCGTGTGCGCCCCGGGCGCGCCAGCACCGAGCGGAGCGGAGTGCAGGGCGCACAGGGCCGAGTGCGCCGCCCGCCTCCCGGTGGGGCTGCATTTCCCCCGGCACGAGTGCCAGTGCCTCCTCCTCCTCCCCGCCTCCCCCTTGCACCCCTCCCCCCACACAAGTTGGAGGGGGGTCCTCCCGGCTCGACGCTTTACAAAGGGGGGTAGAGTTCAGGCGCGGGGAGGAAGGGGGGGGACGCCGAGGGGGCGAAACGACTCCTACAGCTTCCACTCCGGGAAGGGGGGCTGCCGCGCAGCGCACGGGGACCCGGCTCCCAGCTCAACCCAAACAGACCTCCCACCCCATCCACGCTGCTCCCCCTCCCCCCCTCGCGCCCTCCCCACACTGGCTTCTCAGTCCCTGCCCCACTCCTCTCCCAACTCTCCCCCCAGCCCGGGCCCGGGGCCCGCGCCCCCAGCCAGCCCCGCATTTACCTGCAGCTCCCTCTGCACATTCAACCACCCCGATAGAAGTTCACTTTGGCCGGGAGAGCGGGCTTGGGCTTCCCCTTCCACCTCCCGGCGTCTCTCTCCACTTTCCTCCTCGCAGAGACTCAGATCAGGGCAGGTGAGGGGGCTCTCGGGCCTGGCCGCCCCTTCCTCCCCGGGCGGGCTGGCTGTGCCCCCGAATAGAACTTGTGGGTCTCCCTTAGGCGGACATTTTTTTTGCTTAGGCGGCCTCAGCACCACGCTCGGGCTTCGGCTCCGGATCCCTCCGCGCCTGGAGGAGCCCTGGGGTTAACCCCTTCCTCTCCGGCCCTCTCCCAGCTGAGTCGGGAAGTTGGGGGCTGGGGAGTGGGAGGAGCCGGAGGGAATGGGGAGGGGCAGCTACAATGCACATGGACAAAGCCCGCGGTGGGGTGAGGCGGCCTGGAATGCAGGGGGGAGGCGATACGCCCCTGGTGAAGCCGGGGCTGACGGCTGGGGCCGTGTCGTCTGATATCCCTGAAGAGAACAGCACTGAGCTGCGAACTCGGCGCCGCCTCCTTCCTACCATCCTCCTTTTACTGGCTATAAACGCGGGGCTGGAGGGAGTCGCAGCTGCAAGAGCATCTGGATCGTGCATCCGGACCACCTCCTAGACCGAGATACGCTCCGAGCTAGATAAGAGGCCTCAACGAAGCTGAACTTTGGCTTTCTTCTACTACTCGGCCAGTGCTGTAAAGGCGCTGTAAACCGCATCTTTTGCTCTGAGTTCCGCGAATTTCAGTGCCAGGGGTGGGGGCGTGCAGAGTACTGGACAGCGCCTTGCGCGGAAAATGCGCAAGGAAACTGCGAGAGAAATGTTCCAGGCTCTAGGTTCTCTTAGTTACTGTACTTTGAAAAGGGCTAAGGGTTGGCAAAATTACAGCAGGAAAAAAAAAATGAGTCCACTAAAGCGCAGCGTTGTATTGGCCTTTTACGCCCACCCATCTTCATTTGCTCAATCCAAGACCTGTTAAACACCCTAACCGAAAATCTCTCACCCCAATCTGCACATGTATTGAACCTGACCCAGGGAAGTAAGCCCGAGTCAGGTAGTAGTTGGAGCAAGATAATAACCAAGTCCTGATTGTGTTATTTCCTTTTATAAAGGGTTGTGGTGGCTAATGGATTGGGCTTTCATTTTACACCCATGGAAACATTCATGGTTCTCTCAGCGTGTACATCAGCCTCCTCAACGTGCAAGAGAGGCGACCCTGGGTTCCAGCTATGTCAGGTCCTACCATCTTTGAAAGACCTGCGTTATAAACTGCCACAGACACTATGTGGGGACTAGCTCCAGAAAGTTGTTGAGTGACTTTTGTTCTTGTTTAAGTTTGGTCATGACAACTCCTTGAAGAGCATCTAAGACCTGGAGAAATCCAATGCATTGATGGAATCACGGATATTTCCAAAGATCTAGCAACTCCGTATGCCTTAGTATATTAGTGTATCATATATCAATTGATAAGCATTTATTAAATACTTAAGAAGTGCCAAGCATTATGCTAAGGGTTGTGGGTACAAAGATAAAAATTATCTGCCCTCAAGCAAGTTAGATTCTAGTGGGGAGCCAAGATAAACAGGAAAAACAGGTAAAAAACATACAGAGTAGATAAAGGGAACCTTACGAGGGAAGACAGCATCTGGGGGAACTAGGAAAGACCTCCTGCAGAAAGTAGTGTTTAAGTTGAGTGTTGAAAGAAGCTAGGGGAACCATCGGAGGTAGTGGTAAGAAGAAAAGAGCATTCCAGGCAAAGGGACAGCCAGTGCAAAGGCAAAAACATGGAAGAAGAGAATATATGTAGAGTGCATGGAGGGGAGTAATTTGTAAGAAGACTATAAAGATAGGAAAGATCCAAGTTGTGAATAGCTTTAAATGTCAAAGTATTTAGGAACCCACTGAAATCTAGAGGGGGCAGGGTATAGTGACCTGTCAGAATTGTTCTATAGGAAAATCACTTTGGCAGCTATGTGGAAGATAGATTTGAGTAAGGAAAGACTTGAAACAGAGAGACCAATTAGGAGACTATTGCAAATAATCCAGGCAGGAGGTGAGGATGGGCTGAGGTAAGTTTTCGACTGTGGGAGTAAAGAGAAGGGGCCATGCAGGAGATATTGTGGAGATGTCAACAAGATTTGACAAGTGATGCTGATTCAAAGTCAGACAGCTAAACAGCAAAACATCCAAAGAATTAGAAAGAAGACAGACAGAGTGGAAGTAGAGAGAACCAGCCTGCGTTTGAGGTTACAAAGGGACAGGCAACATGGAAGAAAGTGATTTGGGTTTAAAAAAAAGAGTCGCCTTCAACCACTACAAATTCCTGGTACACAAACTCAGCTGGGGTTTTGTTGTTATTTAACTGTCCTATTCAGATTTAATTGACTCATATTTCATTCACTACACTGACTTTGAAACTTTTTATTATCTCTTTTCAATCCAGCTGCACTTCTTCCCTTCCCCAGCATACAATTAAAGTAAATTATTTACCTTCACTGAAGAAATCAAGGCTATTTGATCAGAGTTCCCTAAGTTCACCACCTCAATTTCTCCTAACTTCTCAGCATGATAACCCACCTTCCCCATCTCCATAAAAGAGTTATCTCTACTCAATAATCCCTCTTTACTTATGTCAGTGATTCCATTCTCTCCAGCCTCTTTCAGGGACTTTACTCTGTGAGTCAAAGCCTCTCACTCAAACTCAATCATTTCTTCAATCTCTTCCCAATTAAGTCCTCATCTGCTTACAAATATACTTAGGTCTTCCCAATCTCTCACTTTTAGAAGGGAGGAGTGGTAGAAGGAGAAGCCTTCCCTTAAGCCTTCTATCCTATCCTGCTACATCCTATCTCTGTCCTCTCTTTCAATGATAAATTTCATATATGATAAACTTCAATTGATTCTTGGATTCTTTCAAGCTGTAATATAAAAGAAGTACCTGGTCAAGAAATCATTGGACTTTTAAAAAATATATGTAAAAATATATCTAATATCTTAAATGACCTTCCCTCTTTTTTCTTTTTTTCTTTCATGCTTCCTTTTGCAATCATATATTATCTCTTCCTCTCACTGCCTCCCCCAATTGAATAGTAAAAAATAAAAGGAAAAAGAGAGAAAAATAAAACCCTCATAGCAAATATGAATCAAAATCTGCAGCAAAATAAATCTCCACATTGACCATCAACAAAAAAAAAATGTATGTCTCATTCTGCATTTTAAGTCTATCACCTCTCTGACAGCAGGTAGGTGGCATATTTCATCTTCATTCCTCTGGATTTATGGGGGTTTTATAGCATTGATCAAATCTCTAAAGTTTTTCAAAGTTGTTTTTGTCATGGTTGCTTGGCTTTCTCCAGAAGAGATCTCGGCAGAGTTCACATGAGTACCATCAGAGCAGAGAAGGAAATTAGTAGAAATAATCCATGGTAAGAGTTTTGCTAGGTGTGCCTGACAAAAGAGCAAGGGACTCAATGACAACTGATAGCAGATGGTGGAAATGATCAACCATGGGATGAAGACAGTAAAAAAAGGAAATGATACCAGAGCAGGAGTTATAGAATGGGAGAACAGAGAGGGGAGGCAGGTTGACCAGTCAAAGGATACATTACAATACTTTTTGGTTATGGATTGAACTAGATAGCCACCGAAGTAATCAATTCTGTAGTCATGTATCAGAGTTATCTATGTTTCTAAACATCCTAGCAAACTGTAAATTCCATGAGGGCAAGGACTATGCCATATCTAAATAGTGTATGTTCCAGAGAGCTTAGTAAGATGATCTTAATATCAATTAACTAATTGTTAAAGCAAAGTGTATATTGTTATCACTGATGTACTACTGAAGCACTGTTGGGAGGACCTTTTTGTAAAGCTGTTGGAGATCTTTAAGGAAAGAAGGTGGAAATAAGAATATATTCAATACCATAAACAAGGGTCCCACCAGATCCCCCAGGTGGTGAAAGGTCCTGTACTTGCACTGCTTTTTCCAGTGACCCAAGTTCTTGAGAGCCCAGGTGTCTTGCCTTTGTTCCTGTATGCTTTACATTGGACAGAGTGAGAAAGAGACAGCTTTAACCACAGGTGTGGTTTGTGGCAATAAGACTTCTACACTGTAGGCTTTATGCCCTTTACTTTCTTAACCTTACCACACCATAGCTACTATACAGCATGCAGTTAGCACATCTGTGCCTCGTATGCCTTTTGAACTTATGGGCTTTTCCACCTGGATTCATTGCACCCATATTCTGCCTTATTTACCATTGTTCTACTGCCAACCAAACATATAAACTACGAAGGATGAGAGTAAGCAATTACGAGCTTTCAGACTTGTTTTAGAAGCAATTTGTGTGTAATCAGCAGACTTGCAATCAAGAAACTTGAGTTCAATCCTGAGCTACATGTGACCTCACCACTTAGGACCTCAGTTTCTTCATTTGTAAAATGAGGGTATTGGACTAGATGGCTTCAAGAGTCTCTTTCAACCTAAAGTCTTCTGTGTCTAATCTATTCTCTCATAGTCTCTGGGAGAAAGATGAAACAGTAAATCTTTATTTTCAGTGGAAAGATATGGAAATTCAGGTACTAATGATGCATTAATCTGGTTAAAACTGGGGTTGCACTGTATCTATAATCCATTTCTTAGCCCTTGCAGTCATCTGGATCACAGTATTGATATCTAAATTTAATTTAAGCCAAAGGGCTTAAAAATTATCCAGTTGAGAAATGGCCAAGAATCAGAGAGCATTAAATAGCAATATTCCAACATTATTTCCCCAATATGATAACCCACCAATAATCAACAGATTTTTAAGGTGCCCATGAAATGCATTTGCTAGGTGCTGCAGGTGATATAAAGAATAAGACTATACTCACCTCAAGTTGCTTCCACTCCAGGCAGAACCTTCATCTCCTAAAATCCATATCCTTGTCCGATTCATTAGACCAGGTCATTCCTGAGACAGGAATTCTGTGAGTCTGGAGTTTTAGAAGTCCATTCATTCAACAGTCGGTCAATAAATATTTATTAAGTGCCAGATATGTGCCAAGCACTCTGTAAGCACTAAGGATAAAAAAAAAAGTAAAAGACAGCTCTTGCTCTTGAGGAACTCACAGTCTAATGGGGGAGATAACAAAACTATTTATAGCAGCTTTTTTTGTGGTGGCTAAGAACTGCCCATCAAGTAGGGAATGGCTAAACAAGCTGGGTATTTGATTGTGATGGAATTTTATTGTGCTATAAGAAACAACAAGTAGGATGATTCCAGAAAAACCTGGAAAGATTTGCACCAAACGATGTACTGTGAAGTGAATAGAAACAGAAGAATGTTGTACACAGTAACAGCAGTATGGTTCGATGAAGAGCTGTGAATGACTTATCTATTCTCAGCAGTACAATGAACTAAGCCAATCCCAAAGGACTAATGATAAAGCATACTATCCACCTCCAGGGAAGGAACTGATATTGATGGAATACAGACTACTTTCTTCCTTTCATTAATATGCAAATTATTTACATAATTGCACATGTGTAACCTATATCTGATTACTTACCACCTCAGGGAGGGGAGAAGGGAAGGAAGGAGAGAGAATTTGGAACTCAAAACTTTAAATAAAGATGTTTTTAAAATTGGAAAATAAGTATGTACAAACAAGCTCTACATAGGACAAGCTGAAAACAATCAACAAGGAGATGGCGCTAGAATTAAGACATTTATTAAATTCCTACTGCGTGCAATGTTCTCCATTTGAGATGGACTTTTTTTTCATCTTTGCCCTACTTCCTATAAGCACCGCCTATTTAAAGATGTTCTTCAAAGAAGCCTTTGTCCAATAGCAAGGTATCCAATCAGATTATGAGGTGAGACTTTTTTATCGTGTTTATCAGGGCAGTCACGCCATTATGAGGGGCTAAGAGAAGTATCCAAGCACTGATATAAGGATCTAGACTTAACCTGGAATAGTGAGGCCCCAAGGATATGAGCCACTTAAGCCTGAAATTGTTGTTCAGTATTTTCCAGTCACATCCAACTCTTTATGACCCCATTTAGGGTTTTCTTGGCAAAGATACTGGAGTGGTTTGCCATTTCTTTCTCCAGCTCATTTTACAGATGAAGAACTAAGGCAAGCAGTGATTTGCCCAGGGTCACACAGCAAGTGAGTGTCTAAGGCCAGAACTCAGGAGGATGAGTCTTCCTGACTCCAGGCCCAGCACTCTATCCACTGGGCCATCTAGCTGCCCTGTGTTTGAAATTAAGATTTAAAATTTAAATTTCCTCACCAACCTCCCAAACCATTCATAATTATTCTTGCCTTTGTCCAGGCTATTCCCTGGGCCCCTTAGAAGTGCCCTCCCCACTCCTTTCCACCTGTTCAAGTTTTACCTATCCTTCAAGGCCTGCTAAAGTCATAACTTTTTTTTTGACAACTCTGGCCTTTACTGATTTCCTCTCCTACTTTCACATTAAGCCACGTGGTGAGTAGATGAACACCTGTCTTAGAAATGAAAAAGACCTAAGTTTAAGGGTCAACTCAGATACTGACTAGCCATGTAAATCTGGGCAAACACTTTCTGAACTCAGTTTCTTTCATTTATAAATGGGGATAATATAGTAATAAGTAGTAGTAATAAATGACTGCCTATTTCATAGGGTTATTGTGAGGAAAGCACTTTGTAATCCTTAAAATGCCATAGAAATATGAGTTTGGGTCCTTAATTCCCACTACAGATATTGGCTTACCACACATTTTGTCGCTTGATTATATTATAATTTATATTATTCTCTAATTGCTTTTTGTGCCAGAATCTTACCTCCCAAAGAGTTTGTAACCTCTTTTATGATAATTATGTCTTTTTTTTCTTTCCTCCTTTTTCTGTATCTTACATAGAACCTGGCACAGTACAGGTACATTGTATGTAAAGAGTTGAATTAGACTCTCCTTAAATCAAATATGCTTTCCCCTGCTTTCACAATTACCTTTGGTCACTACTTTTACTTATGGGTAAGAGATACTTTATGGACAAACTAAGACCTGCTCTTCCCCTTCCCAGTAGAAAAAGAGGTAAAGAAATATATGTACTCCTTCTTATGCTGAGCCAAGGGAGGGAACTGCAGTAATTGCATATTTAAGAGCTTGCCTAGGGATGCAGACCTCATCATGATGGCTTCATCGTGGCCTTGCATTTTTATTCTGTAAATTGAGGTGCAATTTTTTGTCTTCCATTTTCTCACATGTAATTTGAAAATTTTAGTGTCTGCTTCAATCAAACAAAAAAATCCACTTTTATTTTCTTCATTGAATACAGACATAAAAAATAAAAAGGTCAAACTAAAGTATTTATTGTAGTCAGTTCTCAGTTATTCACACAACTGGAGAAAAGTTGTGGCATGGATAATCCCAAATAGTGGTTTTCTCCCCCCAAAAAATTATTTATATTTTACTTTTGAAGGGGGAGCTTGGAATGATAATGTTGAAATTGTTGCTATCAATGGCACCAGAAGACTAAGGAAGTTGCAGCTAAACCAAAGCATGGCACATAGGTTATCCTTGAAGGAACTAATAAATGAGTTAAGAGAAATGATTTTATAGTGTCCCAAAGGCAACCAGAAATATGATATCCTGGGATACTTAGTAATATTACCTTTCTTTATTCAAGTATAGGCAAAAAGACCACCCTGAAGATAATTGCAGCTCATGCCTCACCGGCTGTTGCACATGCTGAAGAGGAAGAGAAAATCTCTGAAGATATTGGCAAAAACAATCAAACCAAATCAATATAACTTTGATTCCTAGTGGCTTTAAGGCAAAGTTGGGCATAAAGGGAGATGGTGGAAAATGTATTAGAAAATATGGTTGAAGATTAAGAAATGAAAAAGGCCAAAATCTTGTAGACTAGTCAGAAACCTCCTCTCGACACACTTTTTTCAAAAAGAGGATTGGAAAACATTGGACATATTTGAAGCCAAATGACATCACAAAAATTCAATTTACAATACCATAGTTCAGAGTAAATTAGTGATTATTGATATCATCTTAGAACCAGTTATCTGTACAAAGTTAGAAAAATTACTAGCTAGAACAAAGTTCAAAATCCCCACCAAATTATATTAAGGGAGAATATTGCATGCAATTAACAGTGGATCCAACCTGACCTTCTTAAACAAACTATTAATGCTGAAAAATTAGAAGTGGATAATGGAAAATATATTGATTTCTGGTTATCACACACAATTTCCTGCAAAAGTTTAACTGATGTAAATAATCATAATGCATAAGCTGAAAGAGTCTCCAAATTATTTTAGCCTGCAAACACTAGTCAAAATACAAAATTAGCCAAACACAATGCTGACTTAGACTACAAATTAATTTGCAAAATGTCACAGAGGAACATAGGGGGATATAATCAATAGTGTATCGATTCACAAAGATAGCCAAAAGTGGTAGAGGACACGACAAATAGGAATGATAGTAGTAGTAATAGTAGTAGTAGTAGTAGTAGTAATAGCAGCTAACATTTAAATAGCATTTATTATTTGCCAGGCACTGTGCTAAGTACTTTATAATTATTATCTCATTTCATCCTCACATCAACTCTGCAAGGTGGATGCTATTATCCCCCTTTTACAGATGGAGAAACTGAGGCAAACTAAAGTTAAATGAATTGCTCAAGATCATGTGGCTAATAAATGTCTGAGGCTAGATTTGGACTCAGATATTCCTTTTCCAGGTCCAGTACTCTATCCACTATGACACCTAGCTGCCCCCAGGTTTGAAAAGGTTTGGATGTTAAACATAATTAAACCAAATTATCCAAGAAGAGTTAGAGGTAAGACTGGAAAGAGCAAAAATAGATGAAAAACAGAACAGATCTATCAGCACTTCTATACAATCATCTATCTTCATAACCAATAACAGTAGAACCACCACTAAGTACTATAAGACTAACAACACTAATACACTAATGCTAATACCTTGATTCTCAATGTATTATATATAAAGAAATGAAAATAGCACTTGACATGGGGAGTAGGAGGAGAGAGAGGGAAAGAAAATTTGGAACCCCAAAACTTGTGGAACTGTTATAAACTAAAAAGAAAAAATAAATTTATTTTAAAAAAAAGAAGAAGAAAGAAAGAAAATGGCGCTTAAGAAAATCAAGTCAGGAAGAGAAACTGAACCAGGCCAAGTAAACACAGAGATAAATTTATGCTGTAAATGACAAAGTTTTGAACATATCAAAGGATTGATTTTCAAGACATCTGGCTTCTGAGTGAGCAACAAGATGGCAAACTGGACAGTTTGGAAAGATAATATTGAAATTCCAAACTGCACTGAAAAACATTTTTTCTGATCCTCATGACCTCTCAGACCTCTCCAAAACAGAAATTGTGTGCCAAAGATAAAGTAAATTCCCTGGTATAGGATACCCAGAATCCAAAAGAAAGTTTAAAAAAAAATCCAGGAACTGATGCTCACTAACCCTAAACTCGTTCAGCACTTCCCCTCACCGATCTCTCCCACTATATTGGCATCAAGGTCATACTAACATGACACAAGCTTATGTTGAAACCCATCCCTGTACCCTCTGCCCTCTTTCCAATGCCCTGGAGACCCCAGCTCCAAGCTGTGAAAGTTTTCTCAGACCTCAATAGCCAGTTAACCGACCATACCCCTTTAGGAGCAAAAGTCATATAGGAACTGCAAACAGAAGGACTAGTGCTATAAAGCTTTGAAACCCCAGTACTGGGTCAAAAAACTAAAGAAGTGAAGAAGTGGAACAGGTTATCAGGACAGGACACTATTCACATGGGGAGCTGTGAAGCACTCCTGCAAACCTGAGGGAAAGTACACAACATCCAACTGGGTCTAGTTCTGAGCACTCAAAAGTCAGTGGGAGCAGAGAGCTAGGCTAGTGAACCATAGATTCCCCAGTGTGGGAGGAGGCTGAGAGACTTTGAGATCCAGAACTAAAAGAACCCACAAACAGAGGGGAGGGAGTCATGAAGTAAATGATAAGGAAAATAAGAGCAAGGTGGCATGACTGAAGGTACCAAAGATTTTAGGAAGAACTCTCAAGAACCTTGAACATAAACAAATAAATCAACAGAAAAAAAGGTAACAACAGAAGGAAATATGACTTCCAGATCTAATAAACTAGCTCAGGTATCTATGAATAAATACTGCAAAATGAAGGAAAATGATCCAAAACTTGATGAGACAGATGAACCTGTGGAATTTGAGAAAAACATAGAACCACAAAATGCAGTTCCTGAGTTAAAAGAGCATTATGAGAACAGGATTTATGTTCTGTCCAACAAAAATAATGAGCAGAATAAAAAAATTGAATCTATAATGGCAAGCTTCAGCAAAGAAACCAAAGAAGAGGTTAGTAGATTGGGTATGCAAATATACAGGCATGAAGAACAACGTAGAAACAACGTAGAAAAGTAGAAGCAAAAAACAGCGACATGAAAAGAAACTCACTAGGCAAGCAAAAGAAAAGAAATTCTCACTATGCATGCAAAAGAAAAGAAATTCTCAGTATGTAAGCAAAACATATGGCTCTCAAAGCCAGGCTGCATAAAGACAACTTAAGGATCATAGGTATCCCAGAAGAGCATGACAGAACAAAAAACCTTAACACCATAAAGAAAGAAATAATGAAAAGAGATCTACCCAGAACTTCCTACCACAGAAAATATAATTATAAATGAAATTCACATATCACCTCCAGAAAAGAAAAAAATAAACAAGGTCACAAACTTCAAGGCATATAGTGCTTAACTTTAACAAAAACAATTCAGAAACAAGAAGCTAGCTCAGCAAGCCATCAGGAGAAAGACCTTCAAATACAAGAGAAAGTATATTTGAATAACATAAGACTATTCCACTAGAAAAAGAGGAGGGAATGAAATAATGTGTTCCAAAGAGCACTGGAGCTCAGGATACAGCCCAGGATAACCTATCCTGCAAATCTGAGCTTAACCATACAGGACAAAAGTTGGATGATCAATGATAAAGAAGAGTTTGAAACATTTTTAGGAAGAAAACTGGAACTAATAAGATTGTTTGCTTTTCAGGGGTAGCTAGGTGGCACAGTGAGTAGCGTACCAGCCCTGGAGTCAGGAGGACCTGAGTTCAAATCTGGCCTCAGACAGTTGACACACTTATTACCTGTGTGACCTTGGGCAAGTCACTTAACCCCAATTGCCCTCCATCCCTAAAAAATTTAAAAAAAAGATTATTTGCTTTTCAAGATATATCAAAAAGTAAAAGATCCCAAATAGAAAAAATTCATGCTACCCTCAAAAGAAGACAATTGAAAAGATATTCATCACTAATAATACAGGTGCCTATTTCTTCATCTCTATAAAATCTTTATAAAAATGATCGATATACATGTCAAAGTTATACTTGACATAAAAAATGAGGAGAGAACAGAAAGACTTTTTCAAATTATTTTCTATGTATACCACATATTCATACTCACACTCTTAACTTATAGGCATACAGAATATAAGACCCTAAGAAAAAGTGGTAAGAGAACATGATAAGTCTAAAGAAAATATAACTAGCTAATATTTCTGTGTTTACTTATTTACTACACTTATGGCTATGTTTATTATTTGCTAATTTGTTTTAAAAAGCATTTAACTTGGTAGAGGAAAATACAAATTCTCACTCAACAAGATGTTTCCTGTCCTTAATAGATGCTACCACAGAGAGAACTTTACATGATTATGCTCTATTAGCATCATGCAAAGCACAAGACAGGGCAATGTAAGCTGTCAAAAGATATTTAGCATTGTCATGAAGGATATCTTGCAGAGTACAAATAAGCTGTAGATAGTGAAGTCCTCCAGGTGCTCCTATGTGAGGATAACATTGTGCTGGTTGCATCCAGCCCTAGGGTGATCAAACTACACAGGACCTTTTCAGTTAAACGCACATCCACTCTTTCAAAAAGAAATTATCTTAATAGTATACCCACTGTACATCAGGTGGATTTTAATGTGTATAAGGAGGATTTTGTTATCCTTTTTAGGGTTTAGTTTCCAGGATCCATGGCCATAACAATCTCTAGTTCCCAGGTGTTAGATAAGTTGTCATGATCATGATTCAAAATAGTTTCTACCACAACTGTGCAGAGAGATTTGTGTTTTAGGTAATGCATAGAGGAATGCATGTGCCTGCCTCAACCATCCCCCACTGAGGCTTGAGGGGACTTAGGAGGGTGCACAAGCTGGAATGCTGTGCCTGTCTCCACTGACCCCACTGAGATGTAGGAGTAGCTGCCCCTCCTTTTTGCCTACCCCTGTGAGAAGGGTAATTGGGGGATCCTGTAGGAGTTGGTGCTCCCATTGTCAGGCACCCATTGAGAAGACTAGACTAGAATAAAGCTAACTTATTCAACCTCTTATTATGACTCCATGCCTGCCTTCCTATCTGCCCAGATCAAGACTGAACCTGTGCTAGAACACCTGCTAGCAGCCCTCCTGTGTTACCTGTGTGTTTACCTGCCTAACAATTGGTGTAGTCGATATTAGATGCTGGAGTCCAAAAACTCCAGTGTTATCTGAGAAACACCCAGGAAGAATCAAATGGATAAAGAATGCCTATTCAGTAAATAAGACAGCCAACTAGCATTTGTTAAGCACTTACTATATGCCAGGCATTGTGCTAATCAATTGGGGATTCAAAAAAAGGGCAAGAGACAGTCCTTGTTCTCAAGGAACTCACAGAGACAACATGCACACAGCCATATACAAAAATGCTATATACAGGAAAAATTGGAGATAATCGACAGAGGGGAAGCACTAGAATTAGGACAGAATGGGGAAAGTTTTCTGTAGGAAGTGGGATTTTAGCTGGGATTGAAAGAAGTCGAGGAGGCAGAGAGGAGGAGGGAGAGCATTCCAGGTATAGGGAACAGGCACTGAAAATGCCTAGAGTTGGGAGATAGAGTTTCTTGTTTAAGGAGCAGTTAGAGATGCCCTCAAAAAGGTATTTTCAGTCCTGGATCACCCAGTACATAGGAGGATATAAGTTGTATGCAAGGTAGAAAGGTAGGGAGGAAAGGCAGGTTATAAATAACTTTGAACAATATATATAAGATTTTGAATTTGATCCTGTAGGTTGATGACAGGCAGCCCACTAATGATTATAGAGTTAGAGCCAGAAGGGATCATAGAGGTCCTCTAAACCTCCTTATTTTACAGAAGAAACTTAGGGAATTTTCCCAAGATCACAGATAGTAAGCAATAGAGCTGGCCTTTGGTTCTCAGTTCTCTGATTCCAAATCCAGCACCCTTTCTACTATATCACAGAAAATGAGTAGTGTAGACAAGAACCCCTCTTATTAACACCAATATTCTTCTGCAAAGTAGAACCACTATGCTTAGCCTCTAGCATTAAAAATCCTGGATGTGCTTCTGCATTAGGTAGAGATGGCACTGAGAACAAAGACAGGGAGCACAGGTAAACTAGACCAAATGTACATCAAAAATATCTGTGCTGGAGGTGACAGAACAATGAGGACACTGAGGCACTGATTCATCTAAAAGGGGGAAAATGAGAGGTGTGGGGAAAACCCTGGCTCTTATTAATACCAAAGAAATTAACAGAGAGAACATCAACAACTATCCATCTATATGTCTACTTTCCTATCTATACAAAATGTTTATGAGAATCATCTATACACCTAGGATACCTCCTTGATGATTGTATTAGTAGGGAATAGGCAGACTTTTGCAAGCAATATCTCACAGCAGACCACATATTTACCATTGCACAGGACTGAAAAATATACAAAACAAAATATCCCTCATGTTTATTTTTGTTGATTATTTTTAAAAATAAACATTTGATTTGGTAGAGCAAAAAAACTGCATTAAAATCTCTCTTCCAAGAAGATGATTCCAATTTGTACATCAAAATTATTCAAGATTCCTTGAAAGATACAGCAATAGGGGGGCAGAGCCAAGATGGCGGCCGGAAAGCAGGAACTTCTGTCAGCTCCCCACCATGTCCCTCCAAAAACCTATAAAAAATGGCTCTGCACAAATTCTAGAACTGAAGAACTCACAAAATAGCAGAGGGAAGCAGGGATCTAGCCCAGAACAGCCTGGATGATCACTGGATGAGGTCTATCGTGCACGGAGCGGAGGGGAGAGAGCTCAGCATGGGCAGTGGCAGGACCAACCACAAAGGGAGCCAGGCGGAACAGGCCCTAGCACCCTGAATCAGTGAGCTGTGGCAGTTATCAGACTTTTCAACCCACAAACACCAAAGACAACAGAGAAGGTTAGTGGGAAAAGCTGCAGGGGACAGAGTTCAAGGTTTGGCCACCACCCCAGGGGCAGCGGGGGAGGCGCAGCTACAGAACTACAGCTGCAGTTACTTCTGGCCCCAGGCCCAAGTGGTGGGAGGAATTAAGTGGTGGATCAGAGCAGGAGTGCAGAGCCTGCTTAAGATTTGCATCAGGTCCCGGTTG
>CM053624.1:126569335-126587224 GCA_028646595.1 Phalanger gymnotis
ATCATTAGATTTAGATTAGAGAAATTAGATTAGAGAAATGCAAATCAAAACAACTCTTAGGTACCACATCTCTCCTGTGAGATTAGCTAACATGACAAAACAGGAAAATTATAAATGCTGGAGAGGATGTGGGAAAATTGGAACATTAATACATTGTTGGTGGAGCTGTGAACAGATCTAGCCATTTTAGAGAGCAATTTGGAACTATGCCCAAAGTGCTATAAAAATGTGCATACCCTTTGACCCAGCAATACCACTCCTAAGGCTATATACCAAAGAGATCACACAAGGTGGAAAGGGACTCATATGTACAAAAATATTTATAGCAGCTGTTTTTGTGGTGGCAAAGAATTGGAAATCAAGGGGATGCCCATCAATTGGGGAATGGCTGAACAAATTGTGGTATATGAATGTAATGGAATACTATTGTGCTATACAAAATGGGGAAGATATAGACTTCATAATAACCTGGAAAGACCTACATGACATGTTGCTGAGTAAGAGAAGAACCAGGAGAACCTTGCACACAACCACACACACATTGATTCTGTGATGATTAACTTTGATAGACTTGGCTCTCCTCAGCAATACAAGGCTCAAAGACAACTCCACAGGATTCATGATGGCAAAAACTAGCTATATCCAGAGACAGAACTATGGATTCTGAATGCAGAATGAGGCAAACTATTTGCTCTCTTTTTTTCTCTTCTTTTTTGTTTTTGTTTCTTTTCTGTCATGATTCATTCCATTGGTCATAATTCTTCTTTGCAACTTGACTATTGTATAAATAAGTTTAATGCAAAGTTTATGCAGAATCTATATCAGACTGCATGCCTTCTTGGGGGGAGGGGGGAGGGAGGGAAGGGAAGAAAATTTGAAACTCAAAAACATGTAGAACTAAATGTTATAAACAAAAAGTAAAAAATCTAATTAAAAATGATGCAGAGGTTCACACCAAAAGAATCTTGAATCTGGATGAGCTTATGAGGTCACTTCAAAAGGGAAAGTCCCAAATTAGTTGGCTCAGTTTAACTCACAGAAAGAAAGGCTCCCTTTTGACAGAATGACAACATGACTGGGGAAGAGTACTGGACCTGATTTCAGAACTGAGTTCAAGACCTGGTCCTGCTACTTACTAGATAGGTGACCTTGGGCAAATCACTTAACTACCCTGAGTGTCAGTTTCCCTGTATAAAATGGGGAAAATAATACTTAAGGTCCTAGTGGCAATGTTTGCATTATAATGTTGTAAGGCTCAACTGAGATAATGTATGGGAAAGGCTATGTCCAGAAAGCATTACATAAATATCAGTTACTATTACTTGATATTATTCAATTATATGAAATAATTGTGATTATTATTATGGGGAACTCTTGGTATGGGAACTCTTTCTACCAACATAGATTGCAATCATCTGTAACTGTAACTTAGTGCCCTAAGTCATAGGGAGTTGACCAATGTACCCAGAGGTTAAGTCCAGCTTGCTAAGTATCAGAGGGAGGATTAGAGCTCAGCCTTCTATCCACTATACCACATTCCTCAATATTACCATTTTATATACAATTTTGTAATTTGTAATTTTACAAATTTTATAATATTCATGAATTCTAGGTCAAGAAGGTACTTTAAAGGCCATCCAGTACAATCGCCTCATTTTGCAGATGAGAAAACTAAGGCCCAAACATGTCTCAAATTTCCTGGTTGTAAAGTGTTAGACTTGGCATTTGAATCCAGGTTTTTTTGACTTGGAAACTAGTCCTGTTTAAAAAAAATTTTTTTGAGCTTAACAAACACCAAATAACATGAGTATTTCCACAAGCACATCGTGGAACAGAAGGGAAAAGATTATACATGAAATTGTGGATCTTTATTATATAAAACTTGTTTTTAAAAATGTGTGTATAACAAATTCAGCATGAAACTTTTTTTAAAAAAAGAATGACAACCATTCCTCAATTCTCTTATATTGCTGGTTATATGTTTTCTTATCAGTCATCATCAAGATGCAACGAATTCTAATTTCAAGGGGAAATTTCAGGAGAGCGGTTTTGTTTCTATCACTCTGATCCCTCAAACTTAACCTAATAATGAATAATTAATTTCTTGTCATCAACCCAGGAAAGTGTTTTGTCCTTATAGAAGTTCTCAGAGCATGGGCTGGGTGACTACTAGCAGAAAGACTAGTCTCTAGTGCATATGAGCCCATGATCTATGCATACTTTATACATTATAATTCCCAGAGTTAATATTTTATGCAAACACTTGTAGGGTTATGTCCCCCAACCAGAATTAATCAGCGCCCTCTTCTCTCCTGAGATACTTCCATATTTAAAGGATCTATGATTTTGTCAATGTATGTGATCCCTCCGCCAACCCAGATGACAATCTTTTTGTGACCGAGCACATAGTCTTTGAAAGATACTGTTACCAAAATATTCACCACCCCCTGGCCAACCTAGTGATGGGACTTTCTGAACTTATCTGAACTGGTTCTTGGAAAACAATAGCAAGCTAGGTCCCTAGAACACTGTTGCCTACTGCTCCCCTTCAAGGTTCTGGGCTAATATTGAGACACAGTGGAGTTCTTTTAATACTATAACAGCTTTGACTCTTATTCTGATGCCAGTTTGTTATCTCTTCTATATCATTGATTGAACCAGTAATTAATGTCTCAACATTATTTAACCAATTAATATTAATGAACTTTTCAAAGTTCGAAGTTACTGGGAAGATTTAGCAAGAACCTAAGTACATCTTCCCCCAACACAGGTACACACTCTCCCTTTTTCTACTTTGGTCCTTGTAGAGAGCAGGTTCAAACAAAGTATTTGCCCCATTAAGTTAATTTCTGACTATAGCATATCTTCTGGTTGAATTGTTTCTTTGCTGCAACAGAACGTCGTGTCTCAGAGGCAATCCACCAATGGGACGGGTCAAGCAAGTCACTTCTAAGAGCCATGATTACTTGACTTGGCTGCCAACAGATTCTTGGTATTGACTCCAGTTCCTGCACCTCTGGCAACTTACTCTTTTAGACTTCTAAAGCTTACTGTGTTGTAGCCATGTCTATTATTCTTTTACCAAAGAGCAGGAAAGAATAGACAAAAAAGAGATAGAAAACACTCCTGCCTTCATGGTGGCCAGATGTCTCTTCCCTTCCTGGAGGTTCATAGCAGCTTACCACGAAAAAGAATTTGAGTTGCACTATTTCCCCTCACCTCCAGTCTTATGTATGCATATTCAGTTCCAGCTCAACAGTAGTAAAGTAAGCAGACAGGAAAGTCTGCTCAGAAAGCACATGCTCTGAATTCAGTAGCAAGGCTTATTTATTATTATTATTAATTATTATTATTATTATAGGTACCTAGAAATAGGCTTTTCTAAGCTCCACATGGAGGATTATAGCAGATAAGACACTGTGCATTGCTCAAAGGATGAAATTCTGCTCATTACACACAACTGAATCTAAGTGAAAATATTATATATGTCTTTGTACTTCAGCACTACGATGAATTTATTCTGTCTTGGAGGTACTATGTTTAAGGCATATTTTAAAAAGTATTTATTGACTAGCTATGGATTGTCAGAAATATTTAGGTTTCCTGTAGAAATGGAGGCCAATGTTATTTTCCAGATACCTGTGGGATTAATATGGTGAAAGAGCCAGGAGGGTGAATGTTTAACTCTGAACATCAGCAGCATTACACATACTTGTTGAGCTTTTCGATCATGCCTATTTATCTGTTACCAAAAGGTAAGTATATCTCAGATATTGTGGGACTCATGGAGGCAAAACAACAAGCAAACAAATATTTACAAACAAGCTATATATAGGACAAATAGGAAATAATTAAAAGAGAGAAGGTACTAGAATTAAGAGGGGTTGGGAAAGGCTTTCTGTAGAAGATGGGATTTGAGTTGGAACTTGAAGGAAGCCAGGAGAAAAGATGAGGAAGAAGAGCATTCCAGGCATGGGGAATAGCTGGAGAAAATGCCTAGAGCTGAGAGATGGTGCATCTAGTTCACTGAACAGCAAGGAGGCCAGTGCTACGGACTGAAGAGTTACTGTTTAGTGCACATATTTGAAGAGTACCATTTTGGGGGTGGCTCTTTTCATTACATGTTTGAATCTGTTCATTACATATCTTGAATATCAGATCTTGATCAGAGAAATCTACAAAGATTTTTTTTCTGCCGGTCTTTGATTCTGTTTGTGCAAAAGCTTTTAAATTTTTCATAATTCATTTTATCTCCTGAAATCCTCTCTGTTCCTTGTTTGGTCATGAATTCTTCCCCCATCTGCAGTTGAAAAAGATACCTCCTTCTCTGCTCATCCAATTTGTTTATGATGTGACCTTTTGGAGTACATTCTCATGTATCCATTTAGAGTTTATCATGTTATATAGTATGAGATGTTGGTCTAATTCTCATTTCTGTCAAATTACTTTCCAGTGTTCCCAGCAGTTTTTGTCAAATGGTGAATCATTACCATAATAGTTAGGGAGCCTTGGGTTTATTGAAAATGATGTTACAATGTTCATTTGCTTCTTCTTCTTGAGCATACTCCAAGGCCCTATCATAGGTCCTCTTCTCCATTTGTACTAGTAGGGTCAAAGGCAAGTAGAAATGGGGGCCCTGAAGTCTAAGTAAGGATCCCTGTGGGCCACATATTGACTTAGTTTTAAAATGTAATATTATCTATATTTCATCATTTTTTTTATTTTGTTAAGTATTTCCCAATTACATTTTAATTTGGTTTGGACCTCACTTGGGAGTGTTGTGGGCCATAGGTTTGTAGGCCACATGTTTGACACCTCTCAGTCTGTACTATTTCATTTGGTAATAACATAAATTCCCATGAATTTAATCATCGGTACATAGATGATTTTCAGATCTACTTATCTAGACCTAGCCTCTCTCCTGACCTCTAGTTTCCCTATTGGAAATCTCCAACTGGATATCCTACAGACATCTTGAACTCACCCTTTCCAAAACTGAACTCAGCATCTTTCCTCCAAAATCCTCTCCTATTCCTAACTTTCTTATTACTGTTGAGGACATTGCCATCTTCCTCATCACCCAGGCTCCCAACCCAGTTGTCATCTTTGATTCCTCACTCTCTCTTACCTGCATATCCAATCTGTTGCCAAGGCCTATCATTTCTCAACCTTGTAATATCTCTCATACATGTCTCATACTTTCCTCTGACACTGCAATCACCCTGGTATGGGTCCTCATCAGCTCACCTCGGCATCTGAACTACTACTATAGTCATGAGTTGGTATCCCTGCCTCAAGGATCTCCTCACTCCAGTCCCTCTACTTTCCAGCTATCAAAGTGATTTTGTAGTGTCTATATCATCCTTCTGCCCCATTCAGTGACCTCCATTTGCTCTCTTTTTACCTCAAGGATCAATCACAGAAAATTCTCTGCTTGGTATTTAAAGATTCTCATTTCCTTGTCTCTTCCTACTTTTCTAGTTTTCCTATACTTTACTCCCATCCACATAGCTATGATTCAACAACGCTGGCCTCCTTGCTGTTCTCACAGGACACGGTACCTACCAACTCTGCATTTTCACTGACTGTCTCCCATGCCTAGGATATTCTCTCTCATCTTCTCTCCTTGGTCTCCCTAGCTTCCTCCAAATTTCAACTAAAATACTATCTTTTAGAAGAAGCCTTTCCTAATCCCTTTTAATGCTAGTGCCTTCCCTATGAGATTATCTCCCTTTTACCCTGAACATATCTTGTTTACTCATAATTGTTTGGATGTTGTCTCGCCGATTAGATTGTGAGCTCCTTGAATGCAGAGACTGATTGTTGATTTCTTTTTTGCTTCCCCAGAGCTTGGCACAGTGTCTGACAAACAGTAAATGTAGACTCAACTTACCTTAACTTGCTTCTGGATTTTGCTTTACTAATCTCCCAACTGATCAACTTTAATATTTTTTTAATCAGGACCAAATAGTTTTGATGATTACTACTTTGTAGTATAGTTTGAGATCTGGTACTGCTAGCATCATTACTTTATACTTTCACCCTCCCATCATTTCCCTTGAGATTATTGATATTTCGTTTCTCCGGATAAATTTTTAAGCTCTATAAAGTAACCCTTTGTAGTTTGGTATGACATTGAAAAAGCAATTTAATTTAGATAGTATTGTCATTTTATTATATTACTAAAGCCCAAGCACCTGCAATTATTATATCTCCAATTACTTAAGTCTGCTTTTATTTCCATAAACAGTGTTTTGTAGTTGTATTAATATAATTCTGTGGGTGTATTTTGATAGGTACATTCCCCAAATAGTTTTTACATTGTGTAATTATTTAAAATGAGATTTCTCTTTCCATTTTTTCTTGCAGGTTTTGCTGGCAACATATGGGAAGGCTGATCATTCCTATGGGTTTATTATGTATCCTGATACTTTTTAAAGTTATTGTTTCAATTAATTCCAGTTGAGACAAGTGTTCTCTAAACAAACCATCATGCCCTCTGCAAAAAGAGATAATTTTGTTTCTTCCTTGCTGGTGCTTAATCCCTCAGTTTCTTTTGTTTGTCTTATTACTACCACTGACATTTCTAGAACTATATCAAATAGTAATGGTGATGATGAACATTTTTGTTTTTGTCCCTGTCCAAAACTGCCAGAATATCACATCATGTTGGCTGTTTGTTCTACAAAAAACTATTTACTATGCTAAAATAAGGTCCACTTATTTCTATGATTTAATTTTTTTCAAAAAGTAGACACAGATGTTGTATTTTGTCAAGTCTTTTCTGGGTCTATTGATGTAATCATGTGATTTTTATTGTTTTTTCTTATTAATAGAGTTTGTTATATTTTTTATTTTTCTAATGTTGAACAAATCCTGAATTCCTAGTGTAAATATAACGTGGTAATTACATGTATAATCTTTTTAATGTGTTGCTATAGCATCCTTACTAATATTTATTCAATATTTTATTGCTAATATTCATTAGAGATATTTGTTGACAGTTTTTGTAGTCATATTTGTATCATAGAAGGAATTTGGTTAGTTCCCTTCTTTTTCTAATTTTGCAAACAGTTTATGTAATATTGAAATTATTTGAACATATGATAGAATTCATTTTTAATAAATCTGGTTCTATGGACTTTTTCTTTGGGGTTTAATGTTCAGCTTATTTAATTTTTACCCAAGACTGGGCTATTTAAATGATCTTTTATTCTGTTAGTCCGGGTAATTTCTATTTTAGAAATATTTATTGATTCACTTAAATTCTAAATTTTGGCATATAATTGGGCAAAAATGTCTCTAACAGAGCTTTACTTCTGGGAGCCAAGATGGCAAAGTAAGCAGGAAATTACCTGAACTCTCCCATACTCATCTGTGAACAGCTATAAAATAGTACTCCCAAATGAATTCTGGAATAGCAGAACCAACGAAAAGACAGGGTGAAATAGTTTTCTAGGCCAAGACAATTTGGAAGTTCAGCAGGAAAGGTCTTTCTCATTCAGGTAAAAGTGGAATGCAGTCCAGGGCAGACAATGTCCTGGCAAATCAGCAGCAGGTCCTGCCTCAGCATGTCAATTGGGGGCCCTGAGCCCCAGCATAGCACCAGGTGAACAGGCAGATGCTAGCACAAGGCCCCCCACCAATGTGCTTCAGTGCCATACCAGGCAAATAAGGAGACAACTGCAGCACTGCATAGCACCAACCATCTCCCCAACCCCAACCCCATCTCTGCATACCACCAGGTAAGCCACTAGAGTCCCACAGCCTTGGCACAGTAAAGGGTCCCCATGGGCCTCAGGGCAACACCAGCACAGCACCAGACAACAGCCAGGGCCTGAAGCCCTTGGTATAAGAAGATTGGGACAGCACCCATTCCACCCCAAGAGCAAAGCTCAACTTAAAAGTAACAAAATAGACTGGAAAAGATGGGAGAAAGACAGAAAGAGGGAAGGAAGGAAGAAAGGAAGGAAAAGAGGGAGGGAGGGAGGAGGGGGGAGAGAAAGAAACAAAGAAAGAATCTGACCATAGAGAGTTTTTATGGTGACAGGAAAGATCAAGAAGCAAAGTCAGAAGAGGACAGTAATGTCAAAACACCTACATGCAAAGCTTCAAAGAAAAGTGTGAATCAGTCTCAAGCCAAAAAAAAAAAAAAAGAACTCCTGGAAGAGTTCAAAAAAGTTAAAAAAAAATAAATAAGAGAGGTAGAAGAAAACTGGGAAAAGAAATGAGAGTGATGCAAGCGAATCATGAAAAAAAGTCAACAGCTTGATAAAGGAAGTACAAAAAATGGAAAAAGACACACAAAAATTTACTGAAGAAAATAACTCCCTAAAAAGCAGAATTGGCAAAATGGAAAAGGAGGTACAAAAGCTAACTGAACAAAATAACTCCTTAAACATTAGAATTGGGCAAGTGGAAGTTAATGACTCTGTGAGACATTAAGTACCAATCAAACAAAATCAAAAGAATTTTTAAAATAGGAGAAAAGGTAAAGTAACCTCATGGGAAAAACAACTGACCTGAAAAATAGATCCAGGAGAGAAAATTTAAGAATTATTGGACTACCTGAAAGCCATGGTCAAAAAAAGAGCCTGGACATCATACTTCAAGAAATTGTCAAAGAAAACTACCCTGACATCCTAGAACCAGAAGGCAAAATAGGAATTGAAAGAATCCACTGATCACCTCCTGAAAGAGATCTCAAAATGAAAACTCTAAGAAATATTATCTAGAATTTCCAGGTCAAGGAGAAAATACTGCAAGCAGCCAAAAAGAAACAATTCAGATATCAGGGAGCCACAGTCAAGATTGCATAGGATTTAGCAGCTTCAATATTAAAAGATCAGAGGGCATGGAATATGGTATTCCAGAAGGCAAAGGAGCTAGGATTACAACCAAGAATCACCTACCCAGCAAAACTGAGCATAATCTTTCAGGGGGAAAAAATAGGCATTCAATGAAATAGATGGCTTTCAAGTTTTCCTGATAAAAAGACCAGAGCTGAACAAAAAATTTGATTTCCAATTTTAAGATCCAAGAGAAGCTTAAAAATGTAAAAAGGAAAGAGAAAACATAAGAGATTCAATAAGGCTAAACTGTTTACAACCCTACGTGGGAAGATGATACTTGTAATTCTTAAGAACTATATCACTATTAGCATCATTAGCGGATATGGATATAAACTGACTTTGAGAGGATGACAAAAAAATTAAACGTGAAAGAGGATTACACTGAGAGCAGAAGGAAGGAAGAGGTAGAATGGGGTAAATTATTTCACATAAAGAGACAGAAAAGACCTATTATAGTGCAGGGGAAGAAGGCAAGATGGGCAGTGAGCATCACTTGAACCTTAATCTGATTGGAATTGACTCAAAGAGGGAGTAATATACATGATCAGTTGAATATAGAAATCTATCTTATCCTACAGGGAAGTAGGAGTGGAAGGAGTTTTCCATACCCAGCTGTTAGTAATCATAACCATGAATATGAATGGGATCAAACTCTCTCATCAAATGGAAACAGATAGCAGAGTGGATTAAAAACCAGAATCCTACAATATGCTATTTACAAGAAACACACTTGAAGCAAAGAGAATCACACAGGGTTAAGGTAAGGGGCTGGAGCAGAATATGTTATGCTTCAGATAAAGTAAAAAAAAAAAGCAAGCATGATCTTAGGCAAAGAAAAAGCAAAGAATAGATCTAATTAAAAGAAATAAGGAAGGAAACTAGAATGAAGTAATATCAATACTAAACATATATGCACCAAGTAGTATAGCATCCAAATTCTTAAAGGAGAAGTTAAATGAATTATAGGAGGAAATAGAGAGCAAAATTATGCTAGTGAGGGTCCTCAACTTTCCTCTCGTAAAACTAGATAAATCCAATTACAAAATAAATGAGAAAGAAGTTAAGGAGGTGAATGGAATTTTAGAGAAGTTAGATATGACTGGAGAAAATTCAATGAGGATGGAAAAGAATAAATCTTTTTCTCAGCAGTACATGGCACCTACACACAAACTGACCATGTATTAGGGTATAAACACTTCAAAGTCAAATGTAGAAAGGCAGAAATATTAAATATATCCTTTTCAGATCATAATGCAATAAAAATTACATTCAATAAAGGGCAGTGGATTGGTTGAAGATTAATTAGAAACTAAATAATCTAATCCTAAGGAATAAGTGAGTCAAAGAACAAATCATAGAAATGATCAATTATTTCATTAAAGAGAATGATAATAATGAGACAACATGCAAAAATTTATGGGATGCAGCCAAAGCAGTTCTTAGGGAAAAATTTATATCTCTAAATTCTTAAACAATAAAATAGAGAAAGAGCAGATCAATGAATTAGGCATGCAACTAAAAAAAACTGGGGAAAAATTAAAAATCCCCAACTGATCATCAAATTGCCTGAAAACCAAAGGTGAAATTAATAAAATTGAAAGTAAGAAAACTATTAAGCTAATAAATAAAACTAAGAACTGATTTTATAAAAAAAAAACCAGCATGATAGATAAATCATTGGTTAATTTGATTTAAAAAAAGAAAGAAGAAAATAAACATTCCAGTACCAAAAATGAAAATTAAGAATTCACCACCAATGAAGAGGAATGCAGAGCTGATTCAATATTAGGAAGGTTATCAGTGTAATTGACCATATCAATAACAAAACCAACAGAAATCATGTGATTATCTCAATAGTTGCCGAAAAAGCTTTCGACAAAATGAAGCATCCATCTTTATTTTTAAAAAAACAACTAGAGAGAATAGGAATAAACAAAGTTTTCTTTACTATGATAGGTAGTATTTATCTAAAATCATCAGCAGGCATTATCTGTAATGGAGATTAGCTAAACACCTTCCCAATAAGATCAGGGGTGAAGCAAGGATGCCCATGATCACCATTATTATTCAATATTGTATCAGAAATCTTAACTATAGTAATAAGAGAAGAAAAAGAATTTGAAGGAATTGGAATTGGCAATGAAAAAACAAAAAAAGAACACTTTGCAGATGATATGACCTAGAGAATCAACTGAAAAACTACTTGAAATAATTAACGACTTTAGTAAAGTTGCAGGATATAAAATAAACTTATGTAAATCAGCAGCATTTCCATGCTGCCAACAAAGTCTAGCATCAAGAAATAGAAAGAGAAATTCTATTTAAAATAATTGTAGACAATATAAAATACTTGGTAGTCTACCTGCCAAGGCAAACCAGCAACTACATGAACACAATTACAAAATACTTTTCACACAAATAAAGTTAGATCTAAACAATTACAAAAATATCGATTGCTCCTGGGTACGTCAAGTCAATATAATAAATATGACAATTCTGCTTAAATTAATTTAACTTATTCAGTGTCACACCAATCAAACTACTACAAATATTTTATAAAGCTAGAAAAAATAACAACAGAATTCATCTGGAAGAACAAAAGGTCAAGATTATAAAGAGAATTAATGAAAAATGCAAAGGAAGGTAGCCTAGCCAAATTGGATATTAAATTATGTTATAAAGTGGTAACCAACAAAATTATCTGGTACTAAGAAATTGTGTGCGTGTATGTGTGTGTGTGTGTGTGTGTGTATGATTAGTGAAATAGATTAGGTACACAAGACACAGTAGTAAATGACCATAGTAATCTAGTGTTTGATAAACACCCAGCTGCTTGGATAAGAACTCACTATTTGGCAAAACAATATGGCAGAAACTAGGTATAGACAAATATACCATATACCAAGGTAAGATAAAAGTGGGTGCATGATTTAGACATAAAGGGTGAGCAAGGAATACCTTACCTGTCAGATTTTTGGAGAAGGGAAGAATTTATGACCAAACAAAGAACATTATGAAATGTAAAATGGATAATTTTGATTATATTAAACTAAAAAGATTTCGCACAAACAAAAGCAATATAACCAAGATTAGAAGGAAAGCAGAAAGCTGGGAAACAATCTTTACAACAAATGTCTCCGATAAAAGGCCTCCTTTCTTAAATATATAGAGAACTGAGTCAAATTTATAAGAATACAAGCCATTCCCTAATTGATAAATGGTCAAAGGATATGAGCAGGCAATTTTCACAAGGAGCAAAAGCTTTAATCATATGATGAAATGCTCTAAATTACTATTGATTAGAGAAAAGCAAATTAAAACAACTCTGAGGTACCACCTCATACCTATCAGATTGGCTAATATGACAGAAAAGAAAAATGATAAATGTTGGAGGGACTGGGGGAAAATTGGGACACTAATACGTTGTTGGTGGGATTGTGAACTGATCCAACAACTCTGGAGAGCAATTTGGAACTATGCCCATTGCGCTTTGCATACCCTTTGATCCAACAATACCCCTACTAGGCCTATATCCCAAAGAGATCATAAAAAAGCGAAAAGGCCCTACATGTGCAAAAATATTTATAGCAACTCCTTTTGTGGTAGGAAAATATTAGAAATTTAGGGGATGCTCATCAGTTGGGGAATGGCTGAACAAGTTGTGGTATATGAATGTAATGGAATACTATTGTGCTACAAGAAATAATGAGCAGGTGGATTTCAGAAAAACCTGGAAAGGCTTATATGAACTGATGTAAAGTGAGCAGAACCATGAGAACAGTGTACACAGTGTCAGGAACATTGTGTGCTGATTGAGTATGATTGACTTAGCTCTTCTCAGCAATACAATGATCTAAGACAATTCCAAAGGACTTATGATGGAAAACACTCAACACATCTAGAGAAAGAACTGATGGAGTCTGAATGCAGATCAAAACATACTATTTTCACTTAATTTTTTGTGGTTCTTTTCTTTTGGCCTGTTTCTTCTTTTACAACATGACTAATATGGAAATATGTTTTACATGATTGCACACACATGACATATCAAATTGCTTACCAACTTACAGATGGGGTGATGAGGGAGGGAGGGAGATAATTTGGAAGTCAACATTTAAAAAAATGAATGTTAAAATTGTCTTTACATGTAATTGAAAAAATAAAATACTATTAAAAAGTCTAATAATTCCTCTTATCTTCTCTTCTTTAGTTGAGAATTCTCCCTTTTATATTGATATTACTAATTTGGTTTTCTTTTCTGTTTTTAAAAATCAGATTAGCTAATTGTTTATCATATTTATTTTTAAAAAAACATTTTTTGCTTTGTTAATTTTTTAATCATTTTCAAAATTTTTATTTTTGTGTTTATTTAGAGATTTTTTCATTTGTTGCTTTTGTAGTTTTTTATTTGTATATTCGATTCATTGATTCATCATTTCTTTTGTCGATGAAAGTGTTTATTGATATAAATTCCCCTGCTTTGAATCTCACAAATTTTGGAATATTTTCTCATTTCTGACATTTTTTTTTGATGAAGTTATCTGTTGTTTCTTAGATTTGTCCTTTGACCCACCAATTCTTTAAGATTAAATTAGTTTCCATTACATTTGAATTCTTTTTGCACAGATTTTTTATTAATTATGCTTTTAAAGCACATTGCTGTTAATAAAGGATATATTTAATATTTTTTGCTTTCTACATTTGTTTGTGAAGTTTGTATTACTTATCATATGGTCAATTTTTGTAAAGATGCAATAAACATCTTGAAAATATTTATGTTCCTTTCTATTCTTTTTTAGTAGCCACCAGTGATATATCATACCTAACTTTTTAGAAGTTCAATCAGGTCTTTAACTTCTTTCTAGTTTATCTTCTCATTATATCTGCTTAGTACTGAAAAGGGTGTCTAACTATGACAGTTTCCTTTTTTCTACCTCCTTTTGCTACTTAAATGATGAAGCATCCGATGCATTTATATTAAGTATTGATACTATTGCATTATCTCTGGTTCCTGTAGGCATAACACGCTTCTTTGTTTCTCTCTTTTGACCACATTTATTTTTACTATTATCTCGTCTAAGTCCATGATTGCTATTCTCTTTTTTTTAGTTCACCTAAAACATAATAGATATTGTACTAGCCTCTAATTTTAACTCTGTGAAAATCTTTTATGTTTTATGTATTTCTCATAAATAATGTTGTTGGCTTCTGTTTTCTAATCCATTCAACTTTTTCTTCTCTTTATGGAAAAGTTTATTCCATTCATGTTCACAGTAATGATTGTCTATTTTCTCCATTATTTTTTCATACACTTTTTCTTCTCTTTGTCCCCTGCCCCTTTTGTTATGAAGGTGTTTGGAGAAGTGGAATGTGGTTGACACTGGTGATCTGTAATTGAAACCATATGCTTTTACTCTCCTGCCCTTCATCTCTTTCCCTGACCCCAATCACTGGTTCTTACGTGTTCTTTCTTTCCTTTACAACCTGCCTTTACAATCTACCTTCTGAAGTTGAATTTTGTTTTGCTTATGATGATTCCTTCCCTGACTATTACATCTGTCTTAAAGTTCTTTTTCATTTTCCTTTTCCCCCACCTGTCTCTCTGAGTTTAATGTATTAGTACACCAAACTCTTTGTGTATATGGGTGTATGCATGCGTGTATGTGTTCAACCCTTTTTTGTCCAATTCAGACAAATGAGTTCATGGGATACCCACTCCTCCCATTCTGGTGTTCATGTTTGCATACTCTTCTTGTCCAACTCAATTGTGAGATATACTAAGTTCTTCCTACTTCTTCCTCATTTCTTCTCTCATGTATCCTTCTTCCTTTCTTTTTCTTTCCCTTAAAGATATTTGAAACAGAATAAATATACCCCCATTCCTCTATTCTATTTAATTCCCTTGTGTCTCTTGAAGATATTCAAATTTTGAAGGGACATTCCCCAACAGAATAAAACCACTTTATCATTATTTAACCACTTGCTCTAATACATTTATCTTTTTAGGTATGCTTTGACTCCTTTGTTTGCACTTCTCAGTTTCTGTTCATCTCTGGTCTTTTCATTTAGAATGGTTGAAACTTTTCTATTCCATTAAAATTCCATTATTTCATTTTTTTCACTGTAGGACTATACTCAGTTTTGCAGGGTAAGCTGTTTTTAGTTCTAAGCCTCTATCTTTTGTATTTTGGAATGTTATATTGCAGTATTTTCTCATCTTTAAACTAGTTGCTGCTTATGTGATCCTGAGTGTAGTTCCTTAGTGCTTGAATGTGTTCTTTCTGGATGCTTGCAGTATTTATTTTTTAAATCTGGAAGCTCTGTGTTTTGGCTATTTCTAGAAGTTTTAATTTGGGGGTTTCTTTTTTTAATTTGGGGTGACAGCTAGATTCTTTATATATTTACTTTCCCCTCTATTTCTAATAAATCTGGGTAGTTTCCTTTTTTTTTTGGTTTCTTGTATTTTGGTCATTTTTAGACAGTCCAGTGGTTTTAAATTATTTCTACTTAACTTGTTTTTTAGGTCAGTTATTTTAAATTTGTAAGTACATTATATTTTCATCAATTGTTTCAATTTTGTTCTAACTTTTTTTTGTCTCATAGAGTCTTTCAGTTCCGATTGATCCATTCTAATTTTCAAGGAATCCATTAGTTGGGCAGGATTTTCCACCTTCTATTCTAAGCCATTTATTCTCCCCCTAAGTCTTAAGCTCTTATATCACTTATAATCACATTAAAAAAACCCTTTTCTTCATTTCTTCAAGGTTTTCCTGTAGTCCTCATGTTGAAACCATTTTTTCTCTCTAAGGTTCTAAATTTTGTTGTGATAAGAGTTACTCCCATTTTTCTGTGTTTACTTCTTGGAGATCTCTTGACCCACAGTATTTCTTAACAATGCTTGTGTCTTCTTTTTTTTTTTACTTATATCTCCAAAAACAGTTCCTTATTTGGGACTTTATGCGAGAACCAGGCTCTGCCCTACTCTCATGTTCTTGAAGAGGTGATCAGGTCATGTTTGGGTCTGACTTCAATTTCCTGGGCTCTTATCACTGTCTTCTACCTTTCCTGGTGTATCTAAGCTCAGAGCACAATTCACTATCTTCAGTCATATCTCTGCAGGCTTCTGTCTCTCTTTTGCTGCCTCTGGTCAAGGTGTTGCTACAGGCTTCTATACCCCTTAGGTCATCCATGGTGATGGGTCTGGGTGTTCTTTTGGCCTCTCTTGGGCATCTTCAGTCAAGGTGCTTCTTCATTTTTTCTACCCTCTTCACCCCAAACCTAGGTATCTACTGTGTACTACTCTAGAGTTCTGGTCATTTTACCTGAACTTCTACTGTTTTCTCTGATAGGAGCTCTCATTCAAAGCCTGTGACTTTTGGTTATCTTTTTGGGTAGTCCTGAACTGGATGAAGGAGCTTATTGGTGTTTCTCTTTCCTTTTCATTTTTTTTAAATTCTAAATTTACTGAACATTAAACAAACAAAAGAAAATTTCCCATACAACATTCTTTTTGGATTTCCTGAAAATTATCTGATCTGGTGCCTTTTTATACATTATTACAGCAGTAAATTTGGGAGAACTGGGCTCCTCTGTGACTTTTACACTACCACCTTATCCAAGTTTCCATGCCATTTAAAAATATTCTAAAATAGATTCTCTAATAATATATTCTAGTAGCAAAGTTATTTTGTGCATCTAATCTGAATTGTTCATTTCTTAGCTATAAATATGTTCAGTGGTGATAGAGAAGAGTCAGTCACTTTCATTTTGAAGGAAACTAGGAATTCTAAGATGCTGAGATACGGAGGAAGTACATATTGGCCGTAGGGGAGCTGAGATGGGCACAGCTTGTGCTAAGACACAGAGGTAGGAGATAAAGAGATGAGTATAGAGAACATTGAGTAGACCATTTGGGTAAAATACAGAGTGTGCAAAGGGAAGTAATGTGTAATAAGCCTAGTAAGGTAGGCTGAAGCAAGACTGTGAGACACTTTAAATGCCAAGCTGAAGAGTTTATATTTTGTCCTACAAGTGTTAGGGAGCCACTGAAGTTTCTATAGGGAAGTTGTCCATCTAGCCATCCGTCCTATATAGACAATAGACACTCTTTTTTCATTTCTTTTTTCCTGGGTAGATGGATAAGCCAGATTCTTTTCTGTGGTTATAGATATCTTCTAAGAGGCTCTAAAATTTTCTGTGGAACTCTTTCAGGAGACTCTATAATGTTCTAAGGCTTGTTGCAACTGGCATGATGTCTTCCACAAACAGGAACATCTGGAGGAACTAACCATCCAAAGGCAATCTCTCTTCAACTTAAATTCTTCCCCGGATATCCCTGATGACAGTGGTGAACACCTACTGATGTGACCTTGGGCAAGTCACTTAACCTCTCTGGGCCTCAGTTTTTTCATCTGTTAAATTAGGAAGTTGGGTCATTTTAAATTACAAATTTATGATCCAATGATGCTCTGAATCTTTGGTAATCAGATATCTTCCTATTTCATTCCTTATCTGATATCAGTGATGAGGAGGATGGTAGAACAGGTTCTCTCTGTTGTTATATCTTTCTTTTTTAATTTTTTAAAATTTCTTATTTTATTTAATTTATTTAATATATTTATTTTTCAGCATTGATTTTCACAAGAGTTTGAATTACAAATTTTCTCCCCATTTCTACCCTCTCCCCCACTCCAAGATGGCATATATTCTGGTTGCCCCGTTCTCCAGTCAGCCCTCCCATCTGTCACCCTGCTCCCCTCCCATCCCCCTTTCCCTTCTTCTCTTGTAGGGCAAGATAAATTTCTATGCCCCATTGCCTGTGTATCTTATTTCCTAGTTGCATGCAAAAACTTTTTTTTGTTGTTGTTTTTGAACGTCCGTTTTTAAAACTTTGAGTTCCAAATTCTCTCCCCTCTTCCCTCCCTGCCTACCCTCCCTAAGAAGGCAAGCAATTCAACCTAGGCCACATGCGTATCATTATGTAAAACCCTTCCACAATACTCATGTTGTGAAAGATTAACTATGTTTTGCTCCTTCC
>CM053624.1:126587724-126625541 GCA_028646595.1 Phalanger gymnotis
GAAGAGGGGAGAGAATTTGGAACTCAAAGTTTTAAAAACAGATGTTCAAAAACAAACAATAAAATTTTTGCATGCGACTAGAAACTAAGATACACAGGCAATGGGGCACAGAAATTTATCTTGCCCTACGAGAAAGGAAGGGAAAGGGGGATGGGAGGGGAGTGGGGTGACAGAAGGGAGGGCTGACTGGGGAACAGGGCAACCAGAATATACGCCATCTTGGAGTCGGGGGGAGGGTAGAAATGGGGAGAAAATTTGTAATTCAAACTCTTGTGAAAATCAATGCTGAAAACTAAATATATTAAATAAAAAAATAAAAAAAAGAATTCGGATTTATAAGAATAAGAGCCATTTCTCGATTGATTAAGGTCAAAGGGGAGGGGAGATGAACAAGCAGGTTTCAAAGGAAGAAATCCAAGCTATAAACAGCCATATGAAAAAATAATCCAAATCATTGATAATCAGATATATGTAAATTACACAACTGAAGTTCTACACCACACCATTAGACTGTCAAAGATGACCAGAAGAAGAAGAAAAAAAGGAAAATGACAAATGTGAGAAAAGAGGCACATTAATGCACTGTTGGTGGAGTTGTCAATTGGTTCAATCATTCTGAAAAGGAATTTGGAACTAAGCCCCAGAAATCACTGAATTGTGCATACCTTTTGACTCAGTGATGCTACTGTTTAGCTTATGCTTAAAAGAGTTCAGACAAAGAGGAAAAGCACCTACGTGGACAAAGATATTTATAGCACCTCTTTTTGTAGTGGCAAAGAACTAAAAACTAAGGGGATACCCATTAACTGGGGGATGTCTGAACAAATTAGGGTACATAAATGTTACAATTTTTTTTGCATGTAATAAATGATGAAAGGAATGGTTTCAGCAAAACTTGGGAAAATTTATATGAACTGATGCTAAGTGAAGTGAGCAGTACCAGGAGAACAATTTATACAATAACAACAGCGTAAAGAAAAGCACTGAAAGACTTAAGAACACTGATTATTGTAATGACCACAATATCATGTGATTGATTCAACAGGCCAAATAAGATGCACAATTTTTTTTGTATGACTGTGTGGGATTTTGTTTTGCTTGATTATGCATACTTATTACTAGAGTTTTGCTTTCCTTTGCTTTTCAATGAGAGAAGGGGAGAATTCCCTAAGAGTCCCCCTCCCCACTCTGCAAATGGGAAAGGAACAGAAGAAAGCCCAGAAGGAATCACAAATAAGCTATAAATTACATGAAAATTTTATATGCTAAAAAATAAAAGTAGGTTGTATAGAATAGTAATTCACAGTTTAATAGACAATGTTATCCTGTTCTACAATATATAAATACACTTATTATGTCTAGACTTTAGAATTAAAGAATAAAAAAGAAATAAAAACAGAATTCTAAAACTAAAATAAAAACACAGACCTTTATTTAAAGAAAACATTTTGGGGTCATTAAAAGAACTCTGCAATTTTCAAAACCAATACAGAGTATTCCACAAATTTTTGTCCAAGTCATTGATAAAATTGTTAAATAGTACAGGGCAATGACCGGGTTAGAAACCTCCCCCAAGTTGACATTGTCTAATCAATGGCTGCTTTTTGGCTTTGATCATGTAGCTAGTTCTGAACTCCTCTATCTATGCTATATATCCCTTTATCTTGGCCATGCCCTAGATGGAATTCAGGTATACTATATCTGTACACAATAATATTATTAGTGTCTATGAACACTATAATATTCTACTGATCTAAAAATCTAGTATCTATCAAGAAATGAAATAAAATTAGTTTTGCATGATATGCTCTTGACAAAACCATTCTAGCTTTTAGTCACTAATCATCTCTAATTGCTCACAAACTACCCCTGTAATTCCATTTTCTATACTTTGGCCAGAAATTGAAGTCAAGTTCATTGGCCTAGAGTTTAAAGACTCTACCCTTTTCTCTTGTTGTTTTTTTTTGTTTGTTTTAATTAGGAGATCAGTTGCTCTTCTCTTTTTTTTTTTTTTTTGGAGGGGGAAGGCAAGGCAATTGGGGTTAAGCGACTTGCCCAAGGTCACACTGCTAGTAAGTGTGTCAAGTGCCTGAGGCTAGATTTGAACTCAGGTCCTCTTGATTCCAGGGCCAGTGCTCTACTCACTGCGCCACGTAGCTGCCCCAACAGTTGCCCTTCTCCAAGCCTATGGCATCTCTCCCATTTTCCATATTTTTTCAAAATTTTTCACAGTTAGTGACCCAGCAATTCCATCTTCCAATTTTCTCAGGTTTTCTTTGATATGATTTCTTTCAAGACTCTAGGATATTGGTTGATGGTTGTTGTCCTTCGTTCTTGAAGAGGACCAAAATGACATCACTATACTAGAGTCAAGTTTCATTGTGTCCAACTGTGGCCGATCAGACCAATATGAGCTCAGAATGCTCTACCACAGGTCAGGCACAAATAGTCCACGTGAAAATTTGGGGTGAATAACTTTGCACATCCCGCATTTCCTTTGAGCTGTCTCAATTCTTCTTTGCTCATAGAGCATAGCACGTTCTCTGATGTGAGCATGCCATGCTGAGCAGTCCTGTGTCAGTGTCTCCCATGTCACAAAATTGATTTCAAAGTTCTTAAGAGAGACCTTGAGAGTGTCCCTGTATTGCTTCTTCTGACCACCATGTGAACACTTGCCCTGTGTGAGTTCTCCATAAAAATAGTCTTTTTGGCAAGCATACATGCCAGTCCATCAGAGTTGCACACTCTGAAGTGGAGTTTGAATGCTTGGCAGTTTAGTTCAAGTAAGGACCTCAGTGTCTTATGCCTTATCCTGCCAGGTGATCTTCAGAATCTTCCTAAGACAATTCAAATGGAAATGATTCAGTTTTCTGGCATGGCACATGTCCAGGTTTCACATGCATACAACAATGAGGTCAGCACAGCGGCTCTGTAGACCTTCAGTTTGGTAGTCAGTCTAATACCCTTTCTCTTCCATACTTTCCTTTTGAGCCTCCCAAACACTAAGCTAGCTCTGGCAATGGGTGAATCAACTTCATTTTCAATGTGTACATCCCTGGAAAGTACACTATCAGGATAAGTGAACTTATCTACAGCATTCGAAACTCTATTTGCTGTAACTGATGGTTCCATGTATGGATGGTGTGGTGGTGGCTGATGGAGCACCTGTGTTTTCTTGATGTTGATTATTAGGTCAAAATTAGCACAAGCAGCAGAGAATTGATCCATACTTTGTTGCATCTCAGCTTCAGAGGCTGCACTGAGTGCACAATCATCTGCAAAAAGAAAATCATGCACTAACACTCCCTCCACTTTGGTCTTGGCTTGTAGCCTTTTCAATTGAAGAATTTGCCATCAGTGTGGTAGCTAACCTTGATGCCTTTTAGAGTCCTCACAGAGTCTTTCAAGACTCTAGGATATAATTTATCTGGGCCAGGTGATTTATACTCCCCGAGGATAACTCAGTTATCTTGAGTTCCAACTTCCTGTTGATCATTTGTATTCTATTCCTCCCATTTTTAAGACTCTTTTGTGAAGGAAACAGTAGTAAAATAGACTGTGAGTAGTAGGTCTGCCTTTTCTCTTCATCATCCCATTCTGTCTTTCCATCTATTCCAATTAATGATACTATCCCTTTTTTGTTCTTCCTCTTGCCCCCAACATAACTTCTCAAAAGCCCTTTTTTAGTTCTTAGTCTTCATTGTCAACTTCAACTCAACCTGAGCTTTAATGTCCCCAGCACTATTCTTAAGGAATAATGCCACTCTTTTGAGTTCATTCTCTGTTACCTGACTTTGCTTCTGTCTTTTATACATGCCTTTTAAATGGTTTTAGATGGCCAAAATGTGGTGGTTGGTGATCACTTGAGTTTAGGAATTCTGAGTTGTAATGGGGTTAGAGCCAATCTGGTGACCACACTAATTCCATTATGAATGTGTTAAACATCTAGTAACAAGAAGCCACTGGGCTAAGGAGGGTTAAATAACCCAGATTGAAAAAGGAGCAGGTCAAACCTTCTGTATTGATTAAAACTGAGATCAGGCCTACAAGGAGCTGTTGCAATTTCAATAGAATCATGGTTGAATTGAATATTTGTATTGAATAGAAATAATAACAGAAGTAGTAGCTCACACTTACATATTGCTTTACATTTTACCATGCTCTGTACCCTTTGAGGTAGGTAGAGCAAACTGTGGCACCCTCTTCAACTGTCCCAAATGGTAAATTAAGTAAATTAAGTAAATTCCCATGAGCACAAGGGCAGTCAATACATTGGTTTCTCGCTAAACCAAAGTAAGTATTATTTTGAGTTAATGTAAGATTATATTTTATTATCTTAGGAACTAAGGGTCAGGGATAACATACTCTATTCCTTTTTTCTTATAGATCAATTTTTTTAAACAGGAAATATATGAATTTGATTTCTCTATATGTGAAAACAAATGGAAAGTTGAATGTTACACAATTATTTCTGGAATTTTGAAAGTGTTCCTAGCTAGAGTGCTCCGGATGAATTATCTATACTATTTCTCAGCCCTCCCCTTCAATTTGGCTGAATGGAATCTGGATTTAATTATGTTTAAGAGAAGCAGATGAACAAAACTGAAGGTAATCAGATGGGGATCGCAATTTTTAAAAATAAGGTTTTATTTGATTTTGATGAGATCCTGGCTACCCTCAGAGACAAGATCGTGTAGTCAAGGTTCAAAAAACCTAGTCTTTCTGCTCCTGATGTAATACAGTAAGCCAATTAATGATAGATTTACCCCATTCTGATTGCTCAGAACTAAATTACTCCTTTTGTTTTGCAGTATTTGGTGGAACACAGTATATACTGCTCATTTTTCCTTGCCCTATTCTTTGTCGTTGGTGGTTCATTATAATCCCAGTAAGAGTATGCCCAAACTGTCCAATACCTGCCATCACACCTTTATGTGCTACGTGCTGAATTACCTAACACACAAACATCCAAAATACTGAGATCCTCTAGAGAACCAGAAGACAAAATGACTTGGAGTATGAAGTTACACAGAGTCTTTGAGGGGAGGAAAGACCCAGTTGTACAGTTTTTCCAATTTTGCTCTCAGAACTGTAAAAAATTGTTTACCATACCTGGGAGTTCCAGCACCTGGAGCATTTGGGGCAGCGGAGAGGAGACTCTGGGATACCATAGAGCCAGTGTGCACCTCCATTGCTACTGGTCCTGTATATCCCAAGTGGCTCAGGTCCCTAAGCTGGGTGACCCCTGAGCAGTCTATTCTGTCAGGTATAGTTAAGTTTCTATTACCATAGGACTCATGGAGACAGATCCTGAGACATTGCAAGACCAGTACACATTGCCATCACTGCATATACTGGATATCTGGTGTGACTCTGAAAACCAGGAAGTTGTGAGCAGTCCATCCCTAATCAGAAGCAGTCATATAAGCCTAATAGTGGGGGAAGGATGGCCTTGGGACGTGATATTTGAGAAGAGTTATAAGCGCCCTACTTTTACCTACCTGGTCTTCCGTGCTGCCAAGCCCCATGAAATCTAATTCAACTATCAAAAAGGGGAAGAACTGGAGCCCTCTCACGTAAGCACCCTGGGACAAGACCCTCATGGCACAAGGTAGTTATAACTTTGATAGTCAAACCAGATCAGCAAGCATTTATTAAGCACTTATTATATGACAAGCACTGTGTGAAATGCTGGGATTACAAAGAAAAGAGAAAACAGTCCATGACTTCGAGGAACTAACAATCTAATGGAGAAGACAACATGTAAACAGCTACGTACAAACAATATACATATAATGTATGTGTATAAATACATATTGTGTAAGTACATATACATAAGTACATTCATACTCACAAGATAACTTGCATAATCTCAGATGTAAGGTGCTAGGGGTAAAGGAGATTGAGAGAGGCTTCTTTCAGAAAACAAGCCAGGAGGTAGAGACAAGGAGGGAGAACCTTCCAGGCCTGGAGGAGTCAGTGAAAATACACCGACTCAGGCGGTGGAGTGTCTTGTTGGAAGAGCGAGCAGGCCAGTGTCACTGGCTCATAGAGTATGTGGATGGGAGTAAGTGTATGAAGATTGGAAGAGTAAGAAGGGGACAGGTTATGAAAGGCTCTCGTCACCAAAGAGAGGATTTTCTATTTGATCCTAGAGGTAAGAATTTAGTGAATGGGGAGAAAGGGGTGATGACAGTTGTTGTTTCACCTTTTGTTAGCAGCCAGAAGGAAACACCTCCATCTTCTTTCTCTCAGTTTTGTCAAAGAGTTTCAAGCGTTTCCTTAGAGTAAATAGCACCAGTTTCTTTTGGACTTGGCTGGGGCTATGGCTTGGGGGCACTCAGGGTTTAACTTGTTCATGATTCAGCACCATATGAGCTGATAGAAATCTTGTTCAGGGCTTTGGGGGAGGCGGGGGCAGGGGCAGGGAGTCTTCCTTCCCAGGCAAAGCAGGCAAAAAAGTGAGAAAAAAAAGCTGGAAGTTAAAGTTTATTCAGTATTACTGTTAAAATTTTTGTTGCATGACTTCTGTGTGTTACAATTGAACAATTCAGTGACCATCGAAGTGCCTGTGATATTGCAGTCATTGTACTAGCAGCCACTGGGAGAAAAGATGCTAAAGAAGGCCAGCATGTCCTAATAGATAGAGAGTCAACCTTGAAGCCAGGAAGACTTCTCAGTGCTCTAGGCACTTATACCCTGCAGAGAAAGTACCAACCTGCATTAATAGAGTTTGCGCACTCAGTAGTTCCCTGTATCTATAAAATTGCAGGTCTGGACAGCATCTTTATGATATTCACATATAATGATTCAGGAACCATTTATTAAATGTCTGCTCTATGCCAGGCACTCTGGTAGTGCCTAAAAGAAAAGATGTTCTACTTTTTTTTAAACAAGATCTAAGATCCAATAAAAGGCTTTCTGGATAGTATTGCAATACAGCAGCTATCACTGTTCTGGGAGCAAAGGTCAGGCAGCGGTACTCCTGTGCATATCTGTGACTCTTTCCTTCAGAGGCTTTGTCTGGTTTTAATCTCCAGACTATTTCCTCTTCTAGATCTCCAGAGAGACCCAGGATTGTGTATTTGTGTGTCATGCCACCTGGCACACACATAGCGCATAAATGTGATGTGGCAGATAGCAGATATTTGGGGCGCAAACTCATATTATGGATTACCTTCATTTCTGAATGATAAAGTAACAAAACAACAAGGCATAGCAAGAATATAATTGCTTATGATAACATATAATGAGCATAGTAAATGTCAAAAATAACATAAAGATATAAATAACAAACATAAATATCATTAAATATTATAAACAACATAATAAATAATAACATATAACAAATGTCCCCCCTAATGCTATAATGTAAATTATTATATTCAAGTATTACAAGAAGAGAAAAGAAAGGAATATAAGATATAAAATCCAGTGAGAGCCTGACCAGTATCATCTTTCTGGACCTTTCATGGACAAGCTGTTACTAAAGCATATTTTCTCTCCATAAGGTCATGGGTTAACTGGTTTCATTGATCTTTTTGTAGTTTACTGAGACTTTCAGGGCAGCAACTTCAATGAATTATGAAGCTTTCCTATAATTATTTATAGGTTATTGCAGTGTATGTAGTTAATAGAGATTAACTGTAGGCTTTTCTAGGGTAGGGGCTATGCTTTCTAATTCTCTTGCCACATGTTCTTCCAAATACTCTTCTCATTTCTAAGGGCTCAATTTTGTTAACTAGCCAAGGACCTTGATTTTCAGCAGAAGCTGCCTTGAGTCTGAAACTCACTCCCCCTGGTGGTCTAACAAGATGAGTTGGATGACTTTGAAAGAATCATTCAAACTGCACTTGATTATCCACCCTTTTACTTTCAGAAGAGCCAAGGAACAATTGTTCTCATATTTTGCAGACATATTTTATTTGGAGACCATCTGTTGAATTTCTAATTTCGAAGCACCCGCATTTGGGGGGAGGGGGCTCTAATTTATGCAAATTCACATTAGAGTTTGGTGATTGGCACATTCTTACACAAATCCAAAATATCCCACTATAATTTTTCCTGTTTCATTTGCATTACAAGCCTACAGGATTCTTCCTGTTGTTTATAATCTTTAAACATATTACCTCCAACTTACTAACTATAATCAGTAACATGATGGAAGGGTGTCACTGAATATTTGAAACATCTTTTGTATTCACGGAATGTCAACTTTCCCCCTGGGAATGAGAAAGAAAAAAAAAGCCTGAGGAAAAGTCTAAATTGGTGCTGGCATATCATATCAAAAAGGATTCATCGCTACTTTTGGTGGTCAAGGAATCTTCAGTCTTGACTAAGCGCAGTTTTTTTTAAGTATTTCACACGATTAAAGCACAAATAGAATGGATGTTCTTTATTAACTCATGGAGGCCATGGTCAGTCTTTGGATGTAGATTTAGATGGGAGTTAGAAAACTGAAAAATGAAAATCATCATCCAGAATACTCCCCTGTGATTATCACAGGACAAGTTACTTCCTTTTCTAGTGAACTCATTGATCTTGAGAAGTACTGAAATAAGCTATTTATTTTGTTACCCTTGGTAGGAAGCCTTGGTAAGAATTCTGTGCTGCTTATTACCTATATCACTTTGGACAAGTCATGTAAACTCTCTGGGCCCCAGTTGCTCATGAGGTTTTTGGAATCATTAACTTCTAAGTCAGCCAATTTATTAAGTACCTACCATGCGCCAGGCATTGTGCTAGGTCTCTTCTACCTTCAAATATGTGATTGTAAACCACAAATCTTTTAAAGTATTGAAGAAAGCTATTTGCTTTACTTCCTTTTTAGCCGAATACAGTTGTCTTTTTTTTCTCAGAACGTTGGGTGCATTCTGTTAATTCATTAGGACATTCAACATATATTGATATGCCTACTGTGAAAGGCATTGTGCTAGGTGTATGAGAATAAAAAAATATACACAACACACACCTTTCTCTAAAGGAGTTTACAATCCAATGGGATGAAGAAAGACAAGCACAAAAATAACTATGATTCAAGAGTGGGTGAGGCAAGTGCATAAGGGAGATTTAGGTAAAGAGTTAAGAGAAATTTGAAGAGGTTGTCAGGATTTTCTTCTGGGAGGCTCAGGGAAAGTTTCACAGAGGACATGACATTTGAGTCGGGCCTGCAAAAAAAGGAGGGCCTTCAACAGACGAAGATGGGGAGAAATTGATTGCAAACAGGGTGAAGGGAATAAACGCAAAGAGACAGGGGAAAAGGGAGGACTGGAAGAGGATGTGGAGAGAAGTCTATTTTGACTGGGGGAATCTTAGGAAAAGGAGGAGTGTGAGATAATGCTGGAAGGAGAAGATAAAGTCCGACTATGGAGGTTCTAGAATTCTAAGGTGAAGAAGTAGTGTGTTAGGAAGATGACCTAAACAGCTATATGAAGGTTAGAAAAAGGATAGACTGGAAGCAGGAAGACGAGTTAGGAAGCTATTAGAATAGTCTACATGACGTGAGATGAGGCCTGAACACACAGCTCACTCTGGGCAGAAAGAAGGAAACTGCTAACTAGAGAGTGGGGAGGGAAAATTGAAAGGACTTGGTCGGTGACTAGATGTGTGGGATGGGAGATTAAGGTTTTAAAGTTACAAGCCTAGGGACCAAGAAGATGGTAGCACTATTTACTGAAATGAAGATTTTGAGGTAGTACAAGGTTTCTGAACCATTTTTGTATAATAAACCCCTATGATGCTGGTAAAGCCTATGGACCTGTTTTTAGAATGTTTTTATACGTACAAAACAAGTTACATAGGATTACAAAGGAAATCAATTATGTTTTTACACTTTTTTAAAGAATTAATTTATTTAATTTTAGTTTTCAACATTCGCTTCCATAACCTTTTGAGTTTTAAATTTTCTCTGCCTCCCTCCCTTCCCCAAGACGGTGTACAATCTGATAAAGGTTCTATTTATACATTCTTATTAAACATATTTTCACATTAGTTATGTTGTAAAGAAGAATTAGAATGAACAAGAAAAACCATGAGAAAGAAAAAATAAAACAAACAAAATAAAAAGAGAGAGAGAGAATAGTATGCTTTGATCTGCATTCAGACTCCATAGTTCTTTCTCTGAACGTGGATAGCATTTTCCATCATGAGTCTTTTGGAGTTGTCTTAGATCCTTGAACTGCCGAGAAGAGCTAAGTCTATCAAAGTCAGTCATCACACAATGTGATTGTTACTGTGTATGATGTTCTCTTGTTTCTGCTGAGGAAATCAATTATATTGAAATATGACTATCATAATATTTTAAGAACAAATTCACAGACACTAGATTGAGAACCTCTGAAGGAGAATTAGAATCTAACAGTGTTAGTTTCCTCTCAATTCTGATTGTTTTTTCAGTAAGATTTTTATCAAGACATAATACCTAGACTTCCAGATGATGATTATCTTCAAACACCAGCCTGGAGAAGCATCATCATGCACTAGAAAGAATGTTGGAGTTGAAATCCTGAACATGAAGTCTTGGGACCCTGATTTCAATCCTAGCTCTACCATTTACTATCTACATGATCTTGGGTAAGTTACTGAACCTCTCTGGATTCGGTTTCCTCATCTGTAAAATGAGAAGATTGGACTAGAATTCAGAGGTATCAAACTCACTAGCTTAGTCTGCAAGGAGCCCACAACACTCCAGACTAAGGCCTAAACCAAATTAAAATGTAGCTGGAAAATGTGTAATGAAATAAATAAAAATACAATACAACAAAGATAATATTAATTTGTGGTTTTCTAAGTCATGATACAGGGCAGCTAGGTGGCACAGTGGATGAAGCTCTAGGCCTGGAGTCAGGAAGACCTGAGTTCAAATTTGACCTCAGAAATTTACTAGCTATGTGACCCTGCTCAAATCACTTAACCTTGTTGCCTCAGTTTCCTCATCTGTAAAATTAGCTGGAGAAGGAAATGACAAACCACTCCAGTATCTTTGCCAAGAAAACCCCTAATAGGGTCACAAAGAGTCAGATGGGAATAAAAAAAGACTGAACAAGAAGTCATTATACAACCCATAGGGATCCATATCTGTTTGGGTTTGACATCACTGGACTAAATAACTTCTAAGATTCCTTCTAACTATGACCCTATGAAGCTTCTCTCATTTCTCCCTTCCCCCACTGGAGTCACTGACTTTTGAAGAGAACATAGTGCTAATTAAATCAAGATATTGGCTTTTATCTCCAAATAATATGTGAGAATCTTTTAAAGAAAGCTGGGCTCTGGTCTGTGTTAAATCTCATCATAGATTCCTTGTGTTGGTCATAGCATAAAAATGTGCCATTTTCCCCAAGGGGAGCTAGGCAAGACAATACAGCAGACCTATAACCACACTGAGAAAAATAAATCAATAGTATTACTTTTGGAAATATTATGGTATATTCACAGAACTATGCCCATTTGTAAATAACTCCATTAAGAGGACACAGCCTCATTGACAAACCTAAGATAGTATGTGGTGGACCCAGACTAAGATAGAGGTGAACACGGGGAGAGAATATACACAGCTTCCACAAAATGTCAAATTATTTTGCCAGCACACCCATTCACATACCTCTTGATTCTATGTGGACCTTACTGGTTTGAAATTGACACTCTTAATCCCTAGCTTTCTGCTTTCATTTTAGCCCATTGGTTTTTAGTATTCAAAAGAAAATTGGATTTCTGAGCTTGCCCAGCTATAAGTTGGAACCCAGATTGAATCCTGCCCTTTGTTCTCCAAGAAGGGTAAGGAAATTTCCACAACTTATTAGTAAAGAACAGCACCTATATTACATAGGCTAAGATAATTTCCCTTTAAGAGGGTAGGAAGGCCCTTCTTGGGTTTAGCTTAACTACCTTGGTTCTGAGGCATAAAAGACCCAGCATAAGGGAAGCTGGTATTAAAGGCGTTAGCAGCATATCCATTGTTTTGGTGGGATGTCTTTCTGTCATAGCTTTGCTGATTTCCATGGTGACCATCATGAAAGTGGAAGAGCATAGCAGTTTATCTTGGTTAGTATACCTTTAACATTTAGAACTGTATCCTTTTTGAGCTCATTCTAGTAAAGTCATTTTTATTATATTTATGGGCCTCGAGTGTCTCATTGCATTCCAACATTGAGCCTGAAGTTAACCTGGCCTGAATTAGACCTGACCCAGAATATCCTGATCATTGGCACATCTCGACCCACCTCCCAACCCTTGCTCCCCAGCAGGAAATGATACAGGCTGTCCAAAACTATTAATACTATTAGTTCTAAGCAAAATAAACAAATCCCAAATCCAAATGAAACTGGTTCTATAGCCTTTCAAACTAATCTAAGTTCTAATAGCCTAAATGTTTTGTAACAATCTCATAATCGACTTATGCTTCGATTTATTTTCCTTTTCTCACAGCATCATTGGCTTTAGCATGGTGGACAGAATGAGCATTGAATTTAAGATTCAGGAGGCTGGCTTCAAATCCTGCCTTGTTTTTTGACTGTTAGTCACTCAACCTCTCAAAGCTCAGTTTACTCATCTATAGAGTGGGAATAATTACACTTTCACTACCTACTCAATAACCTCCTATGGCAGTTTAATGCATAATATTAGGCATACTGATGTAAATTAACTTATATACAAGATTAGACTTTAAAAAGCCAGGAAGGGTTAGTGAGGAATAGTAGAAGTTTACATTTACATAGTATATTATCTTATTTGATCTTTACATCAGTCCTTTGAGGTAGGCCCCTATAAATATTATCATTCCCATTCTGCAGATGGAGAAATTAAGATCTGTCCATGTTCATATAGCTAAGCCCATTTCAAGTCTTAAAGTATTATAAAAATACGAGTTATTTTTTAGATCCAGAAAAGACCTCAAAAAACATCTGACTCAGTACACTGCCCTCTTCCAATTCAAGGACAGTTAGCCTAATTTCACAGATAAGACAGTTAGGCCCTAGACATTTTAAGTGATTTACACGAGATCACACAGTTACTAAAATGCAGTAGTGGAAATTAGAACCCTGATCCAGAGCTAAGTATAGTGACTTGCACATAGGTAGGCACTTAAAAAATTTGGTTGATTGATTAATCTCCTTCCTCTTAATATACTGCCCTTTTTACTATATTGTACAGTGGCTCAAATAAAAGCTATTTTATACTTGCATTACTAATAACTCCTTTCAAAGCATGTTGACACTTCCATTTGTCATGTATAGACTAATGGATTCTTAGAATTTGGGAGTAGCCCATTCAGCTAGTCAAAGGAGTATTCTAGATAAGGATAGCACATTGGTCAATTAGGTCAAGTTCTAGGAATTTCTCTGAAAGAAAATCTACTGTATATCTATTAAAAATTCTTCTATTCTACTCATTTCAAGAGAAAATGCAGGACAAATCTTTTTTTTAAATCAGACCTTGAAATAATAGTGAGCCTTCTCTGGTGGTTAATGTGTAATGCTGAGCAAATTGATATAAAATAACTTGTATACAAGATTGGACTTTAAATAATCAGGAGGGGGTTAGTGAGGAATAATAAAAGTTTACATTTATGTAATATACTATCTTATTTGATTCTCAAAACAATCCTTTGATGTAGGCACTATAAATGTAAATATCCCCATTTTGCAGAAGGAAAAATGGACATATAGCTAAGAAATGTTTGAGATTAGATCTGAACACAGGTGTCTCCTGACTCCTGGCCCAGAAGTCTTTCCACTGAATTATACTACTCGGGAAGCCTTTTCTTGATTGGAAACATAACATCAGAAGATTTTATGAAGCCCAAAGGAAGTCATATACTCTTATCTTTTCTCATCTTTCTGTTTCTGCTCAAATGAGATAAAGAATTGTAGCATTTTGCAAATGTTAAAACTCTATGTAAAGGTCAGCTATTATTATTAATGTTATTATTTCTAATCCATTTGAGAAATATGGAGGAGCCATAAATGCATGAGAAAAAACAGCTTAAAATCTTCCCCTAGTTTAGTTAGACCTTACATGGAGAGAAACTGAGCACTCCAGAGTTAAAAGAATACCTTTTATGTAGTTAATTACAAACAGAAAGTTACAAACTGGCGTAACCCATCAACAAAAGCTCTTTGATTCAAAACTGTAAGACTATACTGTACATGCTTCTACCTCAGGGATAGGGATTGGACTTTTTAATTCTTGGATGACAAATCGACCACTACAGTTGTAGGTTGGCACCTTCTCTGTAATTTATAGTCTGGCCTCTTCCTAACTTTCCATCCTTCTTACATCTTACTCCTCTCCACATACTCTGTGAGCAAGGGACACTGGGTTACTTGATGTTTTTGCCTATGACATTCCATTTCCCACCTGAGTCCCTTCACTGACTGTCCCTCATGCCTAGAACACTCTTCGTTTCCTTTTCTGGCTCCTTCAAGTCTCAGATAAAATTCCATTTGTTTTGTGCAATAAGGCTTTCCCGATGCTCCATAATCTTAGTGCTTTCCCTCTGAAATGATCTCCAGTTTAACATACCCATCTCTTGTACGTATATACTTGTTATCACGTTGTCTCTTCTATTAGACCGAGAGCTCTTTGAGAGCAGGAATTGATTTTTGCACTTCCTTGTGTCCCAAGCACTTAGCATAATGCCTGGCACATAGTAGTAGATGCTTAATATATACTAATTTACCAACTAAATTAGTTGACTAAAGAATTCAGAGGACCCAGGGTCACACATCCAGTATGAGACTAGCACCCAAATCATGCTGGTTCGGAGGCCTGCTCTCCATCCGCTACACCACATTGTGTCTCCTCATATACCTCACAAGATCCCAAGTAAAGACTGTTTTATATTTGCATTACTAATAATTCCTTACAGTGTATCCAGGTGGTTGATAATTACATTGGTTTTGTGCTTCCCAGAACATTTCTTTCCCGTCACCCTTTTTCAGCACCTTTTAATGTGTTGTCATTCCCCATTAGAATGTAAATGCCCTGAGGACAGGGACCCTCTTGCTTGTATGTTGTCTTTTCCCAGCAATTAGTGCAGTAACTTGTATAGAGTAAATACTGAACAACTGCATTCCCTGTCTATGTTTCTATCTATCTATCTAAAGAATTCTTAGAATTTGAGTAAGATCCATCTGGTTTAGATTCTGCATGAATATTTTCTACTCAGACCTGGGAAAATACCAGAGTTATATCAATCATTAATTGATAAGTGTTAGAAGTTTAATATGAGAAAAATACACATTTCATTTAAGGGTTTATATTTCCCTGGACCTTACTCTAAAATGTATATCATGTCTATAGTTATTAATTAAATGTTACTTAAACATTAATGCTTTGGTTATTTAGAAGATATGTTTTGTTGCTTAGTTGTTTTTCAGTCATGTCAGGTCTGACTGACTCCTTTGGGGGATTTCTTAGCAAAGATACTGGAGTGGTTTGCCATTTCTTTCTCCAACTCATTTTATAGATGAGGAAACTGAGGCAAATAGGGTCAAATGATTTGCCCAGGGTTACACAGTTAATAAATATCTGAAGCCAAATTTGAACTCAGGAACAGGAATCTCCTTGACTCTAGGCCCAGCATTCTATTCACTGGCCCATCTAGCTGCCCCTTAAAAGATATGCAGTAATAGAAAAAGCATAAGGGATGTTTCTTTCCATTATATATGTCTTGAGGAAAGTCTAGCCAGTTGATCTAGGCATATATGCGTGATGCTAAGTTGGCCATTGTAGCTTGCTATCCATCACCTTGCTTGCGATGGGGGAGAGGAGAGGATTGGCTATGTATGGTAGAAGTCCCTCCAAGGTAAAGTTGGGAATACAGGGAAGTAGGGGTCCAAAGCTGAGAGTGCAGGAAGAATGTAGAAATTCTCGATTAGGAGCATTGAGAATTTGAGGTCAATAGATCACGAGGTCATAAACATAGAGCTAGAAGAAACTTGAAAAAACGTTTACTTCAACCCTCTCATTTTATAAGTAAGGAGACTGAGGACCAAAGAGGATAAATGATTTGCCCATGGTTGCACAGGTAGTAAGGGTGAAATTTGTCAAAATGATAAAATTTGAATCCATATTATCTACTTTCCAGAGCCAGTGTTTTTTTCCCATTATGCTATTTCGATTACCTTAAGCTCATTTGTTTTAGCTTTAAGCAAGGGCCCCTGCCCTCTGAACCTACCACCTAGATTTTGCTATAATGGCAGGAGTAGGGGGTAGGGGTAGCAGGAGGTATTCCAGCAAGGAACCAGTAAGAGCCAGAGAAAAGGACCCTCTGTGTAGAAACAATCAATGTAATGTAATTAAAGAGATGATAAATTACAAAGATTTTGTGTTTTGGATTTTGGTTCTGCTCTTAGTGTGTGACTAGACATCATTTTTTGTTTCTGTTTGCTCACCAGGATAACAAGGAAACATTTCATTCATGTTATCAGTAGCTAGGTGGTCTAGCGGGTAGAGCGACTTAGAATCAAGAAGACCTAAGTTCACATCTGGCCTCAGATATTTCCTAGCTGGTTGACCCTAGGCAAGTCACTGAATTTTTGTTTTCCTCAGGTTCCACGTCTACAAAATGGAGGTTATAAAAGTACTTACCTCCCAGGGCTATCTTTGAGGATGAAATGGGATAAGATATGTAAGATGCTTTGCAAATCTTAAATTGCTATATAAGTGGATTGTTATTATTCATTCATTTAACAAATATTAAGTGAAAACTTCATAAAATAAGGGATACCTGAAAGTGAAATAAGAGCCTTAAGAGGTAGTGGGTCCTCCATTATTAGAGAACTTCAAACAGAGACTGAATGATCACTTGTTGGACAAGTCTTGGAGAAAATTCTTGTTAAGTGGAAAAGGTGGCCCTGTTGACAGAGTCCCTGTGAGTCTGTGAACCACACACCACCATTCATCCGGAGGCAGCTACCCAAATTACAAAAATAATGCTAACTTGCTTTACAAACCCTAATCAATAAAGCGTCAGCAAACATTACATGTTGGCAGAATTGATTTGAAAATGTCTCCTAAGGGGCAGAGCCAAGATGATGGAGTAAAGCAGGAACTTGCTTGAGCTCTTCTCCAAATCCCTCCAAAAAATTATTGAACAAATTGTAGAGCTACAGAACCCAGAAAATGACAGAATGAAACATATCTCCAGTGCAAGACAACCTGGAAGGCCAACAGGAAGGGTCTATCATGCCAGGCTGGGAGCTGAGCACAGTCCAGCACAGGCTGTACCAGCATAGATGGGGCAGAGCAGGCCTCAGGGGATTGAATCACTGGCATCTATGGCAGTTTCCAGACTTCTTAATCCACAAACACCAAAGACAAAGCAGAAGAACAGTGGGGAAACTCTGTCAGACCCGGGTGAGAGAAGAGTGTGGTCGGGCCCCAGCCCTTGGGCTGCAGAGGTGGCTGCAGTAGTGGCAGCAGCAGCTGCTTCCAGAGCTCCAGGCCCACAGATAGTGGGGGAGATCAAGCAGCTGATCAGAGGGTGACTGCAGGGATCTCTTTGCTGGCACTGAGGCAGGATTCTCTAGCTTTGCCCTTCTTGGATCTGGGTTGCACTCTTGAGTCGGGGTCCTGGGGTGAGGAGGAGCACTGACATGGCAGAGCTTGTGGCAAAAGTGGAGAGAGAGTCTTCCTCACAGTCCCAAGGCAGAAAAGAGTGCTCGTGGTCACTCACAGACTGGAGCACAGGCCAAGAGAAGAGTAAACACTTCTCCTTTGATCATACCACCTTAGAAGAACTGAAATTTTACAGGTGCCTGAAAATTGCTCTGACAACAGCCGAACAAAACCCCTGAAGCTTAGGACAGATCACTCTCCACTCTGGAAGCAGAGTCATACCTTGACAAATAGATCAAAAGTCAAGTAATTGACTGGGAAAATGAGCAAACAGCAGGAAAAAAATCAGACTATAAAATCTTACTTTGGTGACAAAGAAGATCAAAACATACAACCAGAAGAAGACAACAAAGTCAAAGCTCCTACACCCAAAGCCTTCAAGAAAAATTTGAATTGGTCACAGGCCATGGAGGAGCTCAAAAAGGATTTGGAAAATCAAGTAAGAGAAGTAGAGGAAAAATTGGGAAGAGAAATAAGAGTGATGCAAGAAAAATCATGAAAAACGAGTCAACAGCTTGCTAAAGAAGACCCAAAAAATACTGAAGAAAATAACACCTTAAAAAATAGACTATCCCAAATGGCAAAAGAGGTCCAAAAAACCAATGAGGAGAAGAATGCCTTAAAAAGCAGAATTGGCCAAATGGAAAAGGAGGTCTAAAAGATCACTGAAGAAAATAATTCCTTAAAAATTAGAATAGAGCAAATGGAAGCTTATGACTTTATGAGAAATCAAGAAATTATAAAACAGAGCCAGAAAATGAAAAAAATAGAAGATAATATGAAATATCTCATTGGAAAAACCACTGACCTGGAAAATAGATCCAGGAGAGAGAATTTAAAAATTAAACTACCTGAAAGCCATGATCAAAAAGGAGCTTAGACATCATCTTTCAAGAAATTATCAAGGAAAACTGGCCTGGTATTCTAGAGCCAGAGGGTAAAATAGAAACTGAAAGAATCCACCAATCGCCTCTTGAAAAAGATCCTAAAAAAAACTCCTAGGAATATTGTAGCCAAATTCCAAAGTTCCCACGTCAAGGAGAAAATATTGAAAGTAGCCAGAAAGAAACAAGTATTGTGGAAACACAATCAGGATAACACAAGATCTAGCAGCTTCTCCACTAAGGGATCAGAAGGCCTAGAATATGATATTCCACAGGTCACAGGAGCTAGGATTAAAACCAAGAATCGCCTCCCCGGCAAAACTGAGTATAATGCTTCAGGGGGAAAAAAATGGATATTCAATGAAATAGAGGATTTTCAAGCATTCTTGATGAAAAGGCTAGAGCTGAATAGAAAATTTGACTTTCGAATACAAGAATCAAGAGAAACGTGAAAAAGGTAAACAGGAAAGAGGAATCATAAGGGACTTACTAAAGTTGAACTGTTTTTATTCCTACATGGAAAGATGATATTTGTAACTCATGAGATTTTTCTCAGTATTAGGGTAGTTGAAGGGAATATGTATGTATATATGTATGTATGTATATGTAGAAAGAGGGCAAAGGGTGAGTTGAATATGAAGAAATGATATCTAAAAAATAAAATTAAGGGGTGAGAGAGGAATATACTGGGAGAAGGAGAAAGGGAGAGATAGAATAGGGTAAATTATCTCATATAAAAGAGGCAAGAACTAACTGTTACAATGGATGGGAAGAGAGGGAGGTGAAAGGAAATGAGTCAACCTTACTCTCATTGGATTTGGCTTAAGGAGGGAATAACATACACATTCAATTGGGCATCTTGCCTTACAGGAAAGTTGGGGAGAAGGGCATAAGAGGGGGGGGGAGGATAGAAGGAAGGGCAGATTGGGGGAGGGGGTAGTCAGGAGCAAAAATTTTTGAAAAGGGACAGGGTCAAAGGAGAAAATAGAATAAATAGGGGACAATATAGAGGGAAATGTAGTGAGTCTTTCACAATATGACTGTTATGGAAATGTTTTGCATAACTACACATGTATAACTTTAAAAAAAGTTCAATTAAAAAGGAATAATTTTATATTTAAAAAAAGGAAAGAAAATGTATCCTCTAGGGGCAACTAGATGGTACAATGGTTCATGCTCTGGGCCCAGAGTCAGAAGGACTCATCTTCCTGAGTTCAAATCTAGCCTCAGATACTTACTAGCCATATGAGCCTGGGTAAGTCATTTAATCCCCATTGCCTAAAAAAAATAAAATAAAAAGAGAGAGAAAATGTATCTTCTGCAAAAAGTCAAGGTGTTACATAATTTACATCCCCAAGGAAAACACCTATTCAGAGAAAAGACCACATAACAATTATTTGTTGGTTTTTGCTTTGTTTTGTCTTTTTAATGTGATTACCAATGAGATTTCTTTTACTCTTCTACAGAGCTGGAGCTTCAGTTTGCTAGGGCTGCCCTTGAGAACAGGGAAATTATCAATCAATCAACAAATATTTCAGTGCCAAATATATGCTGAGCACTGTAGCAGTAATATAAGTATGACTAATATATGGCCTCACTCTGAAGAAACATAGTTAAGTTGGGCAAAGAAAAGATAAATACACTTGATCTATTTGCCAATGCTAATTAATTGTGAAGAGAGCCTTCGTGGTGCAGTAGATTGAGAGCTGACCTAAGAGCCAAGAATGCCTGGTTTGTTACCTCTGATATATCCTAACTGTGTTACCCTGGGCAAGTCACTTGGTTTCTTAAAGCTCTTGTTGTTGCTCAGTTGGTATCGAGTGGTAGAGTTTCATTACCTGGGAGCTCCCTCTATCAATAAAATTATAGGTCCAGTCATCGTCATCTTAGCAGTAGTAGTAGTAGTAGTAGTAGTAGCAGCAGCAGCAGCAGCAGCAGCAGAAGTAGCTATTGTTGATCTTGTAAATAATGATAATAATAATCTCTCTTCTAATTAGCTGTGAAATGGCTCATTGAGGATTCTAAAATGCTATGGGAGTTCAGAGAAGAGGGGAATTGGTATTGCAATCATTGTTGAAAGCTTCATGGAAGAGGTGAAATTTGAATTGGGTCTTGAAAGATAAGGAAATAAGATTTCTATAGACTGAGGGAAGCAGAAAGGACATTCCAAAGGGTGAAAAAAATGTGTGCAAGCAAAGAGTATGAGCAAATCAGAAACAACAATATAGCATATTATGTTTATGGGCTATTGAGAAGACCTATGCAAAGGATGACTGTTGGGATCCAGTACAAAATAAGACTGGATATGTAGACAATACAAATTATGGTTGACTTTGAAAGTCATGTAGATGAGCTTAGCCTTCGTTCCTAATGAAACAGCTGGCCATGTCATGAAAAGTGCTTCTGGAAGACTTTTCTCTCAGAGATGGGCAGCATGGTATAGTGGATAAACCTCAAGCCTTTGGATGAAGAGCATCCCTGTCAAAATATCCCTCTTCTGAACTTCCATTTCTTGGAGAGAGCTTTCTAGTTACTCACATTTGAAAGCTTGTAGTTAGCCTTGACTCTTCTCTCCCTTAATGACCATAACTAAGTATTTTCCAAATCCTATTGACCCTACCTTTATAACATCTTTCGCTTTGTCTCCTTTTCTCCATTCTCACTTTAATCCAAGCCCTTAACAACTCTGGCCTGGACTAATGAAGTTGCCTCCTATTTGATCTCCTGGCCTCCAGTCTCTTTCCTCTCTAATTTGTCTTCTGCAGGGATGCTATATTCCTAAAGCACAGGTCTGACATGTCACTTTTTTACTTAAGAAGTTTCAATAGTTTCATATGTCTTCTAAGATAAAACACAAATTCTCCTGCTTGTCATTTAAAGCTCATCGCAATGTTTTAAATTTATCTTTCTAATCTAGATTAACTTCCCATTACTCCTTCACTCTACAACTCAGCCAAACCGGCCTACTTTGTTCCCTATATGCAGCATTTTATCTCTACCCCCATACCTTTGCACAAAGTTGATCCCTGTGCCGAGAATGCTCCCTTCTTACTTCTGCATTATGAAATTTCTAGCCCCATTTAGGATTCAATTCAAGGGGCACTTTCTAGATGAGGTCTTTCTTGAACTTCCTGTAACACTGGGTGTTAACTGTTTAAGCTCCTATTTCTTAGTTTTGCCCACTCCTAAAATTAACATGTAATTATTCATAGACTATATATGTATACATATATGTATATGTATTTATGTATATGCTGGTGAAGTAAATGGCAAATCACTCCAATATCTTTGCCAAAAAAAAAAACCTAAATAGGGTTACATAGAGTTAGACATGACTCAAATGACTGAACAACAACAAAATGTATATGTAGGTCTGTATGTGTGTATGTATGCATATATATATAGACACATATGTATTATGTGCATATATATATATAGTGTTTGTTTATTTATATAGATTTCTTCTAATCATAAATAAGCTTTTTGAAGGGAGAGACTATTCCTTTTAGGCCTTTGTATCCCAGCTCCTTGCATAGAGCTAGGCTCCTAGGAACACAGTAAGCACTAAATAAATGCTTGTTGAGTTTAAATTGAATTGTGGAATTTAAGTCCTACTTCTAACACATACTATATATATGTGTGAACATACATATGTGTGTATATACATATATACACATGATCATGCACAAATCATTTAACCTTTCAGTGCCTCAGATAACTTAATAAGATTAAAATTACTGCTCTGTGTTTGTGGACTAAGTTTCTGTACCTGGAGTGCCCAGATCTGAGCAACAACAAAAACCTGACAGGATTAAAGTTAGGGAGACCAACTAGAATACTGTTGCATTAATCTAGTCCTAGACTGAGATGACAGAAGTCAAAATGAAAAGGGACTGATACATATATTTGGGTAATATTTTTCCCAATTACATATAACAACAATTTTTAACATTCATTTAAAAATTTTTTTTGAAAAAAAAAATGTTTGAGTTCCAAATATTCTCCTTCCCTCTCCCCTCCCAGAGAAGGTAAGCAATTTGATATAGGTTATACATGTGCAGTCACGCAAAACATATTTCTACATTAGTCATGTTGTGAAAGAAAACACAGACCAAGAAAAAAAACAACATAAAAAAATGGAATGAGTGAAAAATAGTATGCTTCTATCTGCAGTCAGACTCTGTTAATTCTTTCTCTGGAGGTGGATTGCATTTTTTATCATGAGTCCTTTGGAACTGTCATGGATCATTGTATTGCTGAAAATAGCCAAGTCATTCACAGTTGATCATCATAAAACATTGCTGTTACTGTGTACTGTTTCAACCTGTTTCTGTTCACCTCACTCTGTATCAGTTCATGTAAGTAGTTCCAGGTTTTTCTGAAACCATCCTGCTCATCATTTCTTAGAGTCAATAGTATTCCATCACAAGGGACTGATATATTTTTTAAAAAAATTTTTAAAAAAGATTTGTTGACAATCTGTATCTAAGGGATAAAAGAGAGGACTAAGTCAAAGATGATGCTGGAGTTTTAAAGCCTGAGATATTGGGAGGACAGTCACGTCACTGACAGACAAAAATTGGGAAGAAACTTACATTGGGGAAACAAATGATGAGTTTGGTTTTGGACATTTTGAGTTGATGGTAGGATATTAAGCTGAAAATATCTAGTAGGTCATTGAAAATACAGAATGGGGATAAAGGACAGCACTGGAGATAGTAATCATTGAAAAAGGAAAAATAGAAGCCAATGAATTTTTAAAAAGAAAACTGTCAGAGAGAAAAGAACTGGAATTGTTTAGTGTTACAGATGCCAAGAAATGAGAAAGTTTCAAGAAGGAAGGAATAATCAAGAAAGATGAGAGCAGAGAAATGTTTGTGGAATATTTCTAGGCTCTTTCTCTCATGTCAGCCACAATTTCTATCCCATCCTGCTCTTCCCAACCTCTCTATCAGGGCAAGGGGGGGACATTGTTCTCTTAGGACAGATCTTTCCAGCCAGGGCAAAGCAGAAAATTGAGGTATTTCTCTGAAAAATTCAGATAAGAATTCAATTTTCTTTTTAATTATTTGGGCTAATTCCAGAAGAATGAGTTGGTAAAGATAAGACTTTAAATGACCATGCCACTCCTCTGCTCAAGAAGTTCCAGTGACTCCCAACTGTCTCTTGGATAACTGTCTCTGGCTCCACCTATCTTTTCAGGCTGATTTCTCAGTTTTCTTTAAAGTATCTGAAGAATTACAATTGCAAGTCACCCAAAGGGCAATGGAGAAATTACATGATGGACATGAATAAGCTATAACATATTACCAATGAAGAACTGTGAAGAAGAAAAAAACAGCATAAATGATATTGCCAAAGAAATGTATGACTGGAAAACAGGGACAGGACAGGTAGAAACAGCTAGGAAGAGCCAATGGACAGCCTGTGGTATATACTCTACTGCTACCCACACAATGTTTAGGGATCTAGAGGAAGACACTAAGCACCTTAAATGGCTCCCTGTGCAGAATTTATAGTACATGGACTAGAATACATAAGATGGATGGGTCACTGTCTTTGCTGAAGGGCTCATCCATATCAGTGAGATAACAAATTCATAGGATCTTAGCTTTAGAGCTAGAAGGGACTTATTCCACCCCACTCATTTTACAGATGAGGAAATAAAAGCAGAAATATGTTGAATGAGTTGACTAGCATTACAAGGGAGAAATTAGAAAAGACAGCATCTCTGGATTCAAACCCGGGCCTCTAACTCCAAATTCAGTACAGCCATGCGACTTCGGTTGTAAAATATAAGTTCATTTTATTTCCCTATAGGGTCTTTGCTACTTCTCCTCCCTAACCTCTCCCCTGCCCCTCACTGCAAGTATGACCTTGTCACAAAACTATAAAGCTCCTCCTTGGCCCCAAGCTGAGTTTTAATGCAATTGGCTGTGCCCTTCATGCCAGAGTTGGGTAAACTGACATGGTTGGGAGTCAACAGCTTGGAAGAAAGCGATCAATGGCAACCTGGGTCCTCATAGTTTGATGGTTCCCTCCATGGATACAACCTTTTCTTTGCTCTGGCATCTGTAAGGGTCCATTCACAGGCACACTTGTGGAAGATTTAAACAGGGAAGAGTTTTTGTTATTGGTGGTAGTGGTGGCTTAGTGTTTTGTTTTGCTTTTCTAAAAGTAAGTGAATAACCTCCCTGTCACACAGGCCTCTGGTAGATTCCAGGCTACTCTGGGGGCCAGCTGCTCCTCCCACCCCAAGCTCCCACCCCAAATGAGCAGCAGCTGTTCCTTTCCTCTTAGCCAGGGTGGAGGAAGCTGGGAATCCAATTACTTTTCTCTGGGAGCGCTATCCAACCCTCTAGCTTCCGAGAACGCAAACAGCATTGGGAAACGGTGGGGGGTGGCGGCTAGATTGGAGTAGATTGTAGATATAACAGCTCTTCCCTGTCTCATTTCCTTCCCAGCCCTATCGCTGCCAGGTCTGGAGCCTCTATCCCCAAGCTGCGGCAGCTGCGTTCATGCCAGAGGTTCCACTCCACAGTTAGTTGAATGGTCTTAGTGGTGGTGCTGCCTGGACTATTTGTCCTTCCGCCAGAGCCGAGCTCTAAGATCGGCGGGAGTGACGCCCAGAGCTCTGGAGTCGGTGAAGCTGGGGTGGGAGTGAGTGACAGGAGATTAGCGGGAGGGTTCCCCCACCTCCTCCAGCCGAGATCAGTCAGTCTTAGAGCAGCCCTACAGAGGGGAGTCTAAACCAATCCACGGGGTCAGTCAGCACTCACCTTTAACTCTCTTCCTACTTCACATTCCCTGTCTCACAACGTTTCCCGTTCAGGCTGCACAGACCGGGCCAACGACCCCAAACTGTTGCTCCCGTTAAGCAAAATTGAAATGCAAAGGTTGAGGAGAAAGAGGAAGAAGGAGAAGGAGGTGAAGAAGAAAGAAGAGGAAGGAAGAGGAGAGGAGGAGAAAGGGTGAAGAAAGAAGAGAAAGGAAGGACGGAAAGAAAGAAAGAAAAAGAAAGAAAGAAAGAAAGAAAGAAAGAAAGAAAGAAAGAAAGAAAGAAAGAAAGAAAGAAAGAAAGAAAGAAAGAAAGAAAGAAAGAAAGAAAAGAGGAGGAAGAGAAGGGGTGAAGAAGAAAGAAGAGAAAGGAAGGAAGGAAGAAAGAAACAAAGAAACAAAGAAGAAGAGGGGGGAGGAGGAGAAGAAGAAGAAATAGCAGTAGTAACAGTTTTTAAATAATACTCCAATGTTTGTGGTCTTGTGGGGTGGGGGAGAAGAGGAAGGGTTCTATGACTGCAAGTCAAAATCCTTCTACCGGTTCTCATCCTGTGCCATTCTTGGCTATGATTTTTTTTTTGAATTGTAAAAATAATAGCAGCAGGCAAAAGGACAACCACATTCTCTCTGCCTAAACATCCTTCAAGAACAGTATAGAGCCTTGGAAACTGCACCTCCACACGTTCTTCAGAGACAACAAAGACCTCAGAAATAACTTAGGGAATTTCTTTCTCAGCTCAGGTCCCTAGTCTGTTTCACTGTATTGAATAAATCATTTACTTCCTATACATGAATAATAATGACAGTAGATAGTATTTATATAACACTTTAAGGTTTGCAAAGCATTTGAATAAATATCTCATTTGATCCTCACAACCACCGCTGGAGTAGGTGCTACTATAACTCCCATTTTACAAATGAGAAAACTGAGGCTGAGAGAGGTTATGTGACTCGCCTAGGGTCAAAAAAGTGGTAAGTGTCTGAGGTCACATTTGAATACAGGACCTGATCGTCTACCTAACTTCGGCTTTGTGCTTAAAAAGAGTTTATTTACATGATTTTTTTTTTGGTTTCGCTCAACTGACTAATTTTTTTTAGATAATATTTAATTTTTTCTCCAATTACATGTTAAAACCATTTTTAACATTTGTTTTTTCTTTTTAAAGTTTTGAGTTCCAAATTTCATCCTTCCCTCCCCTCCTCTTCCCCCTCTTTGAGATGGTAAGCAATTTGATATAGGTTATACACGTGCAATCACATTTATGTGATTTTGATTGATTATTGGAATAGCTCTGTGAGGTGGATTAGCTTTGGAAAAGCTAAGAGACTCACACTAGGCCATGTTATCAGTAAGCAGGATTGTTGAGACTAGAACCCAAGTCTTCAGAGTCTAAATCTAGTACAACTCACTACACCTGGATTCAGTTACAGTAACTCACGCTGACAGATTCTCATAGGGAAAGACTTCACAGCCTATCACCTGCTTGAACACCAGTCTTTGCCCGATAATTTTTAGGTAGGGAAATTCATTCCCTCCCAAGATGGCCTATTCCACTTTTGGGTGACTTTTAACTATCAGGGAAAATTTCCTTTCCTTCACCCTCGATTTGATTGAATCTCTGCAACTTCTACCCATTGGCATTAGTGCTGGGGCCAAGCAGAAACTGTCTAATCTCTCTTGCACGTGACAACCCCTAAAGTTTTTAAAAGAATTAATTGTCCCACAAGGTCTTTTCTTCTAGAGGGTAAACTTCCCCAATGTCTTCAGCCAGGTCCGATATGGCATGATCTTTGAGGCCCTTTATCATCCCGGTTGCCCTCCTCTAGAAGCTATGCAATCCTTTCTAAAATGTGGCATCCGGACCAGCACTCTAGATGTGGTCTAATGCAGAGTACAGCAGGCCCATCACCCCCCTGCTCCTGAACTTAATACAGCCTAAGACTGAGTTAGCTTTTTGAGCTCACATATTACACCTTCTTGAATCTGGTAATTCACTAAAATCTTTTTTCATAGCAACTTCTATCTAGTCAGGCCTCCCCCATCTTGTATTTGTGAAATTAATTTTTGAACCCATGTATGACTTTGCAATTATCTTTATTCAATTTTATCTTCTTAGATTCAGCCTAATGTTCTAGCCTGTCAAGATCTGTTAACATCTTGTTTTGATCTGAGAAAAGGCTATTCAATCATCCATTATGTTAGTTATCTTTTCCAGCCCTATGTCATCTGCAAAATAGATAAGCATGCCATTTATATGTTTATCCAAGTCATTGATAAAAATGTTAAATAGGACAAGGTCAAGCATAGAAGCCTGGAGCTTGCCACTAGAGACTTCCTTCCAACTTGGCATCAAACATTAATGATTATTCTTTGAGTTCAACCATTCAACCTGCTCCCAATCCACCCAACTGTAGCCGACATCTCTCCATCTGTTCCATGAGAACAGCATGAGAATCTTTATCAAATACTTTTCTAAAGTCTAGGTAAATTAGGGCTACAGCATTCCCTAAACCTACTACTTTAGTAACCCTTTCAAAAATTGAAATATAATTAATCAGGCATGGCCTGTTCATGACGGAGCCATGATTCACCCTTTGAGCATTGTTTCCGTTTCTAAATGGTAACTAACCGTCCTTTTAATAATCTGTGCTAGATTTTTTTGTGTCCGGAATCCAAGTCCAACTCAGTAACCTATAGTTTGAAGACTCTATTTTCATCCTTTTAAAAAAAAAACCAAGATATTTGCCTTTTCCTGGCCTGAGGAATAATAACAAATATAATTTATGTAGTGTTACGTATGTCTCATTTGGTCCTCACAACCACCCTGCTAGGTAGGTACTGTTATTATCTCTGTTTTTCAGATGAGGAAACTGAGGCCAAGAGAGGTTAAGTGACTTGTCTACAGTCACACATCAGAATTTGAAGCCAGATCTTCCTGATTTCAAGCCCAGTACTCAGTCTACTCTACCATCTAGCTGCCTCTCTTGTTCTCCATGATCTTTCAGAAATAATTGTCAGCAGTTCAGTAATGACATTCGCCATTTTTTCTTCATTTTCTGACATGTAATTAATTTACTTGGACCTCATCGAGGGCATATTACTATCTCTATATTTATCTTGGTTATCAATTCCCTATTAGCCGTTTTTACGCTATCCTCTGTGGTCCAAAGATCATTCTTCTTGGCTGAGAAAACAGGAACTAAACAAACTTTGAGTAGCTTAGCCTTATCGCTCCAGCGTCTTTGCCAAGAAAACCGCAAATGGGGTCGCAAAGAATCAGACATGACTGCAACAACTGAACAACAACAAAACGAGTAATGAGGCAGCTGGGTTGTTGTGATGATAAAAAGAGATGTTATTTGTAAAGTGCTTTGCAAACTTTAAGGCATTTTATATTGTTGTTGGTGGTCAATCGTTTCAGCCATGTCTGACTCTCTGTGACCCCATTTGAAGTTTTCTTGGCAAAGATACTGGAGTGGTTTGCCATTTTCTTCTCCAGCTCATTTTACAGAAGAGGAAACTGAGGCAAACAGAGTTAAGTGACTTGCTCAGGGTCACACTGCTAGTAAATGGCTGAGGCCAGACTTGAGCTCAGAAAGAGGAGTCTCCCTGACTCTAGACCCCACATTCTTTCCACTGTGCCACTTAGTGGCCTCAGGGCACTGTGTAATGTATTATATCTCATGTATATAATACATTATGGTTTACAGTGTTTTCCTTATGACAACCAGGCAAGGCAAGTGGTGCTATTGCATTCTTCAGAGGAGGAAGGAACAATATGTACACAAGTAAGTCAATATGAAATGTGTACAGAATAAAATAATTATCAATTGGGAGAATCAGGAAAGACTTTACATGAGGTGATATGTAATCTGAGTCTCAAAGGAAAGGAGGGATTTTACCTACTAGAAAGGTCTTCTCTAACGGTTTTTATTTCCTTACTACCAGCTCACTCCTTATACTTCAATACTTCAAAGATCTGTGACATTATCAAGTGTCAGGGGAGAATTACTCCTTCTACTAATGCAGATTGCAATTTGCTATGGCTGAAAAATCCATCACGCTGCAGCTGGTACTCAGACAGCAGGATACAATCTGGGCTCAAAGCCTTTCCAGACTTGCCAGAGCATTTGTTTCATTGCCATATTCTTCAAGAAGCCAGGGTCACCTGTAAGGCAACAAGCATTTATTAAGAGCTTATTTTATGGCAGGCACTGTGCTAAGAGTGAGTATATAAATCCAAGCAAAAAGGAAGACAGTCCCTGCCCTCAAGGAGCTTACATTTTAATATGGGAAGAGAGGAGAAAATTAATTCTTTAACCCCTTAAAATTTGGTCTTTAGCACCATCACTTTCCTGAAACTGGTGTCTCCAAGGTCATTAATGACATCTGAATCAAATCCAGTAGTTTTTTTAATCTAATCTCCTTGACTACCTATATCATTTGATAACACTGACTTTTCTTTCCTTCTCAAAACCTCTCTTCCATTAGTTTCAGTGGCTCTGTATAGTTTTGGTTCTCCTGCCTCCCTGACTGCTTCTTTCTACCTTTCAGACCTGCATTTCTCTCTTTCATTGACTCTAATTAGTCTAGTCTAGTCTTACATTATATTTATATTATATTACATTACATTATATTATATTGTATTATATTACATATTATATTATATCTAATAATATAATATCTATATGTAATATATCATATCAGGTCATTATTTTACATTATATAGTTTTTAAAAGTTTACAATAACTCTGTGAGGTAAGCAATCCAAATATTATCTCTATTTTGAAAATGTGGAGACTGAGGTCCAGAGAGGTTTTTAAATGACTTGCCCAAGACTGCTCAATAAATACTTGTTGCTGGGGCAGCTAGGTGGTGCAGTGAGTAGAGCACTGGCCCTGGAGTCAGAAGGACCTGAGTTCAAATCCAGCCTCAGACATTTGACATTTGCTAGCTGTGTGACCTTGGGTAAGTCACTTAACCCCAATTGCCCTGCCTTCTTCCCTCAAAAAAAAAAAGAATAAATATTTGTTGAATTAAATCTGAAAAGTCTCGTGGAGACTGTTCTAGAGCCAAAGGGGGCCTAAAGGTAGTAATATAGGTATTTATAAGTAAATTCGCTCTCCCTAGCAGATTGTTTTTGTCATTTCTTTCTCTCTCATCCTAAATGTGGGTGTTTCCTAATATTGAATTATCATCCCTCTGCTCTTATTCTCTTCCTTGGAGAGCTTCTCTTTCATGAAAGACATCAGGGTAGAGCACTGTGTTTCTCAAACTGTTCTGCAAGGAACTCTGAAACATTCCAAGTTTGTTTTTTAACATGTTTGTTAACAGACACTAAAAATTATAATTTTAGAGGACTTGCCACAAAAGTTATGCCAATGTTTTGTTTAAACTGAAGAGTTCTACCACTGTGGAAAAGTTTGAGAACTATTTATGTGGTGGAAAGAACACTGGATTTTTAACTGGAGGTTGTTGTTGTTCAGTCATGTCTCACTCTTTGTAACCCCATTTGAGGTTTTCTTGGCAAAGATACTGGAGTGGTTTGCCATTTCCTTCTCCAGCTCATTTTACAGATGGGAAAACTGAGACAAACAGGGTTAAGTGACTTGCCCAGGGTCACACTGCTAGTAAGTGTCGAAGGCCAGATTTGAACTCACAAATATGAGTCTTCCTGACTCCAAGCCTGGCACACCACTCACTGTGCCACCTACGACCTGAATTCAAATCCTGACTCTATTTTTCCTACCTTTATGATCCTGGCTGAGTCACTTATCCTCTCTAGCCTTCAATTTCTTCATCTATAAAATGAGCAGTTTGAACTACATCATCTTCCAGGTTTTTTCTAGCTCTAAATCCTCTCAACTGCCACCCCAAAGCTGGCCCGAGATGCCATCAAGTCCTACTTGTACCTGAAATCTATCCTCCAGTAGGATAGCCCTCCAATCTCAGCTTTAAGATTTCTTGGAAGTGAGAATGTATTCCCTCCCAGAGCAGGTCATTTTACTTTTGGATAGTGTTAATCATTAGGAAGTGTGTCCTTACATTAAGTCTAAATATATCTCATTGCTCAATATGTGCTGTTTCTGTCTCTCTATATACACGAAGATGAAACTACTGATCTGGGGGTTTTCTTGAATTATTCAGATATTTGTCTCAATTTTTATAAATTCTCTTTGTCTATCTAGATGCAGCCTATGCAGCCTTAGTCAAAGTAAAATTGAGCCTGGAGGTCATTCATTCATAGCAACTACTCTCTCTCTCTCTCTCTCTCTCTCTCTCTCTCTCTCTCTCTCTCTCTCTCCCTCCCTCCCTCTCTCTCTCTCTTTGTCTCTCTCTCTCTCTTTGTCTCTCTCTCTCTCTCTCCTTCTCCCTCTCTCTCTCTCTCTCACACACGCACACACACAACCTAATGCCTATTCGTAATGCAATGCAGAAATATCCCAAGGTTCAAACTTCCCCCAGGTTAATCATAAGGACACAAAGTTTTACACAATGCAAAAACAAAAGGTACATTTTTGTAATGAAAAAATTAAAAAATGTTTAACAGATTGACATCTTAAAGGTTTTTAAATCTTTCTTATAACCATTTGTTAGTCACTGCATAACTCTACCCACAGATTTATTTTCAGATCCTTTTGTTGTGTTATGCAGAAGGCATAGAAGTTCATCTATAAATGAATACAAGCAAGAAAGCCAGCACAGAATTCCCAGTGTGTACAACCACACACTCTGGAAGCCACGGCTGGCCTCTCTAGGAAGAGTGGGAGCTGCTTTTGTGGAAGCACTTGAGGGAACAATGGAAACCCATTACAACACCTCCCCAACTCATCTTTCAAGACTTGTCAGTCAGAACACCTGAGATTCTACCATTTCAAGATTCACTCATTTGAGTCTTGAAAGCCTTTTGCTTTTAAGAAGCCTCATTTAAGTAGAACCATCCCTGGGAGGGATAATAGAGAAAATTAGTTGACAGTTAATTGAGAGCAATATAGAAGCCTGGGGGAACTCCAGGAAAGGGGTAGCTGGGGAGGCTCCAGAGAGGGAGAAGATCTTCAGAGACAAACTTCACTGACTTCAGTTTTGACTGGAAAATTCACATAGAACTAATTTCACTAGCTAGATTCTCTGGCACATTTAACGTCCAAGAACACCTCATATTGATTTAACTGCCATAGACCTAGATCCAGACAGACTTCATAGAACTAAAAATATATTTTAAAAGTGATTTAGGCATATTTATGTGTCAAATGCCTGAATAATTCATCATTTAGCATGAGAGGTTTTTTTTTTACATTAACTAAGTTTTCTTCTTGAGTCACCTTTACAATACCAGAAAAGGTGGTGGAGTGGGTGGGAGGACATCTTTTGACACTACTGCTTACTTCATTCAGCCAAATTCTTTCTTATAAGATCATAGGCCTAGAGTTGGAAGGGCCTTCAGAGGTCATCTAATCCCTCTCTCTCTCTCTCCCTCTCTCTCTCTCTCTCTCTCTCTCTCTCTCTCTCTCTCTCTCTCTCTCTCTCTCTCTCTCTCTCTCTCTCCTACTAGTTAAGGAAACTAGGACCTGAGGAGGAGAACTGGAGAACTGACTTACCCATGGTCATATAGGTTGTAAACATCATAGGGAGGGTCTGAACCCAGGTCCTCTGACTCCAAAGCTGGGGCTCTCTCCACGGTACCATACTACCTCAAAAAGTCAAAGATCCATTTGGGTAATATCCCCTAAGTCCCTTGTACCCTAGAGGGATATGACGAACAACAGTAGTACGATTGGCCTGTGAATCAGATTGAAAGGTCCAAATCCTGTACTGACTATTGTTTGTTTACCATGTGATACACATGAATTCACATCTTAATTTTTGTCTCTATTTTTGACTCTAATGAAAATAGGGTAGGCCTCCTCTTCTGCAATTCATTAAACCCCCACACCAGCACCTCCGAGAAGAAATTATTTAAAACTTAGTTCTAGACATATGTCTAGGGTTTCTGCAAAAGATAGGGTTTGAAGGGTAGTCAGTACATAATATGAATCAGGTGTAGGACAGATATTTATTTCCTACACACAAAAGAAATGCTAAACACAGGATACTAATGTAAAGGGCCGTGAGCACAGTGTATTGCCTATATAGATTATGTGTATCCACATTAGTCTATCTAGATGTGATGAGAAGAAAGGCATGAATAGATAAATATCTCCAGAGACTCCTCCACACCCCCACCCCAACCCCTGTCTGCCAAGTAGATTTGGATTCCTGCCAGGGGAGGAAACAAGAGGTTGGGGCCAGAGTCTGGAGAGAGTGTACTGAGCTAGAATATACCTATCTGCCCCACCCCAACATCGTTAGTCCAGAGGAAATAAATTGTAGGTTCAAGCTGAGCTCCTGATCACTATACCTTAAACTAGAAGGAATGTGAAAAATTTTGTTTGGTCTTTTGAGCTATTCTTAAATTCCAGTCTTTCTATTAATGGGGAAGGAATGCTCCACAGTGCTACAAAGCCTGATCCCCTTTCTATCAAATATAAGTTAAAAGATTAGCATGGGGGGTAGCTAGGTTGCACAGTGAATAGAGTACCAGCCCTGGAGTCAGGAGGACCAGAGTTCAAATTCGACCTCAGACACTTGACATACTTACTAACTGTGTGACTTTGGGCAAGTCACTTAACCCCAATTGCCCTACTTTTCCCTCTCAAAAAAAAAAAAAGATTAGCATGTAGCAAACAGGAAATAGAAGCCTTAGATGTAGCAAGTTGGGAATAGGGACATGACTGAGGTGCTGGCTTTTCTACATGTTGGCTTCTTCCCAGAGTCCTTCTTTCCCTTCAGAGACCTGAAGAGAATCTGGAACCACAGGTCTTCTTTCTCAAAGCCAGAAGACCAGGATCTCTCCCCTCCCAAGCTTTTGACAACTCTGCTTCTCACGCAGGTAAGGATCATTGAATCATCAGCCTCGATCAGTGAGGAGAGTCTTGTGAAAATGGGCTTTGAGCCAAGAGTTACCCTCAAAAGTGAACATTTGCCAAGAAGCAAACTTAAAACAGGATTCAATAACTTAATTTATAATTATTGTCTGCTAGTAGGCTGATACTTAAATCTCACAGAATATTAAACAGTTTGTAGTAATGCCAATTAGATTAGTTTATATAAATTTACATTTTATATTTTACTTCAACTCTACACTCGCCAAACAACTCTGAGTATGTCAGCCGATCAAAGGTCAAGCTTGGGCTTATCATTTTGTTGGTGACTATGCTCATCCGTGCAAAAGTTTACTCCATCATTAACCAACTCCCACAATTGGATTCAGGACCTTCAGATTTCTCAGATTCACAAGATTTCTTCCAAATGTGTCACTGGACACATCCAGTGATGTTCGGTCACCTGCTCGGGCTGTTGGAACCTTACCTGTTGAGTCCATGCTTCGTGTAGGAACAGCAGCTGAGGATGGGAAGGGAGCACAGGTCTATCTCCTTACTATCCTACGCAGAGACAAAGCAAAGGCTCGAAGCAAGTGAGTGATCTGGACGCTGTCTCTTCTTTCAATCGATGCAATACTCTGCCTCCCTATTGCTGTCGCCATGCAGGGAGAGGACCAAGGGGAACTCTCAGTATTTGCTTTGTCGTACCAAAATTCCAAGTCCTTTCACTGTTGAGTCACCATGTGGACAGAAACATTCAGAGTTCTTCATCTCTGACTGTACAAAATGCACAATGAGGTCAGCCAGAAGGAGGCAGGGAATATCTCTTTGCATATGTTTTGAACAGCTATATTATACTTTCTATTTGAGTTTCAATTTCTCATCAATTAGCCCATTCTTTCTAATTTGCCCCAGACCCCCAGCCATATTTCCCTCAGCCATCTTCCTGCCATGTAATTCCACTCCCTCCTTCCCCTAACTCTGCTACTGTCTATCTCTTGGTCTGGGAATAGTAATCAAATTAATATTACTATTGCTTCTGGAAAGTATGTACCAATTAAGTGCCCTGTGCCTTAAGTCACCATCTTTTTACCTTTCCAAACCAAAATAACCTTGCCTAGCCATTGATTTCCTATATTTATTGTCTCTCCCTATTAGAATATAAACTTCTTCTGCTGATTAGAAGGAAATCCCCATGCACACTAAAATATTTATTGCAATGCATTTTGTGATTGCAAAGAAATGGAAACAAAGAAGATCCTCATTGATTTTGGAAATGACTAAATTCTGGCACAAGAATATAGTGAAATATTGCTGTGCTATAAGAAATGATGAACACAATAAATACAGAGAAGTGCTGAAAGATCTACATGAACTGATGCAGAATGCAGCAAGCAGAGCCAAAAAAGCAAAATATATAACTCCAGCAATATAAATGGAAGGAACTACCACACCACATATACACAATCAAAAGCAAATGTAGCAAAATTATTAAGATCGAATATGACTCAAGTGGAAAGATATGAGAAGATACCCCCAATCCACTCCTTCAGAGAGGTGAAATGTCCATGTATTGTACATTTCACATGTTTTCAGACTTTTTCAATGTGTTGATTGGTTGTATTGATTTTTTCCTCTTTTTTTTCTTTAAAAAATACTGGGTTTTTTTTTAGTATTTAGATATGGCTTTCTCAGAGGGGGAGGGGGAAACATACTGGGAAAAGCTATGATGAGATAAAAGACAAAAGATATCCATAAATACTTATTTAAAACATAAAACCAAATAAAAACCAAATAAAAAAAGAATATAACCTTCTTCAGAGCAGTGATAATATTTTGTTTTATATCCCCAGTCCTTGGCTCAGTGATTGGCATGTAGTGATTTTAAAATGCTTTTGAATTATTCATTTATTCATTCATTCTCTTATCCTCTGGATTTCCCACCAAATATAGGGAAAGCATGTGAAAAGGCCTCACTGCCTCCACTTTTTGACAGAGGTCCTATGCAAAGTCAAGTAGGGAGGATTTTCATTGTTAAATGGTTATAGCAATAATAATAACTAACACTTACATGGTACTTTAAGGTTTGTAAAGCACTTTATAAATATCTCATTTTATCCTCACAACAACTCCCAATAGGGGATATTATTATGCCTGTTCTACAGATAAGGAAAATAAAGCAGATATAGGTTAAGTGACTTGTTCAGGGACACACAGCTAATAAGTGTCTGGGGCTGGATGTGAACTCGGTCCCAGCACTCTACCCACCGTGCCACCTAGCTGCATTTGATAAAATCCCAAGCCCAGAGTAAGAGCCTTAGATATACTCTCCACTCTGAGAACTGTTGTAGAAATAAGAAAAAACTCTAGCTGGGACAGTAGTTTATCCTGACTCCTGAGAGATATTAAAAACTTCTGCTTTGTAGTGATCCTTTGAGTCATTCAGTGTTTGTGGTTGTTTGATGATAGCATATTCTCAGTTGGTTTTTATCAGTGGGGTCCACTATGCCCTCAGTAATTGGGAATCTCGGCTCCAGAGCAATGCAGGCTATTTGGGTTGCTGGTCCAGGTCCTATACTGAAATTCATTTGAGGCTTCTGGTTGACCTTTATTCTTGTATATGCCACCAATAAATCTCATTTCACTTCATAATGTTAAATCTTTTGTGTAGTTGTTTTCCATGCTTCTTAATCTGATTTTTAAAAAAAAAAAATTAGATTGTGTCACCTCATTTCACCCAAGGTAGAAGTGCAGGGGCTAATCTCATCAGTGACTGGCACAAAAGCTTGACCCTCTCCCATTTCTGACCTGAGCTGGTTTGCTCCTCCTTAGACAACCTGGTGGGTTTCTAGGGGCTCAATTTATGCCACACAGTGTAGACACACAAAAAGCTTAGCCCATTGCAGCTCAGTACTCCCAAGGTTAAGAGATCCAGGTATCTGGGATTACAGGTGAGTGTCACTATGCCAAGCTAGTATTTCTTTTTTTGAATAATATTTTATTTTCCCCCAATTACATGTAAAAACAATTTTTAGCATTTTTTTAGTTTAGAGTTTCAAATTCTATCCCTCTCTTCCATTCTCTTTCCCTGAGACAGTAAGTAATCAGATATAAGTTATACACATGCAATCATGTAAAACATTTTCATATTAGTCATTTTGTGGAAAAAAACTCAACCAAGAAAAGAAGGAAGGAAGAAGGAGCAGGAGGAGGAGCAAGAGGAGAAGGAGAAGGAGAAGGAGAAGGAGAAGGAGAAGGAGAAGGAGAAGGAGAAGGAGAAGGAGAAGGAGAAGAAGAAGGGAGGGAGGGAGGGAGGAAGGGAAAGGAAAGAGGGAGGCAGGGAGAGAGGGAGGGAAAACAATATGCTTTGGTCTGTAGTCAGACACCATCGGTTCTTTCTCTGAAGGTAGATGGGATTTTTTATCATTAGTCCTTTGGGATTGTCTTGGATCATTGTATTGCTGTGAATAGCATTTCATCATACAATATTACTGTTACTATTGTCCTGTTTCTGCTCACTTTATTCTGTATCAGTTCATGTCTTTCCAGGTTTTTCTAAAATCATCTTGCTTGTCATTTCTTATACCAGCTAGTATTTTTTATTTGAGCCAG
>CM053624.1:126626041-126693551 GCA_028646595.1 Phalanger gymnotis
GGATTTTTTATCATTAGTCCTTTGGGATTGTCTTGGATCATTGTATTGCTGTGAATAGCATTTCATCATACAATATTACTGTTACTATTGTCCTGTTTCTGCTCACTTTATTCTGTATCAGTTCATGTCTTTCCAGGTTTTTCTAAAATCATCTTGCTTGTCATTTCTTATACCAGCTAGTATTTTTTATTTGAGCCAGAGTTCTGATTAGTTTGCCATCAGATTAATGTAAAGGAAGACAGTTTATTTTAATGAATATCACCTTTTCTCCTATCTCATAGGGCCAACTCGCTTTTCTGATTCAAAGCAATAATGGTATCTCTAAATACTAGCTGTCTCCCATGCCTAACATGCATTCCCTCTTGACTTTTACCTCTTAGAATTCTTAATTTCCTTCAAGGTTCATATCAAATGACACTGTCTATATGAAGGCTTTCCTGATCCTCCCAACCCCCAACAAAAAGTTATCTTGTATATATCTAGTAATTGGGAACTAACCTTAGATCATGCCCAAATTTGCCCTTCTTAGTGAGTTATACCAAGCCTACACAATATTCTTTGCCCGCTGCTAAACTTGGGGAATTATTTCCTGGCCAGGAGTGACTAAGGAACTAGTACCATGTGATGATGATAAGTCCTTTAATTGGGCTTCAAAGCTAGAAGGGCTGATGACTCATAAGTTGCCAACCCTGAACTGAGCGTATTTACAAAAGGTTTGAGTAGATGATCTCGCCCTCTCTTCCCTGGTGATTTTTTGAATAAAGAAGACTGCTGGGATCTAGTGGGTAAGGGAGTGGTTGGCAGGCCCTACCTCCTACTCAACTGCCATGCATCTATAAACAGAGGGAGCCTCTGTTTCCTTTCTCTTTTGTGTTTGTTCTTTCCTGATCTTAGGTAAATGAGTATCTTGTGATAGAACTGACTGGGTTATAGCCTTATGAGCTTCAAAAGGTTAGAAGATCCATCAGGGGTCCCCTCAGCAACTGAGGGCAGTCCTAGAGACTGCCAGAGCCAGTAGCAGCACTAGCAAAGTCCACTGGGGCAGCGGAGAAGTGACTCATTCCAGCAATGGTTTGACTTACCGAGAGAGATACCAAGTCTCAGAAAGAGCCATAATAACTGAACATGCTTGATTGGTGAATGCTATGCTTGATTGATGAAAGAATGGGCATAAAGTCATCTAACTATTATCTATCTGCCTAGCCCCAGACTATGTATCACATCCTCCATCTTTATATCTTGGAAAATCTTACCATCCGCCCTCCATTGCCCACAACCTCACATCCAATCTCCATCACTTTTAACCTCTTGTTCTGAGCACAATAATCAAGTCAATTATTATCATTGCCTCTGGAGGAGGCCCAATGATCAACTGTACTGTGGTTCCACTCATCATTTCTATGACAGAAATAAACTCCTTTCCCTGCCTACCACTCGCCTATACATATTGTCACCTTCTGCTAGAATAAACATTTGTCTCACATTTGTATTTGTATCCCCAATATCTAACACAGCACCTGGTACATGGCAGGTACTCAGTAAATTCGAAGTGATCATAGAACCCATGGGCAACTAATGAGGTTACCGAGGGTGTAGAAAGACAGAAGGAAGGAAGAACCAGGACAGAGCATTAGAAGTGAATCCATAGTTAGAGGAAGGACATGGATAACAATCTAGCAAAGGAAACTAATAAATAATAGCCAGCCAGGTGGAAGGAGAACCAGAAGAGAACAATGTGGTCAATAGCGTCAGATGCCGCAGAGACGTCAAGAAGGATGAGGACTGAGGAAAAGCCAATTGATTTGGCAATTAAGAAATGATTGATAACTTTGAAGACAGCAGTTTCAATTGAGTGATGAGTCTGGAAGCCAGATTGCAGCAAGTTGAGAAGTAAATAGGAGGTAACTAAGTAGAAACAAGGGGACCCAGCCTTTTTTCTAGGAGTTTGGCTAAAAAGTAAGAGAGATATAGAATGACATCTTAAGGAGATGTCAGGGTCAAGTGAAGAGTTTCATTTTTTTTAAAGATAGGGGCAATTTGTACATTTTGTTAGCAGGATAGAAGGAGGTAATGGAGAGAGAATGAAGATAATAAAGAGGGAGGAAATGACTGAAGTGGAAAACCAAGGAGAATACAAGAGGGGATGGGATCAAGGACCCAAATAGAGGGGATGACCCTGGTAAGGAGCAGGACCACTACTTTCTCCAAGAATAGAGAAAAGGAGATTTTGAAGGGATTTGAGGTACAGAAGTAGGAAGAAATTGGAACTTCTGAAAGATGGCTTCAATTTTCCCCTGGAAGTATTAGGTGTGATATTCAAATGAGAGAGAAAGGGAAGAGGGTAATGTAGGTGGCTTGAGGAGAAGAGAATGTTATGAATAGATGTTTGGAAGTATGATAGGGAATCAATCAGGAATGTGTAAAAGGACTGACATGGTCCAGTGAGGGCCTGCTTGAGTTTAGATAGCGTGAATTTGTAGTGAACCCAGTTAGCACCATTGTGTGATTTCTTCCACTTACGATTAGCAGCTCAGGGGTGTAAGTGGAAATGGCAGATGGTGGGAGCAATTCAAGACTAGGATTTAGAAATCAGTGAGTGGCAGCAGGAAAAAGAGAGGCAAGAGAATAGCGTAAAGGTGAACTGATTAGCCATAACGTTAAAATTTCAGAAGGAGGAAAGTAAGAGCAGTAGAAATACGCTGAAAAAACTGGAAGAGGTAGAATGACTGAGGCTGTAGTGAGATTGAAAATTTGGTTTAGAATCAGAATCATAGACCAAGAGCTGAAAGGGACCTCAGAGGCCATCTTGTACAATCTCCTAATTTTAAAATGAGGAAATTGAGGCTCAGAGAAATTAAATGACTTGACCAGTTTCGCACAGGTAAGAGGAGAGAAACATAGGGAAAGGTGAAAGGACAGGAGATCAAACAGAGGAATCAGAGTCTGAGGTCATCTGGTGCAATGCAAACCACTGTGACTCCACCAAAAAAATAATCCACACTTGAATATTTCATAAGTAACTAAAACAACTGTTATTTGTCTTAATTACATTCATCTTTACTAAAAATTCACAATACAGTTGTTTCAGGTGTTCAAAAAAAATCCATGATTGAATATTTTGTAAGTAACTAAAACAGCTGTTATTGGTGTTAATTGTATTCATCTTTGCTAAGATTTGTAATAAATCTGAATTTTTTTGGTAAAAGACAGTTGTTTCAGGTGGTTATGGTTCCCAACAAGATAAATACCACGTGCTGCCACGTACTGCCTATGCAATATGCTTTATTAATAACATGCCTTGGCAGCTTTAGAGAGCTACACCATGGATGGATGACTACAGCAAAACTGTGTCTGTATCTGATAGTGGTATGAGTATCATCTGACATGTTACTATATTGCTGTTCATAGTCAGGAAACTGCCAGATCTTATTCAGCAGCGTGTTTTTGGAATCATTGTCAAGGAAGAGTAAAATTTATGGTTAAATGCTTTCCTTTCTCTCCATGTAATTTGGTTATACTCCCTCAAGGGCTTATGTCAATATCAAATTTTAAATTATTATTGTACATCTCCAAATTCACTTCCAATGTTACAGCCATTTTCATTCTAAGAAGTAAATATTTACATTGCCCACCAAATCGTTTGATACCATACTGGGGGAAAAACCTCATTTTAATATTAATAATACTTCTATTGTGCACAATACTTCAAATGATATCTATGTAGCTTTTACCAGTTCTGGTAATTAATTCATCCTGGGAGTGTCTGCACTGATGGTAAACTTGTGGGTCCTGAAATAAAAGGCAGAAGAAGGTAGCAGCAGTAAAAGTCAAATTAGAGAGTTTAATTGAAATATGGACCTCAGCTAATCTGAAATGATTTCCCTAGCAGCATAACCTAATCACTGATGAATAGACCCTATAAGGATCTAAATCCCCAGCCTTCACCTATGGATTTAGGGCATGGTTCTGAGCAAGCCAGTTAATTCATTCATATCTTAGTGTCTCCATCTTTGAAATGGGGTTAATAATACCTGCACTGTGCTTGCCTTGGGGGAAGTTAATGAAAATTAGAGCTTGAACTCCAGATGTTGAGATTCAGTGGAAAGGAGAATTGGACTCTTTCCTAAGTTTAGCTGACAAGTTATAGCAATTAACAACAGATATTTATTGCTCAGCAAAAAGACTTGGGCCTGGTCTTTCCTGGCAGTGAGACTCTGTATTCACTATGCCATGCTGCTTCTCATTAGGCTGCAGAGATGCACAAATTGGCCAAATTAATATGTGCTCAGTTCTGAGTAATATTTCCATAACTGGAGAAAGCAGCGGGCTATGGTAAAAAGTGTACCTTCATAGGTAAGAGACCTGTGGTCTGCCCCCAGCTCTACCATGGACTAGGCAGGTGACTCACTCGATCATTGGAATGATTGGGTTGGAAACTAGATTACAAAGGGTTGAAATGAATGAGAGTTGAACTAGTTGATCTCTAAAGTCCTGTCTAGTTTTAGATCAGGAGTTCTTAACCTAGGGTCTACCTTAAAATTTTTTTGACAATATAATTGGTTTCCTTTATACTCCTATGTATTTTATTATGTGCATTTAAAAACATTCTGAGAAGCAGGCCATGTATTTTGCCAGGTTTCCAAATGGATCCTTGACACAAAAAAAGGCCAAGAACCTCTGCTTTATATCCTAGGAGTTTACGGGTTTTACAATTAAGAAAGAGTGGTGAAGAAGTGAAGGCAGCAGCTATAGACTACTTCCCCTAGAAATGTAAAAACAAAGACAAGAAAATATAAGCTAAGAGCATAGTAAATGGCAGAGGCAAAGGAAATTTTTTTAAGCAGGAGAGACCTGAACAGAGTGAGTATAACAGAGAAACAAAGACAGAGACAATGAGAGAGGGAGAGAGAGGAGAAGGAGAGAAAGACAGAGAGACAGACAAAAACAAAGAGAAGGAAATGGAAAGTAGGGGATGGAGGATATGGGGAAGGAGAAGGGGAGGAATATGTGAATATAGTGCTTACGGTAGATGGGTATACTCCCAGAGGAGATGGGAGGGGATTAGGGGCACAAGAGAAGGAGCCAATCTTGGAAAAGAAGAGAATAACTCATCGTCTGGAATTAGAGCGAATAATGATGAATAAAGACACAGAGAGGTTTGGAGGATGGGAGATTGAGAACACATGGAGGAGCGTATCACACTGTTGTCACACCATTAAAATGTGAGCTACTTGAGGTCAGGCCTTAGTTTTGCCTGTCTTTCTATTCCCACTGATTACAATAATTCTTGGCACATAGTAATTACTTAATAAGTTCTTGTTGACTTGACATGGTGGAAGAGAGTGGGGTTGGTATTAGGGGATTGAAGAGATTAGAAATTTGGAACACTTGCAGTGGGAAATGTGATAGAAAATCAATTTGAGATTAATAAAAGAATTGCTCTGCAAAGGCAGATGGTATGAATTTATAGTGGATCCATCAAATGCCGCTGTGTGAGTTCCTTTAGCAGCCTTTGGTAGCTTGGGATGAAAAGAGAATTAGCAGAGTGTGACATCACCCTTCACTTCTATTTTCAGGGTATTCTTCCTCCTTTATGATGCCTTTGCTTTTTCTCACCAAGCCTGTTCCCATCCTGTCAGTGCCTAGGGCTCTCCACCAGGCATGGTATCTCTCAAAACATTTTCTCAGCTAATTGCCAGCTGAACAGAATCAGCACAATCATTTCACTTTGAGATCATAGAACCATAGAATTTCTAGTCCCTGCCCTCAAGAAGCTTAATTATTGACATCGGTATAAACTGCTGTTGTTGCTTCATTTCAGTCGTGTCTGACTTTTCATGACCCTGTTTGGGGTTTTCTTGGCAAAGATACTGAGTGGTTTGTCATTTCTTTCTCCAGTTCATTTTGCAAATGAAGAAACTGAGGTACATAGGGTTAAGTGACTTGCCCAGGGTCATATCGCTAGCAAATATCTGAAAGCCAAATTTGAACTCAGGAAGATGAGTCTTCCTGACTCCAAGCCCAGTGCTCTATCCACCACACCACCTAGCTGCCTTAGTATAAACTGGGAAAAGGACAACTGCATTTTTACTTATCATGAATTGATCCTAATGACTAAAGCCCTGATGATGGAATTTCAGGCAACAGCATCATCCCAAAAGAGAAAGGGGCAAAGTGTTCTAGTGGAAAGAACACCGGATTTTATATGAGATGACCTGAGTTCAAACCTTGGTTCTACTACTTGCTATCAAGTCACTGAACTTGTTTCTTCTTCTGTAAGTGAAGGGATCGAGCTAGAATTATTGAATACCCTTTTAAGCTCTAAATTCAACAATCCTATAAAATGAGAAGAGCCAGTTCCTTATTCATCTATGTAGTCCCCAAATAGAAGGGCGTTGCTGTAGTCAAGACTTTGGCTTAGATGAGAATCTAGCCTCTTCACTACAGCCGCACAATTAATTTTCATTTAATCAATGTTCAGGCAAAACTAGCTTGTCGGGGCAAGACCTAGAAATCAGATAGCAATGCAAATAGTATAAATAACCAGAAATGAGCCATCTCAAATATCATCGGTTCCCACGTGTGTTTTGTAGCTCTCTGATAAGCCAATGGTTGGATAAAAAGGGAGGAGTGATACCAAATAATATATTGAGCAAAGCTCGGGCCAGTTTAGAAAGATCTTAATGAGCATTTATGTGTCTAATCAATAAAACCAGAAAAAAAACCAGCCCTCACTCCTTCTCTCCATCCCCAAACCACACAAAAGGATAGAAGAGAAGAATTGTCATTAAAGTAACAACAAAAGAGATTTAATGAATATCACCATCCACTGAATACTGACACTAGCCATCTAAACCTAAATTCATCACATTTAATACTGAATGCAAGTACACAAGTCACTTCTCTCTTACAACTTGTCAATCTCTGTTAATTGTATCATTTTTTTTATGACTCAGACTCAAAATCTGAGACCTTTGATCTATCCCTCTCCTTTATTGCCCCTGGCAATAACCAAACCCTATTGGCTTATTATAATTAATTATTATTATCTAATTTTCTTTCTCCCCTCTCTGTCCTTCTTCAATATCAGGGGCACCACAGTATAGTTGAAAGAGCACTGGACAAGAGTTGGGAGAACTGGCTTTGATTCCTGCTTCTGACCCTTAATAGCTTTGTGACCTTGAAGAAGCCACTTCAGTTCATCGGATCTCACTCAGTTCCCCTTTCTGTAAAATCCCACGGGGTTTTTGTGAGACTCAAAGAAGAGGATGTATGGAAAGAACTTTGCAAACCTTAAAGAACTAAGTAAATATGAACTAGTATTATTATTGTTGTAGCCATCGCTCAAAAAAGGTGAGGCTACTATGGGAAGAGAAAGAGAGAAAGGATATTGAGAGTCCGTGGTATCTGGAGCCTCAATTGTCTTGGCTATGTGCATTACTTATTTCATACATACCTCACCATCTGTAGGCTCTGTGCCTACCCTTCCCACAGATGCTGTGCATATTCGTGGAAGATTACGCTTCAATTTTTTTGGGAGGAGGGGAAATGCTTTATAGTTATTGGTCTTACTACGCAATTTGAGTTAATGCCTTTGCTTTGACCTAATTGTTTCTGCTTACTGATTGTGGGGTCTATGCTTCTAAATCAATAGCTCATACACCCCTATAGCAAGCTTGTGGGCTATATTTTTAGCAGCGTAGTCTTATGGACCAGGGCCATCCAAAATACGGCCCACAGCCCTCAGTGCAGATTTTATGTGACTTTTAATTTTCACAAGTGAAAAAATAAAATAATAATTTGCATGGAATACGTATTAGGTTTTTTTAATTCCATCATTAATAAATAATCTTGTTGATATTAATTTTCTTTGGTATTTTTAAGCATTATTGTATTATGGACAGAACACATGGCAAGGAATTTTCAATCAATCTGTGGGATGCGTTCTGTCTGTATGATGCAGACTAGTCAGCATGCACCTACCTTTATACTGTTGCGTTGTTGCTTTGTTGTTTTGTATTTGCTTTCGTGATTTGAGCCTTCGCCTGTCATGTTCATGGTGCATGTTCCCCCACTTTCTACTAGTGTACTGTATTTTTTTGTTCTGGGTGCGGCCCTCAAATAATTATTTTATTTTAATGTGGCCCTAAGATAACCTAAGGTTGGACAGCCCTGTTATAGACTATGCTTTAAACGTGGGAGAGAGGTCACATGAACCTCTTCCCCCAGCCCCAGCCAAGCTGAAAACATGTGAGTGATAAATTAGGGATAGGGGTAGTTCCTGGAGAAGGTATTACCTACAAATAAATATGGAAATATATCTGCTACACATGGAGGAAAGGGGCTTATTTATCTTTGTATTTCTCTCAATACCTACCATGGTGTTTTTCACATAGCAGCCACCTAATGGGGGTAGCCTGGCATCGTGAAAAGAGAGCTTGCCTCAGTCAAGAAGGACTTAAGTCCATCTGACACCTACCAGCAGTGAGTCATTTAACCTCTTACTGCCTTCAGAAACTCTCTAAGACTTTAGGTTGCAGAGAAGACATTGGTAGAGAAAGTATCCTCACTGGGAGCTCCTTATACCAATGATATCCATGATCTGGTGTTTGTTTTTAAGGCAGCTAAGAGGCTGTTCAGGCAAGGATTAGATCTAGTCACTGAAATATTCAAGGCATGCAAGCGAAGGTTCCTTCACTGACATAAAAAGGATATCCTTCTCAAGCTCTGATGCAAGGCTATGCTGTGGTCACAATCTTCCTGTTCTCCTTCAAGGATGTACTAGGTGACCCCTGGCGGGGCGGGGGGGCGAGTCTTGTTAGGTCTGAAAAACCAATGAGATACAGTGAGAGTGGTCCTTATCTATTCTTCAGCAGTCCCTTTCATTAGATGATCAAAGACAAGTCCAGACTCAAAGGCCTGGACTTGTGCCTGAGGATATTCCCCTGACGGGGGCTCCTTACTAGCTCCTGCTAACAAAGTTATGTCCTTTGAAGCTTAACTCAACTTCTGGTCCACCACATAGGTGCTGGTTGTATTTCATTACCCAAGGCAGCTTATGACAAAATCTGCCTCTAGTCCTGCTCTGAAGTCACAAAGGTATACTGACCATATCTCGATGACCTACAGCCATCTAGGTTCTAGGTTCTGCTGATGGATCTGGAATCATGAAGACCTAGGTTCAAATCCAGCCCCAGACACTTTCTAGCTGTGATCCTGAGCATCACTTAACCTGTATCTGCCTCAGTTTTCTCATCTGTTAAACAGAGAATTAAAAATAGCCTTTACCTCCCAGGGCTGTTGTGAGGGTCAAATGAGATAATGTTTGTAAAGAACAATGTAAACCTTAAAGTGCTATATAAATGCTAGCTATTACTCCTGCTGTGACTACTATGACTGCTAATACAATTATTATTACCTGAAAGAGTAAATACATTTCCCAGAATACTGCTTTATTCCCAGGGTGACTTAGACCAGGGGTACCTCTCCCCTGATTATGTGTTCTGTGGCATTCAGAGCTGGCCCTGTATATGGACAGTGTAATTTCAGTTCCACTGGAAGGCCCCGCTCACCTTCAACTACCTCCCCTCCTAACATACTATAGAGCTGCCTTTCTTTCCTGCATTGCCTCAAGACGGAGACAGTTAAATGGCACATAGACTATTGATTTGTTTATCAGATTAGGAATATTGAAGATCTTAAGGATATTCTTGTTCATGTTGAACTGGAATCTGTTTCCTTATAACTTCCACTCATTGGTCTTCATTCTACCCTCTAAAAGTAGGACCAAATAATACTGCCACACTCTGCCAAATCATTTAGTTCAACCTTCTATCTTACACTTGTTATTCAATCGTTTCAGTTGTTTGACTCTCTGTGACCCCATTTTGAGGTTTTCTTGACAAAGATACTGGAGTGATTTGTCATTTCCTTTTCCAGCTCATTTTGCTGATGAGGAAACTGAGGCAAATAGGGTTCAATGACTTGCCCAGGGTCACATAGCTAGTAACTATCTGAAGCTGGGTTTTAATTAAATTCACATCTTCCTGACTCCAGGCCTAGTACTCTATCCACTATGCCACCTAGCTGCCCCATATTTTACCACACATAGCAATCCCTATGGAGATGAACCCTACCATTTCTGCCATCACTATCACCAGCAATACCAACCAACCAATTAGCACTGAAGCCAAGGAAGCCAGCCTCTAATGCTCCAAGATACCCAGAGGAAGTTATGGAGAAAGAACATGAGATAAGTAGGATAATCTATAGCAATTGCCTTGATCACAATTTCCCCTTGGACTCCAGTACAGATAGCCCAGGATCTTGAATTGAAGAGCCCCAGGATTAACAGAAATTCCAGGCTGCCAACCCTGCCTCTAGCCTGGCCCTTTAAACCATCATGGGAGTTGAGAGGAGCAATCCCTGTGGAAATTTTGACAACAGCCTCTGCAGGTATAGCAGCTCCAGGCTCCTCAGCAGACACAGGTACTGAAAAGCCTGAAGAGAAAGTTCTTGACATACAGGTCCTTGTCCAAAGTCAGAAATGGTTATAATTTTATCAATGGAAATGATAATAAATGGAATTACAGTCTGCCCTATCATGGCATCCTAAAGAACATTGGTCCTTTCCATTTGCCCCAAAGATGAACCCTTCTACATGTATGGTCTCCCCCTACTTAAGTCATTGTGCTTCTCAGTTTGTAACCAAAAGGCGCAGTCTTAGCACTGCACTTTGCACATAGTAAGAACTTGATAAATGCATTTTTATTTATTCATTGGTAGCAAAAATGTCTGATGTGTAGAGAGAGTACCTAATTATTAGGAAGGGCCAATACCAGCAGGAGAAAGGTTTTGAAAAGGAATTTTAGGAGCACAAAAGACAAATGTTATCTGTTTCTCCATTTTACCTAGGACAAGACATTGTAGTTCTGTGTATTTTACTAATTCTCCTAACGACTTTCTCCACCTTCGGTGAAAGAATGGGCTGCCAGAAACTGGTAAAACCATCTAATTCTCAAAGATATGAGGCACAGATAATTACCACTTTATCTGCCCAATTCTCGTACCTATGGTCTGGAGGCTGAGCGGGTATAGTGGAGTCCAAGGAGAAGAATAAAGAAAGCACTGGATTTGAAGATTAAAAGGGTACATTTAAATCCTGCCTTTGATCCTCATTACCTATGAGACTTTGGATAGGTCACCTCATTTCTCTGAGATTAATATTCCTCATCTGTAGAATGAAGGGTCTGGAGTTAGATGATCTCTAAAGTTCCACATAGCTCTAGATACTATGAAACCTATGGACTATTCGAAATCTCATGGCATCCCCTCCAGGTTGCCTAAGCACCCATTTGTACATTCTACATATTCTGGCCTTAATCTACTTCAAAACTTCCCTGTGCATTTGTGAAGCATAGACCTGGCAATTTGGGGCTTTGATTTTGGGGACAATGATTCAGTCTCAATGCACAGAACAAATTCAGCTCTAAGAGAATTGATTCCACTTGGAAAGGGAGTGGTGGTAGAAGGGTAAAGCAAACCTGGATTTGGAGAACCATACCTTCCTGGCTAAGGAAAGAATCATCACATTAGTGAAGTTTTACCATTTGGTATAATTACATCTTAAGGCTCTCCCTATTTCTTTGTAACTTTCAATTTCTCTTAAAAGAAACTTCCCTTTTGGTAAAGTCGGAATAGTTGGTCTCTTGAAAATACATCCTAAAATCTTTACTATGTGCACTCAATCTACTCTCTGCTTCACTGTAAAATAGAGTAAAAAAAATGACAAGGTTAAATGGAATTGTATAGCATTGCTCCTATGATGTCTAAATAAACCTAATTAAAATATTTAGTGGATAGCCTACATTGTAGCTCATCAAAACAATTTCCCAGACTCTGTGAATTAGGCAGTCATTTTGCCTAAGGTGAATGCTGCCATCTAGCAAGCAGCACAGGTGGTCTCCAAGTGATTCAAGTTTCCAAAGGAGATGAAAAACACTTCACAATTCTTGGGTATGGATAGTGATTTCAAATTATGTTCTATAGTCAACCTCTCTTCTGCACTGATTTTTTAAAAAAATTCCAGTATACTATCGCACCAGCTGGCCTCCCCTCCTGGAAGCCCACAACTGTCACAGTCAGGAGCAGAAAGAGTGAAATTTCCTGGAGGCACACTTCAAAAATGCCAGAATTCCACATTCCATTTAGAACTTTGGGATGGATTAACTCTTTAGTTTCCTCTGCTGTCTAAATACTGACAACTGTGCGATCCCCCTCCCTGCCACCAAAATGTTACTCAATTCAATTGGATTCAACAAGAATTAAGTGAGCATTTATCAGAGACTGACCTTGTGAACTTTGAAAGGTCAGAAGATTTTGGGCTTCCAGTGAACAACCTTGCAGCGTCCCCAGAACAGGAGTGGCAGATATCAGTCTGTATTGAGTCAAGGACGAAATCGACAAATTGAGCAAAGGCAGCTTGAAGGCTCTACAATTAATGGAGGGAAGGGAAAGAATTAAGAGAGATTGGAAAAGGATTCCTGTAGAAGGTGAGATTTTAGCTGGGACTTCAGGGAAGCCAAGAGGCAGAGATGAGGAGATAGAACATTCCAAGCACAGGGGACAGACCAAGAAAATATCCAGAGCCGAGAGATGGAATGCATTGTTCGTGGAATAGCAAGGAAACCATGGTGGGTGTAAGGTATAAGAACACTGGAAAGGTTGGGGGGAGAGCTAGGTTAGGAAGGGCTTTGAATGTAAAATAGAGGATTTTGTATTTGATCCTTGAGGTGATAGGAAGTCACTGGAATTTATTGTGTATGAGGGTGACATGGTCTGACTAGTGCTTCAGAAAAATCATTTTGGTGGCTGAATGGAGGGTGGATTGGAGAGGGAAGAGACTTGTGGCAGGGAGATCAACTATTTCAAAAATCCAGACACGAGGAGATGAGGACCAACACCAGGGTGATGGCAGTATAAGTGGAGAGAAGGGGGTATATTTAGGAGATACGGCAAAGATAAAGCTAAAAGTCCTTGACAACAGATAGGATAGTGGGGAGGGAGCATAGAGGAGATAAGAGATAATGAGAAGCTAAAGATGATATCTAGGTTCAGAGTCTGAAGGACTGGGAGGGTGATGGTACCGTTAACAGCAACTTAGGAAGGGCAAAGAGCTTAAGGGAAAAGAGATATTCAGTTTGGGACATAGTGAGTTTAAGATGTCTAGGGGACATCCAGTTTGAAATGTCAGAAAGGCAGGTTAGAGATATGAAACTGGAGGTCAGCCGAGGATTTGGATAAGTACATTTGAGAATCACTAGCACTGAGATGATAGTTGAATGTATAGAAATTAGTGAGATCACTGTGTGAAATAGTATAGTGTAAGAAGAGAAGAGGGCCTAGGACAGAGCCCAACTGGACACTTACAGTTAGTGGGCATGAACTGGATGTGGATCCAACAAAGGAGACTGAGAAAGAGTGGTCAGATAGGTAGGAGGAGAACTAGAAGAGAGTGGTGTCTCAAAAGACTACAGAGAAAAGAATATCAAGGAGAAGAGAATGACTGACAGTGTCAAAAGCTGCAGGGAGTTCAAGAAAGATAAGGATTAGGAAAAAGTCATTAGATTCAGCAATTAAGAGATTGTTAGTAATGCTGGAGAGAATAGTTTCAGCTGAATGATGAGGTTAGAAGGTGGATTGTAGGGAATTAAGAAGAAAGTTAGAGGAGAGGAAGTGAAGGCACCTGTTATAGATGGCCTTCTCAATGAGTTTGGTCAGAAGGTAGCAAGAATGGACAGGTCAAGCGAATGTTTTTTGAGGATAGGTGGCAAGACATGGTATATCATTAAAGCAGAATTCATGACTTCATAGATAACCATGAATATGCCTGAATGGTCCAGAATTGCAGAATACAAGGAATTCTATAAGTAGAAGGCAGAGAAGTTTAAGCATTTATTGAAACTCAAAAGTAGCAGACCCAAGGACCAGTGTCCCCAATTCTACAGCCTGGCAAGAACGTTCTGAAACCAGTATGCCTATCTCACAATAGTGACCAGGAAGCCACAGAAAAACATTATGGCAGCAAGCCAAACCATACTGGTGCTTACCCCCCTCCCAATGCCAGGGCCCTCCAGCAAGAAGACCCCCCACTGGCCTCAAGCCCCTGCTCAGCACTCTCCAGTCTCCACGAGGGTCAGTCCTGCATTTTTGTAGTGCCTGCCGCCGTTGCTGCCACTTCCGCCGCAATCTCCAAGCTGTGTTCCTTTTAGTTGACTGCTTCCTCTCTCCTTCAGCTCTTAAATTCTCTCACCAACTGCTTCTCAGCTCTGCTCCAACCGTTCAGCAAGCTCTTCCCACCACAGGCTTTATGTCATCATGTGGACTAGAACTCAGGTGCCTACCATTGACTCCAATCCTAGCCACTCCCCCCAGGACCCTGAGAGCCCTGCCCCCAAAGCCCACTGAAATGGCCGGGGAAGATCTTCCCATTCACTGATTGCCTTTACACATGGGCATGTTTTAGGCAGTTAGGGAAAGAACCAGTAGACAGGGAGAGATTGAAAATTAGTGAGATAATGGGGATGACAGAGGGGGTCAATCTGCTGAAGGAGATGAGACAGAATGGGTTACTTGTGCAGGTAGAGGGGTTTCCCTCCACAAGCAGTGGACCTCTTCCTGTGAGACAAGGGTAAAGGAGGAGACAGTGGCAGAAGGCATCTGAAAGACATGAAGTGAGGAAGAGAAGAAACGAGAGAACTCTCAGTGAATGGCTGCCATTTTTTTTTCACTAAAATATGAAGCAATGTGAGAGTGTGGGAGGAAGGAGAGCCATGGGAAGTTTTGAGGGGGGATTTAAAAGTTTAAAAGAGTCACCGTGGAGAATGGGATAATGAGTTTATAAGGAGGGGTGTAGAAGGATGGCCTAGGAGCAATGAGGGCCCAAGTGAGGTTGTGCTCAACCTAGTCAAAACAGTTGCATGATTTTGTCCACCTTTGTTCAGCAGCATGTGTGTAGGAAAAAAAGGCAGCAGATTGTGAGAATGATCCAAAGTTGAAGCTTGGCAAGGCAAGATCAGTAATAGGTTAAGAGGGCCAGACACTCAAGAGAAGAGGACACTGTAGCGTTGAACTGGTCCACCAAGGGATCACGATGGGAAAACAGTTCAATCAGTATAAATTTATGGTGCCTGATCATAGTTGGGCCCTCAGTGCTATCCAGCAATCTTCCACTGTGTTCTAGACATTCCATCTCATTTCCAAAGAGATCTTTTCTTCTTAATTAATCCTTCAACCATATCTTTGCATGCCACACTTACATCAAATTACTTAGTTTATTACTTAAGTGGATATACTGAGGCCATTCTATAGGCTTCCTCCATTAGCTTGCCTCCATTTATCAAAATCTTTCAGTAGCATCACCCACTCTTTCCTCCTTCTCTTATGTCTCAAAAGAAGAGTTATTCCTGTTCCTTCTTGTCTATATATGCTTTAATCCTAGTTTCTTCCATCTCCTTCAGGACCTTGCTCCAATAATGCCCTCTGATGATGCTATCACTTCTGTTATTATTATAAGCAGTGCTTATATATTATGTATTATAAGCAGTACTTATATATTATTACAAGCAGTAGTAATATAAGAAGGGTTGTGGGAGCATGGATCAACCATACTCTCTTGTCAGTATAAATAAAATAAGAAAATGTAACAAAACTTTGGGGCAGCTAGGTGGTGCAATGGATAGAGTACTGGCCCTGGAGTCAAGAGGATCTGAGTTAAAATCCGACCTCAGACACTTACCAGCTGTGTGACCCTGGGCAAGTCACTTAACCCTATATGCCTTAGTTTCTTCATCTGTAAAATAAAAATGGCAAACCACTCCAGGATCTTTGCCAAGAAAACTCCAAATGGGGTCATGAAGAGTCAGACATGACCGAAAAGTGACTGAACAACAACAAATAAAATTTTACCATTAACATATTCTGTCTTTCATATTTCTAAAAATAATTAATAAAAATGTATTATCTTCTCTAAGACCAATAAATGCAATGATGTTTATTATATTTCTAAATTCACAAGAAAAACCAAACTTTGGTGGCTTACCCAAAGTTTAACAAGTTTGTTATGGAACTGAAATGAAAATTCAAAATTTTAGGTTCCACTGCTGGGCTCTCATTTTTGCTTTAAGATCCCTTTGTAAGTGCCAGTTAAAAAATAATTGTCGACAATTTAACAAAGTTAACAAAGCCAATGAAGAGAAGTAGCCTAATAACAAAACCTCATGTCCATAAAATAGCCAGTACATGCTTTTGACAAGGCCTACAGCCAACAACAACAGTGTCAATACAGAATTGGAATCCTCTCAATGTAATGGTTGATCAAAAGTATTTCTTACAGACACACAGACACACAGACACACACACACACACACACATACACATATATCTACATTCTATAGGGGATAATAGAGCTACCACATTTTTTAATTAGTCACTTTTGGAAGTGCAGAAATATACTTATTCATTAGAGTATTGTAACTCTACCTTTTGCCATAAATACCTAAGAAATAGTCATATACACTCAACTCTCAATTATCTTCGGTAGTGACCACACTTAGGGATAGGCTGAGTGGGAAGCTTGTGATTTAAGGGGCTTCAGAGGTTGCTGCCCCAAATATACCTGACCCTCCTCCAGCTCACTGTAGAGCCAGACTTCCCTCCATTACATCTTCTCTTTTGGATTAAGGTACTAAAGTCTCCAATAACATGCAAATGTTCACTTGGGAAGAGTACATATTAACCAATTAGCCAGATTAGTTTATCAAATTTGCTATTCACTTAGCTGGGGAGGACTTGAGGGAATGAAATACATATAAGCTTGAGAAGATGGAGGATAAGGCAGGGAGAGCAGACCATAGAGGGAGAAAAATTGGAAAAAGATTAGTCTGGAGAGTAAATCTCTGTCAGGAGAGAATAGGCTCAGGGCCAACATATGATTATTGTGCCTCTTTGGGGAAGGGAAGAGGGCATCAAAGACAAAATGTCTACTTGACAGTTTTGCCAAGAACCTGAGTGTTCACATTAATGGAGTTTCAGATACATCAAAAAGAGGGGTTATGATTCAATAATAATAATAGTTAATAAAGCTAGAATTTGCAGAGCTTTTGAAGCTCATTTTATTCTAATAGCAACTCTGAAAGATAAGTGGTATTATTATCCCTATTTTACAAAGAGGAAAATGGGGTTGAGAGAACTAAAGTAAGTTGCCCAGAGTCACAAAGCTAGTCAGTGACTAAGGCCAAATTTCAACTCAAGTCTTCTTGACTCCAAGTCCCTTGATCTATCCAGTCACTATCTAACTGCATTTCCATTTGCCTGTGAAATAGATTTTTAAATTTATATCTGCATATGAGCATGTCTGATGCTTTGAGAATTCACTTCAGATAAAATAACTGTAGAGACCCTACTCTAAAGGAGCTAGAACGCTAACCACTCTTCCCATCCTTGTCATCATGCAAACTTACTCCATGCTGGGAATTTGATGGCTCTCCCTCAGACTGTTACGTGTTTCTCTCTTTGATAGCCTCTTTGGAGGAGGGAAAGTGGATAAAAGTTTGGGTTCCAAAGGGCTACTCAGCAAGGGAACAAAGAAGAGAGAACTTCAATATTAACAGAACTACTTGTAAACCCATTAAGTGTTAACTCTCTGTAGTAAGTGCTCAAGATGACACCAAAATCAATACTTAAGCAGAGTAGTTGCTATTAATAAATTTAAAATTGAGATTTGCTGCTGAAAAGCAAAAATTTGGATAACCTACCCAAGAAAATAAATTAAGAATTTAATAGTTAAAATGTAATTGGGAAATATTGAACAAACAAAAACCCCCAATAAAACACAGATGATATTACTTTTTAAAATTAAATCAGTATGTGGCTCCACAAGGGATCCTCATGTATGGAATTAGTAGTCTTGTTTCTATTTGAGTTTATCACTGCTAATCTATATTTCCCAATGCATTTTACGCCTCTCCCTACCCCAACATTTTTTAAAAGAGGAAAAAAAGTTTAGTAAAATTAACCAACCTACTAACATTATATGCAATGTTGCTATATGGAACCTATATGCAGTGGACCTATAGTCCTCCACCTCTGCAAGGAAGCAGTTACATTTGCATATCTTCTTTGGGCATGAAATTGATCATTATGATTTTCTAGCATTCCATTTTTATCTTTGTTATTTTTCTTCTTTACATATAAATGTAAAGTATAATAAAGTATGATAGTAGTCATTTTGTCTGTTGTTTTCCTAGTTCTGCTTACTTCACTTTGAATCAGTTCACATAAGACTTCTAATGATTGTCTGAATGCATTATATTTATCACTTCTTATAGCACACTAATATTTCACTACATGTATATACCACAATTTGCTTTGTCATTCCCCATTCAATGAGTGTCTATTTTGTTTTGAACTCTTTCCTAGTATAAGAAGTACTCTTATAACTACTTTGGTGTATATGGGGTCCCTCTTTTTGTCCTCAGAGTATATGCCTACCAGCAAAATCCCTGGGTCTAAAGGTTAATATAATTGTCATCTAGATTCAAAAATGCTGGAGAACATTGCTACTTTTTAGGTAGGTCTGATCCCAGATTGGTGGAGAGAACCGTTACTGTGCCAACCCTGAGGATGGAACTAGGAGAGATTTAGAGAGGATAAAAAAATCTCCATCCGTATTACTTTAAGAGAAGACATATATAATGCCAAACTCTTCTGGAAGAGAGCTCTGGAGAAAAGTGGGGAGGAGGGGAAGACTTTTCGAAGAGATAGACATGTAGAGAAGCCAATGTTTCTAGCTAGATCCCTGATTCCTAGTTTGTCCTTTCCCTTGAAATGACCAGGAAAGTGACTTGAACTTTCAAATATTTTTGCCTTTCAATCACCAATATTCAGAGGAGCAGATAGATATAATTCTTATCTGGAATGCCCGCTTTCGGAAGACAACACAGTGGCCAACCTTATCTTTTCCCTCACTCTCAGCCAGGCAGGAATCAAAGTCTTCCTTGAAGAGGGGTATATAAGATCCCAGAGATATCTATCCATGCCTCCCCAAGAGCTACATCTAGACAACCCACATGGACACCCACATAATCTACATAACCTACATCTCCTAAATAGGTATTGATGAAATTTAGTGGGATATAACTTGTAGCTAGAATATACCAATACAAAGAAATACCTTATTGAAAAGGAATAGATTAGATAAAAGGGGCAGTGGAATAACATCACATATCATGAAACTAAACTCATGAGAAAATCTATGAGTTGAATAGGGAACTGTGATAGAGAACACTTTTGTTGAAGGAACAACAAAGACAAATATTATGACAGGACTATGCTATATCCAGAAGCAGAAAATAGATAAGGTATTTGGGAAACAAATTACAAATCTGATATAGAGGTATATATTGCATCACTAAAATAGTAGTGAGGGGAAACCTCAATTGTTGGGACATTCATTGAAGCTTTTGCTTTGTAGAAAGCAAATGGTATAGCTGATTATTTATTAGCTTTTAGGAAAATGTAATCTTTCAAAAAGTAGAAGGGAAAAAATATGAGAGAAACTGTTACTCTGGTCCTGATTATGACTAATAAAAAGAGGTTTGTTGTTGAAGAAGTAATGAAGAAAATGTTGGAAGTGACCAGACCATCTTAGTATTATTCCTGCTCCTTGAGGGGAAAGAAAGCAGGGCATAATCTTATGTGAATCCTTGATTTGGAGATAAAGAAATTCAAAAAGTTTATAGACACGATATTTCCCATTGACTTAAGATTTTACAAAAGAAATCAGTTTAAGGGGGATAAGACGCTTCTAAGAAAAAAACTGAAGAGGAAGAAAATGGTAAGTTCTCTAAAAGGATTTAAACATTAACATGTTATATAAATGTGAGTTACGATTGCTATATACAGAGAATTCATAGACCCATTAAAATTTTTAAAATATACTGAAGGAAGCAAGGGTAGGTAACTGAAAATGAATAGCAACAACAAAAAGTGGCAAAGGCTAGTAAGAAAAGAATCAAGAATGTTGGATCCCAGATTGAGCTAAGGCTAACGATGAATATTAAGGACAATAAAAAGATTTGTGTTTGTTTGTTTTTAGCAATTTGGGGGGCAGGAAGAAAATCAAGGAAGAGACAAGACCATTGCTCAAGTTAATGGGATGAGGACAGCAATGATAGAGAGAAGGCAGAATAAATTATTTTGCTTCTGCTTTCTCTACCAAAGAGAATGAGCATCAGATTGGGAAACAGAACAAAGAACAGAGCCCCAAAGAATAATGATTAATGGCTTGATGTCAGCTTAGAGTGAGGTCTGGAGTGGAACACTCTGGGGTACTGTCCTTGGCCATTTTTATTCAACATTTTTACCAATATCTTGGATAAAGAAATAGATGGCATGTTATGAATTATGCTGATGACAAGGAGTTATTCAGGATAGCGAACATAATAGATGACAGAATTAGGATCTGAAAAGATCTTGATAAGTCAGAACAATAAAATAAGATGAAACTTAATGGGGATGAATTTAAAATCTTTCATTTGGGTTGAAAAAATCAATCATACAAATAAATATAAAATGAAGCAGTTATAGTTCATAAGAAAAAAAACTGAGGGGTTAGTAAAGTATAAACTCATTCTAAATCAATAGTATGATGTGGCAAACAAAAAAAAAAGCTATTGTGGTCCTAGGTTGCATTTATAGCAGCTCTTTTGTGGTGGTGGTGGTCAATAGCTGTAATAATAAATTTGAATTTAGTGTTTCTTCCTAATCCTCCCACATATTCATATAAATAGTACCCTAAGATGATATTTCTCAGAGTATTTATAATGAGAGAATTCTGAAGGAACTAATTCCTTCTACTCTTTCAGTATTCCTTTATTTCCAAAGGAACAGGGATACTTCTAGACTTAGTCCATTCCCCTTCTCCACCATGCATAATGGGCAGTTTGGTCCAGACAAATTGGGCTTAGTGCTATTTTTTGGTACAATGGTGATGTGAACTATAAAGACCCATTAATTATGGCTGAAAAAGATTAAGATTAAGATGACATTACAATTAGTAAGGTGCTTTTTACTCAAAGGAGCAAGTCATCTATAGGAACTTTAAATAGGAATGCTTAAAACATATAAAGAAAACATTTTTATTGCATTTGTAACTTGAGTCAGAGAAGGATAAAGGGTTAATTTGAGGCAGGACAGCATCCATTGTTCTCCACTTGAATATCCACCCAGAAACTTGGGAAAATCTCACAGAATCAGAGAATTCTTTTTTATATATTTATATAGTATTTTATTTTTAAAATTTTTATTACTTTTTTTAATTATGCAAACAAAGCCAATTCAGTTAAGATTAGAAAGGAAACAAATGAGGGGGGCAAATCTTTGTGACACATTTCTCTGATAAAAGTCTTATTTCCAGGATGTAAAATGGACTCAAATTTATATGAGTAAGGGCCACTTCCCAAGCTATAAATGACCAAAGAATATGAATATGCAGCTCTCAAGAGATGAAACCTAGGCTATACACAGCAACATGAAAAGATATGCCAAATTCCTAATATTTAGAGAAATGCAAATTAAAGCAACTCTGAGGTTCCTCTTTGAATCAATTAGAATGTCAAAAATGGCCAAAAAAGGAGTTCTTTACCCAGTTACATTATTGCTAGACTTGAATCCAAAGAGATCAAAGAAAAAGAAAAGGATCCCATATATGCAAAAATATTTACAGCAGTTCTTCCTGTGGTGATGAAATAAAATATCAGAAAATTAAGAGATGCTCACCAAATGGGTAATGGCTGAGCAATTTTTTTTTTTTGTATTTTTCAGTGACTTAAAATGTTATATTCTTTTTGGAAGGGACATCAAATTTCATTTATTTATTTGTTTTTAGTTTTCAATACTCTCTTCTCTAAAATGTTGAATTCTAAATTTTCTCCCCCTCCTTCCATTCTCCTCACTCCAAGACAGCCTGCAATCTGATGTAGGCTATACATGTACAATCATATTAAATATATTTCCACATTAGCCATGTTGCAAGAAGAATTAGAACCAAAGGGGAAAACCACAAGACAGAATAAATGAAACAAAAAAAGAGATAAAACAGTACTCTTTGATCTGCATTCAGACTCCATAGTTCTTTCTCTGGATGTGGATAGCATTGTCCATCCTGAGTCTTTTGGAATTGTCTTAGATCCTTGTATTGCTGAGAAGAATTAAGTCTATCGAAGTTGATCAATGTACACTGTGGCTGTTACTTGTACAATGTTCTCCTGGTTCTGCTCACTTCACTCAGCATGAGTTAATGTGAGTCTTTCCAGGTTTTTCTGAAGTCCACCTACTCATCATTTCTTATGGAATAATAGTATTCCATTACATTCATATACAACAACTTGTTCAGCCATTCCCCAATTGATGGATATCCCCTCAATTTCCAATTCTTGGCCACTACAAAAAGAGCTGCTACCCCTGTATATGTGGGTCCTTTTCCCATTTCTAGAAGTGGTATTGCTGGGTTAAAGGGTATACAGTTTTATAGTCATTTGGGCAGAATCAGATATAAAATCTAAAGTTTAAAGGGTCCTCAGTAGGTGGACTTGAAAAAAAAAAACATTTTTATGTAGCATATTTGGCAGGTGATTGAAGTCCTCCAATAAGGAAGAACAAACTGTATCTAGGGGCAAACTATCCCTCTTATAGTTAGCTCTAAGTGTTACAAAGTTTTTTGCTGACATCAACCTCCTTAATTAGATAGCCAAGTGAATGGACTGAGAACAATCCCATACTTGCAAGCACATTGGTATAATATATCAAAGAAAGTTTTGTTAATAGAGAAAGAAAAGTCAAAGAATATTTTAAATATTCCCAGTTTCCACAAAGCTGTACACTGAATATTTCCCAGAATCCCACTCCCACAATGAGGGTTAGTTAGTGATGGGCTGTGAAAGATCATCAATCACTTTTTAAAAATTGTATTTTATTTTTAATTTATGGAAAAAACAAGCATTTCTAGAACATAGTATAATTAAAAAGATGAATGCACATGAAACTGCAAATCTCCAAATTATACAACAAAGTTATCATGCAAGTTTCTTTTTTCTTTTATTCCCTCCCCCCACCCTATGGATGGCCACCATTAGACACAAATAGGTACACACACACACACACACCACACACACACACACACACACACACACACACACATTTACATATGTAAAATTATTCTATACATACTTCTATTTATCAATTCCTTCTCTGGATGCATTTAGTATTTATAATAGTCAAAATGATCTATTTGCTCAAAGTTGTTCTTGAAACAATTTTGCTATTACTGTATGTAATGTTCTCTTGGTTCTGCTCATTTTGCTCTTCATTATTTCATGCAAATCTTTCCATGTTTTTCTAAGATCATTGAGTTTGTCTATTTTTTAAGGTGTTGTTTTCTTCAGTATACTTTTCAATATTTTTTTGAGTCTCTTTTAGCAAGTCATTGACTTGTTTTTCATGGTTTTCTCTCATCCTTCTCATTTCTCTTCCCAATTTTTCCTCTACTTCTCTAACTTGCTTTTCTAAATCCTTTTTGAGTTCTTCCATGGCCCGAGACCAGTTCATGTTTTTCGTGGAGGTTTTTGTTGTAGGCTCTATGACTTTGTTAACTTCTTCTGACTGTATGTTTTGGTCTTCTTACAGCACAGTAGTATTCCATCACAACCATATACCGCAACTTGTTCAGCCATTCCCCAAATGATGAACATCCCTGCAATTTCAATCCCTTTTTTAAAACATTTCCACAAATGGTAACTGTTGCTGCCCCTTCCTTTTCCCGCTCCCGTTTTCTGGATGAATATCTTCATGCCATTCTTCTCACTGGTATTCTCTTACAGGTGTCCTCTTATAGGCATCCATTCTAAGTGTTTGGAGGAACTGTTGTTCTCTCTTGGTATTCATGGAGAAGGGACAAGCCTAAAGACTTCATCTCCTGAGTTAGCTATGATTCCCGCTTTTTCTGGAAGTGCTTATTAATTTAGCAAAAGGGAATCAAATCAGGGATTTCCCCTAAGACTAAAAGGAGAGATTCAATATAATCTCCAAGGACCAACAAACTCTCATTCCTGAGAGCTTTACCTTTAAACCCTTTTCTCTACTGATTTAGCACAGATTTCATATTCAGATTGAGTGGGGGGGAAATCTCTAATGTTCTCACCCTTTCTAGCAGTAGGGATGGGTGTCTTCCATCTGAGGAAAACTTTCTACTTATCCAAAGATTTTAAAAATTTCTTAGTTGTACCAATTTATTATCCCTAAGCACTTAGGTCTTCTATTTAATGCCTACCTTGGTGCTTCACTGCAATATGGAGGGTGACCCTGTAGTCTCAAAAGCTATGGCAATGAAGCTCATGCTCTGACATGTCCTACAAAGCTGGGGGCTCCTGCTAAACACCTCCCTGACCTCTCTATCTTTTGGTATTGTTAAACACCAGCTCTTCCTTAATAATTTCTCTGATGCCTTACAAGACACTGCCCTCTCAAGATCTTCTTGCTATCTCTCTGGACATTTCTCTTCCTCCTTTGCTGACTCCTCATCCTCTTTTCACCCCTTCAATTTGGGTTTTATCCTTAGACCTCTTCTATTTTTCAGAGAAAAATAGCATTCCCTTCCTTGGCGATCCCATTCGCTTCTATGACCTCAAAAATACCTCCATGTAAATGATACCTAAAAATTTGCCTCTCTTCCTAAAATCTACTTCTACCTTCCCTATCTCTCCTAATGGTATTAATATACTCCCAGTCACCCAGACTGATAACCTAGAATTTATCTTTGACTTATCCCTCTCCCTCACTCCCCATATCTTGCCAAGATTTGTTGATTTTGCCAACACTGACTTTGTCTCTCCAACATCTTTTATCTGTCCTTTCTACCGCAATCCACCTTATTCAGTCTCTTGTTGCCTCTTAACCAGAATGTTGTAATATCCTCCTAAATGACACCCCTGCTTCAGGTTTATGCTTTTTCCAGTCCTTCAAATCAATTTCCTGAATATTCTTCCAAATGTTTCACTCTTATCAGTTAAGCTTCTCTTCAAAACTTTAGTACCTGAACATTGTCTAGTTAATAAATAAAAATTGATTCTGTTGAAGGGGAAAAATGAGCCAAAATATAAAAAGACATAGACAGAAATATAACAATAACAGGTGATTTTATTCCATTTTCAGTTTTGGACAAATCTAACAGAAAAATAAAAGGGAAAATATAGAATTGAACAGATTGTTGTAGAAAGAACTAAAAGATTCATGGTGTCTTCCAAATGGAACTGCTGAAGAATATAAATATTTTTCAGTACTATGTGTAATTTTTACCCCCCAAAAAAGACTATGTATTAGGTCAAAGAGATTTTGAAAATAAATAAAAAGGAAAAAATAGTAAACATATTAATACTATATCACAATACCATCTAGACCATAGTACACTAAAAATAGTCATCACTTCAAAGAGAAGAAACAAGAACCACAGATCCCAACGGTTGACAATGAAATCCTAAATAGTAAATGGGTAAAAAACAGATCATAGAAATAATAATCATGTGAAAGAAATTATAATGCTGCAACAACATGCCCAAAATTTTCTGGGATGCAGTTAAGGTAGTTTTCAAGGGAGAGATTATATCCCTAAAAACATGCATTAACCAAAAAAAAGGGGGAGGATTGGTGAACTGAATATGCATTTTAAAAATTAGAAAGCCAGCAAATCAATAAATGAAAAATAAGCAAAAAAGAGGAGATATTAAAAATTATAGGAGAAATTGGAAACCAAAAAGACCAAAGAAATTATTTTTTAAATTTCAAAAGATTTTTGTTTGAAAAGACTAACAAAATTGATAGAGCTTTAGTGAACATGATTAAAAAGAAGGGAGCAGAAAATCAAATCAGCAAAATGGCAAATGAACAAGGTAAAATCAGAACAAGATGAAAAGAAATAAAAAGAATTATTAGAAAACTTTTATGCACAGTTATACAACAACACTGAGAACACAAAAGAAATAGAGGAATACCTTCAAAAATATGTAATACACAGACTAATTGAAAACCAAACAGAGTTTGTAAATAATTTTGGAAAAAAGACATAGAACTAGCTGTAGGGGAACTACTAAAGAAAAAACTTCTGGTCCTAATGGATCCACAGGAGAATTCTATCAAACTTCTAAAGAACAACTAATAGTAATACTGCTACTAGAAAAATAAAGCATAGAAAGAAAATTATCGACCAATACTAAGGAGCATCAATTCAAAAATTTTAAATAAAATTCTGTCAAACCAGCTATAACAATCTAGCTGAGAAATCATTAGTTATGACCAAGTTGGATTTATACCAAGAAGAATGATTCAATATTAGGAAAACAACATAACTAATCACATTAAAAACAAAGGTATTCCAAACCATGCAATTATTTTGAAATATAGAAAATACCTTTGACCAAGCACAACTCTCATTTATGCTAAGAAAAAAAAACTTATAAAAACCTATGGCCATAGAGGAACCATTTTTTTAGAACCATAAAAAATATGTGTCTCAAACCAAAAGCATGTATCATATGCACTGGGCATGCATTAGAAGCTTTCCTAATAAATATTGGAGTAAAGCAAAGATGCCCACTCTCCCATTATTTAATATAGCTCTGAAAATGTACCAGAAATTAAAGGCATAAAGCTAGGAAAAGAGGAGATAAAACTGCTGATGACATAATGGTTTACTTTAAAAAATTAGCAAAGATAATAACTGAGATAATGACTTCAACAAAGTTACAGGCTATAAAATAAACCTATAAAAATCAATATCATTGTAATATAATAATAATATAACACAAGAAACAATAACAAAAAGGGAAATCATATTCAAAATAATTACTATATATACATATATAAAGTATCTGGGGAGTACTCTAACAAAGTACACTAAATACTTGTATAGATTCAATTACAAATTGCTCTTTGAAAAAATAAAGAGCTACTTAAAATAGCTGGAGGAATATTTCGTGTCCATGACTGGGCTGCGCCAGATACTACAAAAGTTAATTTACAGTTTTAATTCTATATAACTCAAACTATCCAAGGAATAGTTTCAAGAACTTGATAAGATAATAACAAAATTTATTTGGGAAAACAAAAGATCTAGAATATTTGGGACATTTTGAAAAAGAAGTTAGGAATGATAGAAGAATAGCACTTCCAAATCTAAAATTGTATTATATAGTAGCATCCATCAAAATAATTTGATATTAGGTAAAAAAAATAGAGAGAAGTATAGCAATGGAACAGACTAGACGAGGGAGAATGAGGAACAACGGAACTCAATAATCTGGTGTTTGATAAACTAGAAAAAATCATAGGAAAGAATTCCCATCTGATTAAAAACTATTGGCAAAGCTGGAAAGCAGTCTGATAGAAATTAGGAGTAAACCAACATTTTACATCGTATTTCACAATAGACTAAAAATTTTTATGTAATTTTATTATTAAGGATCATAATATAATATATGTAGAAGAAAAGTAAATCATGTACCTTTTATAGCTATGGGTACCAGATATAGTTTTTAACCAAATAAGAGATAAAGGTAATTACTAAAGATAAAATAGATAATTTTGATCACATGAAACTGAAAAGCTTCTGCACAAATAAAATTAATGCATTAAAATTAAGAAAGGAAGAGATCAAATGAGAAAAAAGCTTTTCAAATTTTTCAGATAAGGGTTTGGTATAGAAGATCTATACAGACAACACTCATATAACATATGTATATATGAGGTATATAGCATATATGTATATACATATCAAACATATAAATATGTATGTATATGCATGTATGCACAAAAACATTCCATAAAAGTGAAGTGGTCAAAAGATATGAACAAATGATTCTCAAAAGAAGAAGTGCAAACTATTAATAACAATATTCCAGAATGTTCCAAATCACTAACAATAAAAGAAAAGAAAATCAAAACAATCCCAAGATTTCACCTCGTAGCACTGCAGGTTGGCAAAGATGGCAAAAGATGGGAATGATGAGTGTTGCGGGAATTGTAGAAAGACAGGCATACTAATGCATTGATGATGGAGCTATGAATCAGTACAACCATTTTAGAAAGCAATTTTGTAAATAAAGTGCCTAAAATATCTGTACCCTTTGACTCTGAGATTCTACTGCAAGGCTTATACCAAGGAGACCACTGATAACAAGAAAGCCTCTATATAGCCCCAAATATTTATAGTAGCACTTTTTGTAGTAATAGTAATAGCAAAGAAATCAAAACAAAGTAGATTCCCACCAACTGGGGAATGACTAAACCAATTGTGGTATGTGGATGTAATGGGATATTACTGTGCTTTGAGAAATAATGACTATAATGAATACAGAGAAGCATGGAAACACCTATATGAACTGATAAAGAATGAAGAAGAACAATAAAGAACAACAGCAGCAAAAAAAGACCCCAACAAAAGACCCCAACAATGCATACAATAACTACAATAATGTAAATGTAAAGAACAACCACAAAACAACAAAAACGAATGTTGCAGACTTACAAAGAACAAGCAGGGCCTCAAAGAAGTGACATGAGAAGACGTATGCCTCCATGCCTTTGTAGAGATGAGACTGCATGTATTTTTAGACTTCTTCGATGTGTCAATTGGTTTGGCTTGTCTTTTTTCCTTCCTGTTTTTCTTCTTTGTTCTTTTAAAAAATATTCATTGTTATATAGGATGGTTCTCTGGAAAGAGAAAGGGGATATATATTTGGAGAAATCTGAACAAGGTAAAGATAAATAACATCAATAAAAAAATTTTAAATCTGATTCTGGGATTCAAAACCCTCTACAATGAGGTTCTAATCGATATCTCTAACTATTCCTTTTTACATATTCTCCATTTCCACTGCACTGAACTATTCTCTATCCTCTCTACTCATTGTGTTTTCTCCTATCTCTGTGCCTTTGCTTAAGACACTACCTAAGGCCATACTTCTTTTCCTTTCTGCCTTTCCCCAAGCCCTTTCAATCTGTTGAAATCCCTTCCTTCCTTCCTTTAAGATTCAATTAAAATGCCCCCACCTCCATGAAGCCTTCTCTGTCTTCCTCAGTTAATAGTTGTCTCTCCTTCCTTAAATTTCTTATGGTAATTCACTTGTAACTCTCTTCTGCATTAATCTACCCCTATCATAAATATTTGTATACATGTCTTTCTTTTCCCCTCATTTGACTGCAAGCTTGTTGAAAGCAGGATGTGTCATATCTATCTTTGTACATTATTTTTAACTAGATTCCTAATTACATAAGATGAGGAACTCACAAGGAGGAAACTCCCTTTACCATTACAGACTTGCATCTGCCCCATAACTCAGACTCTTAGAAAGCTCCCTTGAGCTCTGAAAAGTTGTGACTTGGCAGTGGTAGGACATGGACCCAGATCAGCTTTCTAGCTACTACTCCCATAAGGTTTTGCATACAGTAAGCATTTCATAAATGTTCTAGTGAATTGTTGCTATCAGTTCCTATGCTAGTGCCATTCTCCTAAACTTGCTTATGAGGAAGTCGCTGGTAACAAAGGAAAGATCCTAGCTTACACCAACAGTACCCCTTTAGGGTATATTTCTTGTATATATGGAATTTTCTGTGTTACAAAAGAATTCCTTACTTTCGAACACTGCCTTACCCAACTTAAATGCAGCAAGGGAAAGTTAGCCTTTGTCCTAATATTTAATTTTTAATTATGTACTTCTCTCTGTTAGTAATATATTTATTCTTTCTTTCTCTATTACCATACACGTGTGTGTACACACGCGCACACACACACGCACACGCACACACACACACCTCTGTGGGTGCTGTGCCTTTAAAAATCTGGTTAGTTAGCAAGTCAAAATGTCAAACCCTTCAGTCAGTGGCAGGTATGAAAAGCAGTATGCCTGTCATCGCTGAGCCAAACCACTTGCCGAATATTCCATATGTCAGGTGCTTAATTTAGGTTGGATCAGGAGAGAAAGAAAGTTCAAAAACACATTCCTTTCTCATTGCTCTTTATAGGGTTTCTTTCCTTTACAAGCAGATGCAGCAGTCGCTTGCAAAATGCTTTTGATGCTAGAAGCAAGACATCATTTCAATTTATTCACCCAACCACTTAAATAAATAGAGCTATTGGGTTAAGTTTATTGTTCTGCTGAGAATAAGGGTTGTGGCTGGCCTTGGATTGATGGAATTTAATGGCATTCCGTGGCAGTGCTGACAAATTGGGATAAAATATTTGGCATTTGTACTTTATTCAGGGACAAATGACCAACTTTGCTTTATAGCCCTCCTCTGCAGCTAGTCAGTGGGTGGGCTGGCCAGGATTTACATCTTTTTTCATTGTTTTCATGTAATATTTCAAATGTGATGCCTTCCATTTTATGATGTATTTGACAAAATCCTATTTGTCTCATAAAAATTTTCAAAATGTCTATGTTCCTAAAATTCCTGATAGTCTGGTATCTGGTACCTCCATGACCTCTCAATTTGTGTATAGAATTCGTTGTTTTGACAAGCTAAGGAACAGACTATATGCCAAAAAATTCACAGGCCAAAGTCATATTAATAGTTATACTAGAAATGCTATCTTATCTTTAGCCAAGTGACCATCCAAATTCCATAGTAAATCTTTCCCAGCATTTAGCATTTTTGTCTGTTTAGACAGTCTATTTATTTTAACACACCAGAATCAAATTGTGAGTCGAGGTGGGTGGGGGGGTGACACTTATTGCTCCCTTTATATGGGAGACAGCTGGGTTGCACAGTGGATAGGATACTGGGCCTGGGGTCAAGTAGACCTAAGTTCAAATCCAGCCTCAGATACTTAGCCGTGTGACCCTGGGCATGTCACTTAGCCTCTGTTTGCCTCAGTTTCTTCAATTGTAAAATGGTGATAGCATTATCTCACAGGGTTGTTATGAGGATCAAATAAGATAATATTTGTTAAAAAAAATGCTTAGTACAGTGCCTGGCACATAGTAAGCACTAGATACATGATTATTCCTTTCCTTCCCCTTATAGTGTGTTCTCCCTCAGTGCTAGCTTCTGATTAGACTTCAGACTCCATGTCTTCCTCCTCTTTTTTCCATTAGTTTTGGCATTCCTAGTGAACTTAGCTTGACTTGGAATGGCTTCTGGTTTTATTCTCTCACCACAGTTTGGACCACAATGCTTTTCCTCAGGAGGGGCCTTCCCTTGAGCCCTAGTGATTGCCCTTAATTATCATTATATGTCTATCTCAGTTCTCCTGGCCTCCCTAAGGAATGGAGACCTGGCAGTCAGCTATTATCATTGTTCCCAAGAAAATCTGGTGACTAAATAGGCCAAAAGGGAATATAATAACAGCTGGTTGCTTTTGAAGTGAAGAAGTCTAATGTCAGAGATGTGGGGAAATGAAATGACATAGAAGATATGTATGAAAACATGTAACAGGCAGAACTATCAAATTGAGAGCTGGAAGGAACTAAAGAAGTCACCTAGTCAGACATTTCACTTCATGTAGGAGTCTCATCTATCTCGTTCCTAATGAGTGACCATCTAGCCCAGGGGTAGGGAACCTGTGGACTTGAGACACAGGTTCCCCACTCCTGATCTAGCCTCTGCTCAAACACCTCTGAAGGTGATGGAGGTCTTGCTGCTTCTAAAAGCAGTCCATTCTACTGTTGGAGATCTTTGATTATAAACAAGTTCTTTATGTAAAGGACACTGGGACACAAGTCTGCTTTTGACAAAAGCAGTTGCTGAAGTTGGGTCTGCCTTGGCAGTTCACTTTTATAGGGCATAGGTCTGCTTGTGTTACTCTTATATTGAGCTTTCTACAACCTGTATAGTAATAGATATTCCCAGAGACTATTGGATAAGCCCCTTCCCCATCACCACTGTGTACTCAAACGTCGTTCTGTTGATTACCTTTAGACAGGTCTGCAGTATTCACTTCCCCTTTCCCAGAAGATGAGAATTTCTTGTTTTCCATATTTTTAAATCCCTTGTATTTGTAATTTTTAATAGTACTTTGGTGCTCTATCACATTGGCAAACCACAAAACTGTCAGACATTTGTCTTGTCTTTACTGTGCTGCTATTACAGATTTTGTAGCTATAAATATTTTTGTACAAATTTTATATATACATATATGTATGTATGTACATATGTATGTATGTATGTATGTATGTATACAGAGCATCCCAAAAGTCTTAATGCAGTTTTAAGCTACATGTATTTTTTTAATCGCATGCTTTGACATATTCCCAGGGACTTGCCAATGAGAGTCCATTCCTTAGAGAATTATCAGATTTGTCCTACCAGCTGCATACACAGCATGCACAGATATTCTATCTCTGGTTCCAATCCAACACATGGAACTTTAGTTTGAAAGTACCCTATTTCATTGAATATCCATCTTTTCCCCTGAAAGATTACATTCAATTTTGCTGGGTAGTTGATTCTTGGTTGTAATCCAAGCTCAAACTTTGCCTTCTGGAGTATCATATTCCGAGCCCTCTGATCCTTTAATGTAGAAGCTGCTTAATCCTGTGTAATCCTAACTGTAGATCCTTGATATTTGAACTGTTTCTTTCTGAATGCTTGCAGTATTTTCTCTTTCACCTGAAAGTTCTGGAATTTGGCTGTAATATTCCTTAGAGTTTTCATTTTGGGATCTCTTTTAGGCTGTGATTGGCATATTCTTTCAATTACTATTTTGCCCTCTGGTCGTAGGATATCAGAGCAGTTTTACTTGATAATTTCATGAAAGATCCTGTCCAGGCTCTTTTTTCGATCATGCCTTTCAGATAGTCCAATAATTCTTAGATTATCTCTCCTAGAACTATTTCCCAGGTCAGTCTTTTTTTCCCAATGAGGTACTTTACATTTTCTTCTGTTTTTTCATTCTTTTGATTTTGTTTGATTGATTCTTGATGTCTCACAGAGTCATGAGATTCCACTTGCCCAATTCTAATTTTTAAGGAATTATTTTTTTCAATGAGCTTTTGTACCTCCTTTTCCATTTGGCCCATTTTTACTTTTTAAGGAGTTATTTTCTTCAGTGAACTTTTGTACATCTTTTTCTATTTTTTTGTGCTTCCTTTACCAAGTCGTTCAGTCTTTTTTCATGATTCTCTTGCATCACTCTCATTTCTTTTCCCAATTTCTCTACTACCTCTTACTTGATTTTTAAAATCCTTTTTGAACTCTTCCAAGAGGACTTTTGGGGCTTGAGATTAATTTTTATTCCTCTTTGAGGCTTTGAATGTAGGCCTTCTGACATTGTTGTCCTCTTCTGAGTTCATGTTTTGATCTTCCCAGTTGCCATAGTAGCTTTCAATGGTCAGGACTTTTTTGTTTGTTTTTTGCTTGTTTTTCATCCTATTTTGTGACTTTTAAAGTTGAGCTCTGCTCCTGGAGCACAACGAGCACTGTCCCAAGCTTCTTGTGCTGAGGACCAGGGGCCTGATCATTTTTGCAAAAGATTTTGTATAATTTGTGCCTCCTGTCTTATTGAGTGTCTGTTGGATATTGTCAATGCAGCACAGAGGCTGTGTGTCTGTTATCCCTAACTCCTAGGATGTCACCAACTCACCTTTTTTGGGTCATATATCTCTTTGATTGTATCTTTCACATAGCTTCCATGATTCACAGCCATAGAACATCACTGAAAAAAATATTAGTGTTAACAAATATGGGATTTTGTTTCAGGGAGAAGTTTGGAATCATTAAATCATTTTCTAAAAAGACAGGCCATCGTGTAAACTTGGGCCTGACTCATTGCCCATGTATAGCTTCTACCTAAGACATAAGTATTATTAATGGATCAGTTCTCTGCATTGGCCATCCAAATGCACATCACACTATGCATAATAGGCATTCTTCATTCTTTATCCATGTGTTCTTTATCCTATGTAGTTAGGCCAAACTCTTCATTTCATTTAGGAAAAGGAAGTGTTGCAGGGCTGGATGCAACTAGCAAAATGTAACTTCCAAAGAGCTCCCTCCTGAGGAGCATCACCACTTACAGGGAATCCCCATTTCAACTTGAACCTTGCTGAGCCTCTTCCACGACAGTGATGGACACCTTTGCCAAGCATACATCTCTTTACTTTATGCCTCACATATTATTAAATAATCATAGTGATAGGGACAAAGATTGGAACTCTGATTTTGTTGTCATAGGGGACTCCTCTACCAACACAGATGGACGTCATCTCTGAAAACTTGTAATCTAGAGAGTCACCTGGACCAAAGTGACTTGATCAGAGTTACACAGCTACTACGTGTCAGCGGTAGGGCTTGATTCCAGGTGTCCCTGTCTCTGAGGCCAACTCTTTATCTATGTTGTTTTTCTATTACCCTTTTCCCAAACACACACTTTAACAATCATGGGGTTATCAAAGTTATCCTTATAATTACATCTTTCAGAGGATGTTATACGATTTTGACATACTTAATTACTTGGTGGCATTGATATTACCTGATCTTCTTTAAAAAGAAGGAATTAGACATGAAAAATGCTACACTAATTTCAGTGTATTGCCATCTACTACACCAGATAGAAACTCCAAATATGTTCCTAGTTCTCAGTAGCTTATATTTCCTTTTTTAAAAAAGGTATTTCATTTTTAATTTATGGAACAAAACAAGCTTTTCCAAACATTATGACTGGAATGAAAAAGATGATAGTACATGAAACTGCAAATTTATTATGTACAACTTGCTGTTCCTTTTAAATATATAAGTTATCATGTGTATTTCTTTTTTTCCATTTTTTCTTCCCTCTTCCCTCTGTCCTGTCCTGGAGATGGCTACCATTAGACACAAATATATATATATATATATATATATGTATATATAAATATATGTGTGTATATGTATATGCGTCTATACACACATATATGTATATATACACACATATATATGTATATATATGTAAAATTATTCTGTACATACTTCTATTTGTCAATCCTTTCTCCAGATGCAGATAGCATCTTTCTTCATATGTCCTTTATTTTTAATTTCTGTAGTTATAATAATCAAAAAGATTTAGTCACTCAAAGTTGTATATTTGGCCTATATTCCTGCTTCATCTCTCTTTAGAGGGAGGTGCTGACTCACTATCAAGGGATATGTGAACTTGTGGATTTCCTCAATTGGAATAGCTCTTGAGCTCCTTTCTCCTTCTGAATTTACTATATTCGGGAAAACCCTAGTTCCATTCCCTTGTCCTAATAGAGCTGACTCTCCATAGAAATAAACAAACCAGGTTCCTGCATGCGACATTTATTCAGCATAGCAGCAGTAAAGAAAAATGAACAAGGCAAAATTACAAGAAAATCATGAATAATAAAGCATCTGAAAAAATGGTGAGCCCACCACTCTCTTAGACCCCAGGAGTACGTAGAAATAGCATTAAAGCCAGGAGATCTAAAAAAAATGCACAATATGGGCATCTTAGTACTCTATGTCCATGTCCCCTGTAAGTGGGCAAAAAATGAGTATGCACTTGGTGCATGGTCCAGGTCTTCAGCAAGTCTAGTCTTCAGAGAAGAATACAGAAACAGGGGAAACTTGGGATGGACTTGAGATCTGTGAAAACTTGAGAGAAAACGAAAGCTCCTATGACTGGCACTGCTCTTGGTTATAGCTATCTTATCCTTGGCAAAGAATGTAGTCTTCTGGCTACAAATAACTCATTGCTTATAGAGCAAGGTGAATGAGTCCAAAAGTCTGCCCTGGTGAGGAAAAACCTACTTCCACCATTGCTTACCCAGCATTCATTTTTCTGACTTTCTGCTTGATGCCCTCATACTATAGTTGCATCACCCTATTTCCTCTCTCACTCACTACCCCAAAAGGCCCTCAGATCTAAATAACAATGGGAAAGTGCAGCTAAAAAAGAAGGGCAATGACTTATTGAATAAAACTTTTTTGGAGGCGAGCCATTACAGTGCCCTTTTGCATCAAATCACTACTAATGAGTGTCACCTGGTCTTATGTTTCAATTGATCGATAAACAGTAGATCATTTAACAAAGTTATATTGTTTCTACTGTCGCATCTTAGTAGTTTTGATAATATTAACATCCAGGGGAGACAACATGTTGGAGGAGAGCATGTAAGGTTGTATTTTGCTCTAACAAGGGTAGCCAGGTGGGGCAACAACTAGAGCACCAGGCCTGATGTCAGCAAGGCTCATCTTCTTGAGTTCAAATCTAGCCTCAGACACTTACTATGTGACCTGAGCAAGTCACTCAACCCTGTTTTCCTCAGTTTTCTCACCTGTAAAATTAACTGGAGAAGGAAATGGCAAACCATTCCAGTATCTTTGCCAAGAAAACCTCAAATGGGGTCATGAAGAGTTGAACACGACTGGAAAAACAACTGAATAATGGCAACTTTGCTTTAACAAATCAAATTCTTTTTTGTAAGGTAAGAGCACCCTATCCTCCCTCCCCAAATGAGATAAATATGTTATTTCTGTTTGTGTTTTTCATTGTTTCAATAATTGATCCAGATAAAATTTAATCGTAATGTTTATTATGAGGTAGAATTTCACATGGTTCTAAGACTCAGAAGGGATGGAGCAGTCATCTAGTATGACTCACACCTGAGCAACTTCTGCTTAAAAACCTCCACATAATGAGGAATCACATCTAATGACCAAGACAAACTTAGGAAGTATACGAATGTAATTATAAAAAAACTTTTCACATGAATAAAGACAGATCTAAACAACTGAAGAAATTCTAATTGTTCATGGGTTGGTTGAGCCAATATAATAAAAATAACAATTATCTCTAAATGAATTTGTTTATTCCATGTAATACCAATCAAACTACAAAAGAATTATTTTCTAGAGCTAGAAAAATAAGAAAATTCACATGGAAAAATAATATCAAGTGAATCAATGAAAAAAAATGAAGAATGTAGCTTAGCAATACCAGATTTCAAACTATATCACAAAATGGTAATCATCAAAAAAAAAATCTGGTAATCACTTCTAGGTCTATATCCCAAAGACATCCAAAAATGGGGAGGAAAGGACCTATTTGTGCAAAACTATTTTAGCAGCTCTTTTTTTGGTGGCTAAGAATTAGAAATCAAAGGGGTGCCCATCAATTGGGAAATGGCTGAACAAGCTGTGGCATATGATTGTGATGGAATATTATTGTGCTCTAAGAAATGACAAGCAGGATGATTTCAGAAAAACCTGGAAAGACTTACATGAACTGACACAAAATGAAGTGAGCAGAACCAGGAGAATGTTGTGCACAGTAACAATAATATTGTTTGACGAAGAATTGTAAATGACTTAGCTATACTCGGCAATGCAGTTATCCAAGACAATTCCAAAGGACTGATGATGAAGCACTCTATCCCCATCCAGAGAAGGAACTGATATTGCTTGACTACAGACTTAAGCATGCTATTTTCACTTTCTTTTATTTTTTTTATTTTAGTTTTCTTGTACAAAATGACTAATAGGGAAATGTTTTATATGCACATGTCTAAGCTATATCTGATTGCTTACTGTCTCAGGGAAGAGGGAGGGGAGAGAGGGAAGGATATAATTTGAAACTCAAAACTTTAAATAAATTTAAAAAAAAATTTGGTACTAAGAAATAGAGGAGTGGATCGGTGGAATAAATTAGGTACACAATGCACTGTAGCGAATGACCATAGTCATCTAGTGTTTGATAAACATAAAAATCCAAGTTTTGGGGACAAGATTCACTATTTGACAAAAATTTCTGAGAAAACTACAAAGCAGTTTGGCAGAAACCAGGTAGCCCAAAATCTCACACTGTATACAAGATAAGGTCAAAATGGGCACGTGATTTAGACATAAAGGGTGATATGTGCAAATTAGGGGAGCATGGAAAATTTTGCCTGTCAGATCTACGTATAAGGGAAGAATTTATAACCAAATAAGAGATAGAAAGGATCTCAGAAAGTAAAATGTATATTCTGATTACATTAAATTAAAAAGGGTATGCCCAAACAAAACCAACACAGCTAAAATTAGAAAGAAAGCAAGAAAATGGGGAAAATTTTTATAGCAAGTTTATCTAATGAAGACCTCATTTCTCAAATACAAAAAGAACTGAGTCAAATTTATAAAAATGAGAATTGGCAGTTTTCAGGAGAAATCAAAGCTACCTATACTAATATATAAAAATGCTGTAAATCACTATTGATTAGAGAAATGCAAATTAAAACAACTCTGAGGTACCACCTCATAGCTATCAGATTGGCTATCATGACAGAAAAGGGAAATGACAAATGTCAGATGGGATGTGGAAAAATAGGTACATCAATGCATTGTTGGTGTAGTTGTGAACTAGTCCAGTCGTTCTGAAGAACAAATTGGAATTACTCCCAAAGTGCTATAAAACTATGCATACTCTCTGACTGTGCAATACCACTTCTGGGTCTAGATCCCAAAGAGATAAAAGGAAAATGGCCTATATGTAAAAAATATTTATAGCAACTCTTTTTGTGGTGGCAAAGAATTGGAAATTGAGGGATGCCTATCGATTGCGGAATGGTTGAAGAAGTTATGATATATGATTGTGATGGAACATTATTGTGCTACAAGAAATGTGGAGCAGGACATTTCATAAAACCTAGTAAGACTTATATGAACAGAAGCAAAGTGAAGTGAGCAGAACCAAGATAACATTGTACACAGTAACAGCAATATTGTAACAATGATTGACTATGAAAGACTTAGCTACTCTGATTAATACAGTGATCCAAGACAATTTTGAAGGACACATGATGAAAAATTTTATCCATCTTCAGAGAGTGAACTAATGAAGTCTAAGTGTAGATTAAATCACTACTTTTCTTGCTTTTTTGCAACATGGATAATATGGAAATGTGTTTTGCATTGTTTCACATGCATAATTGATATTATATTGCTTGTCTTCTCAATGTGTAGGGGGGGGGAGGGAGAGAATTCAGAACTCAAAATTTTTTTAAAAACTGAATGTTAAAGTAAATAAATAACAAATTTTTTAAAAAAAAAGAGGAACCACAACCTGGTAGTAGCAGTAGCAACAAGAGCAGTAGTAGCAGCAGCAGCAGCAGCAGTAGTAGTAGTAGTAGTAGTAGTGGCAGTGGTGGTGGTGGTGGTGGTGGTAGTGGTAGTGGTAGTGGTAGTAGTGGTAGTAAGAGTAGGGAGCATTTATAAAACTCCTACTATGTGCCAGGCACTTTGCTAAGCACTTGATAAATATTATTTCATTTGATCCTCACAACAACCCTATGAGGTAGGTATTATTATTATCTCCATTTTGCAGTTGGAGAAACTGAGGCAGGCACTGGTTAAGTGACTTTCCCAAGGTTATAAAGCTCATCAAGGTTTGATTTGAACTCAGGTCTTCTTGATTCCGGGTACAGTACTCTCTCCACTGTACTACCTAGCTGATTCCTAGTCCATTCCACTTATTGATAACTCTTATTGATAAGAAGGATTTCTTTACGTGGAGTTGAAATCAACTTCACTGACACTTTTTTTCCTAGTTCTGTCATTTGGGCCCAAGTGAACAAGTTTAATCCCTTACCCATGAGATAGACCTTCTAATCCTTCTAATACTTAATAGCTAGTCTTTATGTCATGATCCCTGCTCCAGGATACGTTAGTCCATAGATATTGATATATCTACATATAATATGAATAATGAACATTTTTCATTCACATTTTTTCTCCAGTATGGATGACCAGGTTACTATCTAACGAGAGACCGTGGGATTCTCAGAGGAGGTTTTGTAGTGTCTAGGAATATTATTCTATGTCTTGGGCAAACACTTCAGATAGACAATGAAATGAACAGGAGGAAGCTAGCATTCAAGAAGCATGGTGTAGTGAATAGAGAGCTGGACTTCAAGATCTCGGTGTGAATGCTATTCTAGATACTTACTAGCTCTTTGACCCAGGGCAAGTCACTTAACTCCCTCAAACTCTGTTTTCCTCATTTTTTAAATGAAGAGGGTGGACTTTTGATGACTTCGAAGTCCCTCCCAGTTCTAAATCTGTGATAGATAGAAAATCAGATTTAAGAGACCGTTCAGTGATTTCATTGACCCCCGCCCCAAGCCACTCACCATCACAAAAGCCCAATTTTCTAGCAATAATATTCTCCAATAATGTTATGTGACCATGAATCATAGAGCACCATAACTTGAAAAGAAACAAAACTCCAGGTAACCCAAAAGGTGATGAAAAGATAAATGGTGGGTGCAAATATAATGCCAATGAGGACTTGCATAATGTACCATAAAAGGCATTATCAAGGACATGTATGACTAGAAAAGGAGGCAACTCAATTCCATATCAAGAATGATGGATAACATAGCAGCCTGAGCACCAAATATTAAAGGTGACATAGGAAGGCTTCCCGAGTGTCGGGCAGATCCTCTCTGTAGGGATTTACAAAGAGACATGAACAATAATTTATACATGCTGAGAAAACATGATCAATAGCAAAGGAGAGACTTTTCATACCAGTGAGATCAGGAATTTCTCAAAATGTCTCAGATTGGTATGAGATATGAGACTTATTCTTCATCACTTTGCAATAGTTTTCCCAGTTATATTTATTGAATAATGATTCCTTTACCCAATTTTTAATATTCTTAAGTTTATCCAACACCAAGAAACTTTTTCTATGCCCATGCCAAGATTAATTTCTTAGCTAGATGTAATAACATTGCTATATTTGCTATGTAATTTTCAGATTATTAACATTAAGCAAGGCCTAACACAAGGTGACATGTTCACCAAGGTGTTTGCTTCTATCATTAAAGATGTCCAAGTTAGGCTACACGTATAAGAGGAATTCTCTATAGATATTGAGATACTCGAAATGCTCCTTTTTGTAAATGACATTATGCTGATTATATCAAGCCTGCAATATTGCAGAGAACCATAATCACTTCACAGAGTTTTGTCTAACTACTCGTATGGGGGGGATGAATGATGACGGTCTATTATCCAAACTATAATATGCGGTTGGATAGACAACCCTCAGATCTTGTTCATTAGTATAAGTACACTGAACAGAGACTAAGAATGGATGAGCTGGGTACAGGATGGAACGGGTGAAGTAGAGGTTAGGTTGGCTTTGGAAAATTGCAAGGTTTTTAAATGACCTCCAAATTTCTCCCAGAAACAAAGGCTCATCTTTCTAACACTAATATTTGTCCATTTGTTCATGGCCGTAGATCATGGGATGCTATGGTTTCTGAAGAAGTGAAATTGAGTTTTTGGACATGAAGAAGACGGGGATTTGTTTTGCTTGGCTGAATATTTGTTACAAACTGCTAGAGTCCTTCATTCTGAACTATGTTGTAGTACTTTGTATGTATGTATGCGTGTACATATGTATATATAACCATATTCATGTACTTGCATGCTTTTATATGTATGTATGCACTTACATGTATATATATTTAGTGATTAACTTTATATTTATGCTGCACATTTTACATGCTGTCTCCCTCATTAGAATGTTAGCTGATCAAGAGTGAGATAATTTCATTTTTTTTATTTGTATGCCCAGAGCCTAGTGCAGCACATCATACATAGCAGGAGCTTAATAAATACTTGTAGTTTGATTGATTTTTCTTTTCTTTTCCCAGTGGGAGTGGATGGGAGTAGAAACAAATACTTATTAATTAAAAATAAATTCAATGTATTTTTTTAAAATGAACTGAAATTGAGGATCACCCAAAGGGCAGCTGAGAAGCTCATGATAGGTATGAGCAGACTGTTGCACATAACAAAAGAGGGATTGTTGAGGAGGAATGGTTTAAAAGATGTCACCAGAGAAATATATGGCCAGAAGAGGAGATAGGCCAGCCACGGAATGAATAAGGGATAACCAGACCGCAGTCCTTGAGCTCCACTGATATCCACACACTGTCAAAAGAATGCGAAGGTCCTAAGCCTATTGGGTGATACATGTATGGGAGGGTATGAACGAGAATCACACAGGATGGAAAAGGATTGATGGATTACTATCTGCATTTTAATTATAATAATCATAATAGATAATGTTTATAATAGTGCTTTAAAGATTGCAAAGTGCTTTATAAATATTAACATATTTGATTCTCACAATAACCCTGTGAGGCAGGTGCTATTATTACCTTCGTTTTATGGATTAGGAAATAGGCAAACAGAGGGCCATACAGCCAGAAAGTGTCTAAGCAAGATTTAAACTCATTTTTTTTCTTTTTTTTTTTAAGAGGGGAAGGCAGGGCAATTGGGGTTAAGTGACTTGCCCAAAGTCTCACAGCTAGTGTGTCAAGTGTCTGAGGCTGGATTTGAACTCAGGTCCTCCTGACTCTAGGGCCGGGGCTCTACTCACTGTGCCACCATCTGCCCCAATTCATTTTTTTCTTTACTCAGAGTCCAACACCATATTCACTACACCCACATAGGCAATCCCTACACCAATGAGATACTATTGGAATACTGAAGTATTTACGTTGTAAAAAACAAAACAAAACACTGACAATATTTTTCTCATGACAGCCCTATGAAGTAGGTAGTAAAGTATGATCCTCACTTTACGGATGAGGAAACTGACACTTTGAAGGCTTTAAGCAAGACTTACCCACAGTTGTGCAGTTAGTAAATGTCAGAGCTGGATATGAAATTTACATCTTCAGCACTCTCTCTGCTATAGAGGTCACAGAGGAGGCAGGAAGCAATTAACTCAAGCACACAGGTGTGTGTGTGTGTGTGTGTGAAAGGAAAGGCAGGAAGCAGCCCTACAAAGACAACAATTGCTCATATTTGTATACTGCTTTAAAATTGCAAAGCATTTGACCCACAACAATGCTGTGGGTTAAGCATTGCTAAGTTCTTTACTTCATATTTTACAGATGAGGAAATTGAGAATGAGAAGTTAAAGAACTTGATTAGGATCCCAAAGCATCAGATCCAGTGCTCCCAACTCAAATTTTAAGTCCAGTATTCGTTCCACTTGACCATGAAACCACTAGGTGGCGCAGTAGATGAAACCGCCTCCCCACAGGAAGCTCCGAGTTCAATTTCAGCTTCAGCTACTTAGTAGCTGGGTGACACTGAGCAAGTCACTTAACCTCTGCTTTCTGTAGAATCGGGATGATAACAGCACCTATTTCCTAGAGTTGTTACGTGAGGATCAAATGGGATAGTATTTGTAAAGTGCCTGGCATGTAGTAGGTGATGTGTATATATACGTATACATCATGTACATATACATATACATATACATATACATATACATATACATATACATATACATATACATATACATATACATATACATATACTAGGTGGTGTGTATATATACACATATATGTATGCGCATATATGTATATACACAAATACATGTATACATGTGTATATGTGTGTATATATGTGCATGTATATATGTGTGTATGTGTATGTATGTATACATATATATGTGTGTGTGTGTGTGTATGTGTGTGTATCTATATCTCTATCTATATATCTTCTTCTTCCCACCCCCATAGTGCCCCACAAAAATATATAGATATTCAGTAGCAAAAAGGCACAAGATTCAAGGGTGGTATTGAAGGCAGCTTTCCAGACTGAGGAAGAGTCAGAGTGGCTTCTCCTGTTAGCCACCATCTTTCATAGATCACTGATGGTGGCTTAGCAATCACATCTGCTGGTTCTTTTAGTGCCTGGAATATAATTTGTCAGGGTCTGGTGACCAGAACTCATCAAGGTCAGCTATGTGCTCTCTTATCATTCTTATACTTAGCCTTGGTTTTAACTCCCTATTAGCCATTTTTGTTTCAATTTATATAGCCCCCCACCAACTGAGCAGAGAAAAGAGAAGCAAAATAAAAAAGAAGAGAAGAATTTAGGTAGAGGGTGGGCCTGGGAATCAGGAAAATCTGGGTTCAAGTACCATTTCTGACTGTACCAGCTACATGAACCCGAGGAAGCCTTTTAATTTCTCGGGGCCACCAGATAACTAAGATTGTAAATTACAGAGTAGTTTCTGATCTGTATTAGTAACGGGAGTTTAAACATGACTATTTTAGAAATGTTTTACATGACTACACGTGTATAACCTATATTGAATTGCTTGCCTTCTCAATGTAGGGGAGGAGGGAGAGAATTTGGAACTCAAAGTTTTAAAAAAAAAATGTCAAAAATTGTTTTTATGTGTAATTGGGGGAAAATAAAATGCGAAATAAAAAAAAGTAAAGGGAGTTTATTCATTGGGAAGCCTCTTCACCAATAGGGAGGGGTTAGGTGGGGAGAGGAGAAGAGGGGAGAGGGAAATGGACAAGAGGGGGGAGAGGGAGAGGGAGAGGGAGAGGGAGAGGAAGAGGGAGAGGAAGAGGGAGAAAGAAAGAGAGAGAGAGAGTAAGGGGGAGAGAGGGAGGGAGAAAGAGAGAAAGAGAGAGAGAGAAAGAGAGAGAGAGAGAGAGAGAGAGAGAGAGAGAGAGAGAGAGAGAGAGAGAATCGAGTAGTTCTGGTTACTTCTCAGAGTCTGTTACTTGTATCTCATCCATCCAAACAAAGATCATATGCTTTGTTGAATTCCTCAGAAGTTGACAGGGTATCAAAAATGGACTATATGGCAAATTTTATCTTCCAAGAACTCAAAAATAAGCCTTTTAAGTTTGTGTAGTTGTTACCCCAAACTCCCCACCAAATGGTCCCAAAGGTGACTATGGTCAGGGAGTCTATGAACTCACAAACTCATTCATACCCTGATCTCCAGGTAATTTTTGTCCCTCACCCCAAAACCTCCTCTGTCTTCCTGGGCATACTTTATTCTCTTTCAAAGACTTAGGGGGAGCTCATAAATTCGCTGATTTGAGTAAGTGGTACAAGGTCAAGTATAATTAATCTCATCACTGCTCCCCATACTGGCATTAGCTGTGTGGCAGTCAATGAGGGCAGTAGGATCCAACTCCCTTATACTTTTCCAGTCCTTACCCTTTGATCCCTTCCCTGGATTCTTCAATCCAGCTACAATCTCCTTCTTGCTGTTTCTAGAACACAATATTCCATCCCCATCTCTGTATCTTTGCACTGGCTGGCCCTCTGGCCTGAAATGCTCTCCTATCACACCTCTGATCCTTAGCTTCTCCAGATTCCTTCAAAACTCAGATCATATTCAACCTTCCACTTTTCTGGGTCCATCCCTATCTCTGCCTTCTCTCTGAGAATCAAGTTGATTTACACTTGTGGTGTTAATGTGATTAAAGATCTTTCCTGCCCATTTAATAGGCTTCAAGTGCAGCTAGTAAAGGGAAGCTTGATTAGAAGAGGCTTGTTTGTAGGAGGGAACACACCCTTTTGCTAACTAGATGTGAGGCCCCAGGCCCACACCCTTTGCTGATTAGGTGTGAAGCCCTCAGGCCCTAAGAAGGGTGTGTGTGTGTGTGTGTATACATACATACATACATACATACATACATATACACGTACATCTATATATATATATACATATATATACACGTACACATATATATGCATATATATTTATATACACATACCCTGAAGGTAGCCATTAAGCTCAGAGAGAACTGGAAGGGCTGAGAGAAAGAGAAAGAGAGAGAGAGAGAGAGAGCTGTAAGGAGGGAGAGAGCTGCAAGGGCTCTCTGAACTGCAAGTTCTCAGAACTTCAGGAGGAGAGGACACAGGCAAATAGACAGCTAGAGTTTGTGAGTGAGTGTTTACAGGAAGGCCTCACCAGAGGGGAAGGTTACAGGATGGCTTGGCTCCTTGCTGTGATATTGTGATTTCCTTGCTGTTACATTGAAATGGACTTACTGATTTGTGGATACAATTACTGCTGTGTCAAATTGGAATTGTTGGTTTGGGGATTTGATCCTCTGGTGGCTGAATAAATGTTTTACTTCTTCTGCCTTCTACATGGAGAGTCTCTTATATTCTGTGATACTGAACTATACGGGCATATTCATGGTTACCATCAACATTGTGAATCTTGCCTTACTGATACAATACTGTATGTATCTTATATGTACACAAGGTTAATTTTCTTTTTTTAAAAGATTGTCTCTAACCATTAGAATGTGAGGTCTTCGAAAGCTGGGATCTTGTTTTTGCCTTTCTTTGCATTCTCAGTCCTTAGCACAGAGCCTGCTACGTAGTAAATGCTTAATAAATGCTTGTTGAATGACAAACCTTCCTCTACCCACACTCTCATCACATTAGATCTTGTACAACCACTAGTGTTGCTATTCCTGCCTGAATTCACACTGATTTTCTTAGCATTAACATAACCACCACACAAACCAAAAGGACTTTCAATATGACCTCACGCATGCCACGCTGACTTTTTTTTTTACCCCACTACCATCTCTGTTTATTATTGCCTGTTTATCCTGTGTATGTCTTGTTTGTATATAGTTGTTTGCATGTTGTGTCTCTCCCTCTACTCCCATGAACACCTGGACAGCAAGGGCTTGGTTTGGGGTGGGGAGGAGGGAAATGTCTTTCTTTGTATCTTCCACACTTAGCCCAGGGTCCTGGCATGCATTAAGTGCCTAATAAATGTTTGTTGACTCAACAACTATTGTCCTTTAGCCTTCTCATTTACTCTACCATTCTTTGCAATTTCTATAATTACAGCATCACGTGCTTTCCTTCCACATACTAAGGGCTAGCTTGTATCATCAATGACTCTCAGGAACATCAGTCAAGAATCATCTTGCTGAATATGTTTGCCTTAGTACAAAAGCTTTTCCCTGCTGCCAGGAACAGGGACTCTACCAGCTTTTACAGACTCCAACTATATTGAGTTTGAGGTATCAGTAGGTCATCCAGAAAAAGATGTCCAACAGGCAGCTGGAAATGTAAGATTGTAATTTAAGTGAGAGATTAGGACTGGTTCTATAGATATCACTTACATTGAGGGAATAATTAGAATCATAGATTTACCTTAGAGACCATTAAGTCCAACTTCCTCATTTTACAAATGAGAAAACTAGGCTGAAAAAGGTTCTGACTTACCCAGAATCATATAGCTAGTAAATGTCTGAGGATTTGAATTAGGTCTTCCTGACTCCAAGCCTAATGCCCTATCCACTGTGTCATGACTTGCCCAAGATCATACAGGTAGTAAGTATGAGAGATTGGGTTGGAACCCAGGTCCTCTGATCCCAGAGACATGTTATTTCCATGCTGCCTCCATTCATGTTGTTTCTTCAGTTGTTTCAGTCATGTCTTACTCTTCATGACCCCATTTTTGGGTTTTCTTGGCAAAGATACTAGAGTGACTTGCCATTTCTTCTCCAGCTTATTTTCCAGATGAGGAGCTGAGACAAACAGAATTAAGAGAATTGCCCAGAGTCACACAGCTAGTAAATGTCTGAGCCTAGCTCTAAGCCCAGGACTCTATCCACTGTACCATCTAGCTGCCTTAATCATGGGAATAGGTCAAATCACAAAGGAGGACTGTATAGAAGTGAGAAGAGGTTCTAGGACAGAGCCTTGGTGAATTCCCACAGTCAGGTGGTGGATAGTTAACAATGAACCAGCAAAAGAGACCAAAGAGGAGCAGTTAAATACTTAGAATGAGATTCAGTTGAGAGAAATATCATGGAAGCCAAGGATGAAGAGGGTGAGCAAGAAGAGGATAATTAACCTTGTTGAATGCTGTAGAAAGGTCAAGGCTGATGAAGACTGAGAAAGATCACTGGCCTTCTCAGTTAAGAGATCATTGCTGGCCTTTGAGTAGTTTCAGTAGGATTAATAATCAGAATGCAGGGGGGTAAGAAGGTGGAGACACTGAAGGCAAACTACTCTTCTAGCAGATTATCAGTGAGAGGGAGGAGAGGTAATAGCTTAAGGTAGCAGCAGGATCAAATGAAGGTTTTTGTTTTTATTTTAAGGAAAGGAGAGATTTGAATATCAATATAAGATATGCAGTAAGGAAGAAGGCAGGAGAGAGAGAAACACTGAAGATGTGAGAGGAAGGAAAGATTGTAGAGACAATGCCCAGAGAAGATAGGAGGGTATGGTATCAAGAGCAAGAGTAGAAAGATTAACCTTAGCAAGCATAAGGTTGCTCTGATAACCTTGGCAAAAGACAACATAGATGAAGATATAAAGCTAAGGGTCTAAGGTGGGGAGGCAGGGAGATGAGGAAGTTCATCCCACCTTTGCAGAAGGCCTTTCCAACTTTCCCCCACCCCCCCATCCCCCACCCCCACCCCACCCTCCTACTGCTAGTGCCTTTCCTCAGAGATTACCACCCTTTTATACAACATATATTTTGTATGTCAGTTTTTTGCAAGTTGTCTCCAATATTAGAATGTGAATTCTTTCAGGAGGTGACCCTAGGCCAGTCACTTAACCTCTGTTTGCCTTAATCCATTGGAGAAGGAAATGTCAAACTGCTCCAGTAGATATCTCTTTTGTTCTTTATATCCCCAGCATGTTTTATGTGCCTGAGACATAGTAAACACTTACCAGATGCCTGTTGATTGAGATAGTCTCAATTTTTCAGTCAGATAGGTGAGGTCACGTGTTGTGGAGTTAATTGTTGCATCCTTTCCAGAAACCATGATCATACTGGTTTGATTATAGTTTTTAAAGCAGATTCTTGCTGACTGTCCTTCATTCTTGAAAAGGACCAACGACGTCAGGAGGAAGACGTCTTCATTTGCAAGTTTTTAAAGCAAAAGGTAGATTAATTTAATGGCAATAAATTTATTGGGGAAAGAGGAGATTGAGAAGCAACTCCATTTGCCAAATCATGGTTAAACTGCAACCGTGGTCTGGCACAGAGTTTAGTGAAAATCAGTGAAAGCATTCCCTCAGAATCAATTGGGTATATGGAATTTACAATAAAGAGCACCATATATTTTGTTATTATTTGTAAACTGTATGCTGTATATTCTTTATATCAGTAAAATTTGATGTGATAGATTGTTAAACTCTCACTGTCACACAAATTATATTCATTAAACAGAAACTTTTTTCAGCTTCAGCATGCCTGATTTCAATAGGGTTGTTGTCTTCTTACTTTTTTATGTAGTCAAGAGATCTGAATATCATTTGATTCAACATTATTATCTACAAAACCCTAAAAAAATTCAAATCAGTTTCATGTTTTTAAATTTCACTTAAATTATATGATATTTTTTTTCTTACCAACTATTTATGATGAAGCTAGTTCTTCATAAGGAATAAATCAAAATAATTTAAAATGCTTTCATCATTGTTTCTGTCCAATAGAAAATATACATTTGTGTTTTGAATTGTATTTTCTAATAACATAGTCATAAAACAGCATTAGATTTAGTATTTTTATTAACTGGAATAACTTGAGACTTATCTAACTTAATTGAATCTTCAAACTGAGATTCATGCTTAAAAGTACCAATATTTAAATTTTCCAAATTTCTTGTGGTACGTTTGATTAATTTTTGGACTTTTGAATCTTGACTACAAATTGGTTGAAAATAATGAAAATTCTTCAACAATTTCAATCATTAAAGCAAAGTTTTGCACAAGAGAATTTTAGCTAATTGCTATGCCAAGTCAGAATAAGAAAAATGAGAAAAATGCATATGTAATTCAGGATATACCCACCATAGAGAAGCAGCAGCTTGCAAAATCCACGTTGCCCATGTTGGTTCCAGTACTCAAGTTCTTTTTCCAAGGTTTCTAGCTTGTTTTGGTTTTTATTAGGTTGCTAGTGAGTAGAATACATCTTACAGAACTAAGTTTTCTTTTTTCTTTTTTTTTTGGAAGGGGGAAGGCAAGACAATTGGAGTGAAGTGATTTGCCTAAGGTCACACAGCTAATAAAGGTGTCAAGTGCCTGAGGCTGGATTTGAACTCAGGTCCCCCTGACTCCAGGGCCCCTTGGCACTATTTTAAATGATTAAATTGTTTCAGACATTGAATCTCAAATGATAATTGTAATGAACGATTTGTTGTTGTTCAGTCATTTCAGTTATGCCCAACTCTCCATGACCCTGTTTTGGGGTTTTCTTGGCAAAGAGACTGGAATAGTTTGCTATTTTCTTTTCTAGCTCATTTTACAGATGAACAGGACTTGAACCCAGGTCTCTTAACTCTGAGTCCAGCTTCCTTTTCCACTAAACTATGCCAAATCTGAATTAGGAGAAAAACAAAACTTTCTTTTTCAATTGCATTTGATTCTGTTACATCTGCAGACAAGCAGTTTTTAACTTGAGTAGATACATCTTTTGTCACTATAATTAAGAGGCTTCAGTTGGTTCTTTCTCTGACATGAGGAAAAATTGTTCTCTGATGAACTACTTCAAGGGGGTATTTGGCTAACGGGAGGCAGCTAGATGGCTCAGTAGATAGTGTGCTGGGCCTTGAGTCAGGAAGACTTGTGTTCAAATCTGGCCGCAGATACTTATTAACTGTATGACCCTGGGCAAGTCACTTAACATCTGTTTGCCTTAATCCATTGGAGAAGGAAATGGCAAACTTCTCCACTATCTTTGTCTAGAAAATTCCATGGACAGTTCGGTCCTCAGAGTCATGAAAAGTTGGACACCTCTGAACAATAACACAAGTTGACTAACAGGGCAGACTGATAGGGCTGTAGCCCTTTTTATAAGGAGGAAAGGCTATTAACCATAGTATTCCACAGGAAAGGGGTCCAAAAGAGCTGGTCAACAGAGCACCATTGCTCCCCCTGAAGGAAAAAGGTTTATTTGCTCCAGCATCCCTAGTGGATGTAGGGCAGGTATCAGATGACCCTGAAGATAGCTCAATAGCTAAAAAACAACTGGAGCAGAAACATGACACCCAGTGGGGAGTAGCTGAAATGCAAGCCCTGGCAGGGATTAGTCAAGAGTGATGCTGGACCCATTGTCCAACCAAGGAAAGGAAATGGTATCACCAAAGGATGTCAGCTGCTTTGCGGTGTCAGATACAAAAATGCCCTTCCATGCATTTACTGTGGTCACAGGCTCTCTGTACATGTACCCTTCCTTGAGAATTCCCCATACATGATTTCTGAGCAGGTTCATTCATTCCACTGTGTGTGTGTATTTGTGTATGAGTAAACCCAAAATTTATCAGGGGAATATTTTATTGTTACTATATTGATGTATCATTAATTGTCTTATATTTAATCTTTTGGCTGACTAGTAAATGTAAATACTTTGGTGAAGGCTTGTGAACTGTGATTTGGAGAAGATTTTGACCTACAAAGTACTTAGGAGGTAGATGCTACCTCCTAAGTAATTCACAATTATATAGTCATTCACAATTATAATTACATAATAATTCACAATTTTTTGGTGCTTTAGAGTTTGCAAAGCACTTCCCTTACAGCAATCCTGTGAGGCAGTGCAAATAATATAATCTCCATTTTACAGATGAAAAGTCCAAGACTCAGAGTTTAAATGACTTATCCATGGTCAAAGAGGTAATAACTGTCCAAAGCAAGACTTGAACCCAGGTCTCTTAACTCTGAGTCCAGCTTCCTTTTCCACTAAAATATGCCATCTCTGAATTAGAAAAAAAAAACCTTTTTTCAATTGCATTTGATTCTGTTGCATGTGCATACAAGCAATTTTTAACTTGCATTGATATATCTTTTGTTACTAAAATTAAGACGCTTCAGTTGGTTCTTTCTTTGTCTGACATGAGGAAAAATTGTTCTCTGATGAACTACTTCAAGAAATAGTCTTTGAGTTTGGAGTACCATGACAGTTTTATTTCAATACAATTTATGGCCATTAATAGAGTGAGAAACTACATACAGGTGGTATTGGATTTCTGGGTTCTTTGCCACCATTTAAATATCACAGATGTTTCATTTACCCATGCAGTGTAATGAAATCCTCCTGTAATCCATGTGTATGGAAGGAAGGAAAAGGGCCCCCAAAGGTCAACATACCAGGAGGTAGAAGGAGAAGCTTGGATTGTTCATGGAATAATTGAGAATTTGATGTATTTCTGTTAAAAAAAAAATGTGCTTTGCCTGTGAATCCATAACACAAAAACTCAATCCAAATTTTGTTACTCTTGAAATAAGACTTGGACAAAAGGGACCATATTTCTTTCTGTGTTTTTTTAAGTTTCTACTACAGAACTTCCCCATGACAGAAGAATTAAACTCAAACCGTTACACCCTCACCATTAATATTCTGCATATGTTGCTCTCCTTTGTCTGAACTACTATAGCTCTTGCGGCCTGTGTTACTCATTTTGACACTCTGCCTCAGTGTTACTTAACTATTTCATGTGTTTAATTTTGCCTTCCCAGATGAATTTTAAGGACCTGGGAGTTGGTACTGGCTTATACTTCTTTATAACCTCCATAGTACCTAGCAAGCAAATAGTAAGCTATGTCTTGTATTGACTTGTTATGGGTACAGCAAGCACTGAGTAAGTTTTGAATGAATGAGTATCACTCTCAAGTCAAGAACTAAGATCTACCTAGAGGGAACTAGGTGGTACAGTGGAAAAAATGCTGGAGTCAAGATGACCTAAATTAAGATCCAGCCAGCCTCAGATACTTATTGGCTGCATGAAACTCAACAAGTCACTTAACCTCTGTCTGCCTCAGTTTCCTCATCTGCAAAATGGAGACAATAACAGCACCTTCCTCCCATGGTTGTTGTCAGTATCAAATGAGTTAATATTTATAAAGTGTTTTTTCAAATGTTAAAATGTTATGTAACTGTTAGCTATTATATAAATGCTAACTATTATATATTTGTGCATATAAAATGAACCATTCAGGGGTTCAAATCAGATCAATACCTGTTGGAAATGATTGTGGATACACTCTCTGTCCAAGTATCTTTTTCTTATTCCTTAGTCCACTTTGTTGCCATCCATAAATACATATGAAAGGCAGGAATGTGGCTAGGGAGGAAAAAGATATGACCTTGCTCTCCCCAACCCCACTCCTGGCTTAATTTTGTTCTTGTGACTTTGCCCCCTCCTATTATTTGCATGAAAGATTCAAAAGAATTTTGGGGTTGAGAAAACTAAGGGACCTGGAACCTAGAGAACTTTTAGCGGTTTCTTAGAAGCTAATATTGATGGTTTGCAATTGAGTAACTAGGGATTAAACAGGGAGACACAAGAAATTTCTAACCCTAAGTCAGACGAAGGCTTCTGCCCTTACTGATCAAGAAATTTAAATTAAAAATAGACTTTTCTGAGGAAACTAGTTAGCTGGGAATAATTCTGTATTCCAATGAACTTGGTGCCTAGGGGTGAGAAATTCCCTTCTGAATAGGCACATGCCCCTTACAGCCCACTGCTATGAGAATAAGCATCCTCTCTTTTGGGAGTAAAAAATGGCTGAGGGCTTTTCCCAAGTTGGTGTGGGAGTACCCTACCTTTGTAAAAGAGCTATTGTTATCTGCATTTTACAGATAAAGAAACTGAGGCAGGCAAATTGCTGAAAACCTCTGAGCTTTAAATTAAAATTTTTAAATAAAAGAGAGATTGCATAACTCACTCTCCTTTTTTTAGGAAAGAGGTATTCCCCAGCTGCAGACCATAGCTGAAATCAGAAGCTGGAAATTTAGAGTTCTTCATGCCTGACAGTGACTAGTAGTGGCCACAGGTGTAGCAGAGCACCTTCAGGTGGTCTAGAGGCCGCTGAGTAGATAGAGTGTCAGACTTGAAATCAGGAGGACCTGTAGTCAAATCCTGTCTCAGATACTTAATTCCTATGTCATCCTGGGCAAATGAGGTCTATGAGGTTCAGTTTCTTCATCTGTAAAATGGAGCTAATAATAGCATCTAATTCCATGTTATATCAAATGAGATCATATAGGTAAAGTGCTTCATGTACTTTAAAATGCCATGAAAATGCTAGTAATGATTATTATTAATCTGAAAGTTTATGTTAAATTCTTTGTAGAATCTCTCTACTTCTTTTTTCTCTTACGTACATCATCTACAATAATGTTTTTGCAAATACGTTTTTGGTCATTGCTAGCCATCCTTCTACTTGGCTAAAACTTCTTTGTTTCATTGATCGTTGATTGTCCTTTGTTCTCAGAGGACCAATGACATCAGGAAAGTGGTGTCTCGACTTGCAAACGAATTACACTTAAGTGAGGCAGAGCTGTGCAAAGACACCAGCCTCCCTCTCTCCTCCAGAGCCATCTGGGTCCAGTGGCAAGACATAGATCAGGACAACTGGAGATGTCCCCAAATGCAGTGGGAAACCTTGGACTTTTTAAGCTAAGGTCTTTCCCAGGTCTCAGTTTGTCTGAGGAAATACCCATTCAGTGATTAAGGTCAGGTAAAAAATGAGGCAAAGGGTCGAGATAGACACACAAACATTTTCAAGTACCAAAGAATGCCACTGTCCATAGTGCATGGGAAATAGGAAGACAGATTTGTGCGATGGAAGGAGTACTTGACTAGTAGGTTCAAGTCATACCATCAACACTAACTGGCTGTGTGACTATGACAGTCACTACACCCCTCTTAAGCCCTAGCTTCCTTTTCTGTAAGTGACGGTGGCAAGCATGAACACCAACTGTAGTGCTCCTTCTACATCCTTCCTGACTCACTCCTCCCCCTCCTACCAATGTCCCAGGGCTGCTGTAAGAATTGATGAGATATTTATTAAAAGTGTTTTGTAAACTTTAAATTTAAATATTTTAATATATATATCATCAATTTTTCATTGTTAGTGATAAAGTCAAGCTCAATATGTTTCAACTCCTCTAACAGGATGTCACTTTATTGCTAATTGGACAAGAATCTATCCTTTACAGTGTCTATAATCCAGGTAAAGCTTATTATACAGGTCTAAAAATGTTCTTAACACCTTCTGACCCCTCCTCACTCTGCTACCACTGATACAGAAGTGGAAGGGGACCAAACAGTATTGAGGACTATTTTGTATTTTTTTCTTTGTTTCATGGGTGGAATACATCACTACCTGGTCATTCTACTGGTGATAAGCCTCTCCATAGTAATCTAAACTGGACTTCAGAAAACAGGCTTTATCTGTTGTTGGAACCATATTTAAAGTCTTTCTAATCTAATCTAGCAGATATCATGGTGGAGGAAAGGTTGGTCAAGGATCATTTTTTCCTCTCCTTCCTTCAGAGGAGAAAGTAGAGTTCATTCTCCTTGATTTGTCTGTCTCCACTCACTGGGGTGGGCTTGGCTGGAGGTCCCCACTCTACTATCGTATCTTCTCTCATCTCACTCTTTATCCATCTCAGTAAATAAAGCCCCAAAACGCCTAGTGTGGAATGACCTTTCTAACCAGACATGATTTAATTAGTTGGGCAGAGGGTTCCTAGCCTGGAGTGAGGGTCTCTATTTGGCTTCTTTTTTTCCTGCAAAGGTAGATAGCTTAAGAATACAATGTATTAATAAAATTTATAAAAGCTCTAAGTCCTCAGAAAATCCTTTGATCACTAGGCTGGAAATTAGGTCTTCCAGCCAGTTAAATTCTGGCTGGAAATTTAATTTTTAAATTAAAATCAATAACCAACTGTCTTTCTCCTTTATCTACCATACTCTGTGACAAAACACTAATACAAGACGCAATAAAAAAAATCTTACCTTTACTTAGAAAGAAACATTAAAAATAAAAACAAGTATGAAAATTTAAAAGATCAGAGAAGTACTTGGTAGTAAGCAATGCCAAGCAGGTCTAAGCAATGATGAAATGAAAGGGAGAAACAGAGAGGAGAAAATTCACCATTGTTCCAGCAGTGTCTTATGGTAAGATTCTGTTCAATCTCTCTTTTCTAAATTCTCTTCTAATGACTAGACCAGATCCTTCCTAATGAGCATATCAGCATACAGAGAAAAGATTTCAACCACTTCAATATTATCAAAGAAAAAATATTTATGTGAATATTGTACTGTTTTTTTAAGGCTCAAGTCTGCCAGAAAAAAAATTTCACTTAATGTAACATTAATCTATATCTAAACCATTTTTAGGTTGGAGAGAGAGAAAGATATCCAAATTGGCATAGTCTCCCATGCCCTCCAACATGACTCTGCCCCAGTATTAATTTGGGTAACATTTACAGCATTCACCAGAAAGAAAAATCACAATATGTAAATTATGGTTTAGGTTAGCATTCCAGAATTGTTAAGTAACAATCCTATTCCTCTTATGTGATTCTTTTGAGGAATCAAAGGTGATCCTTTCAGAGACATACTTAAGAATCTTAACTGATACAGAGGTGGAGAAGGTCCCTCACTTTAAGGGGAAGTGGGCACTAATCTTGAGTGGATTCAAATCTCTACAAGGGTAGGGAAGATTATTATCTTATCTAGATAAAAGTTCAGTTTGATTACCACCATAATTCCCTTTCCCTAAGAAATTTTTGTCCTCCACCTTGGATTTTTTTTTCCTAAGGAGCATGGAAAATGCATTAGATAAAAATGTTATTTCGTAATATTTCTAAAGAATCTAAAAAGAAAATCTCTAATGTATTTCCACAATGCTTAGGATCAGTACTCATACACAGCATCCACCATTGCTGCTATCCTGCTACTGCTGCTGCTACCCTTCTCTCCCCTATTCTCCTCATAGTCTAATTAAAAAACGTATGTGTAGGCAGTAATGTAATCACTAGGCTGGTGTAATCTCAGTAAAAAAGTTCTATCTCTTTCTAGTCTGGGAAAATGCTATGAGTATCAGGATTTTTAGCAACTTAGCCACATTCTGTACAGCCAGTCTGAGCCTTGTCTGAATGTTATAATAGCATGGCAAAACCTGGTTCCACTGGCATGTAGTCTTTCAGAACCCAGGGTTACCTCTGTGCTGTGATAAGACATGATGTAGGGGGAATATGAATGTTAACTTGGGATAAGCAGCTCCATTTTGCTTTGTGTCCATTTGGTGACTAATTTATATAAGCTGTTTTCCTGCAACAACATAAGCATGTGTGTTGTACAGTTTGGCAATGACTCATATGTGTGCCACCCAAATTTGGTAAATAACTACTAATGATGTATGCTTGTCCTAAATTTGATAAACTACTAATAGTGTGTATGTATCCCTCCTCCCCAAAAATCTGGTAGACAACTAATAAATACTTGCTAATGATGTTACTTTTAACTGATTGTTTCTTTTCATCATAAACTTAGGTAATCGATCACCAATCAGAACTTAGACATAACCTGTAAATGGCCTTAGCCAGAATAAAAAAAAAACACTGGAGACCCTGTTCCTAGGTCACAACTAGGACAAGTGCCTAGGTCCTTCACATTTGGAAATGTAAAAATCCTATGTTCATTTAAAAAGCATTGCTGGTTGACAGAAACTCGCCAGAATGCCACCTGAGAGGGAGATACATAGCCTCTGGTTGGGCAGAGAGGTAACCTTGCCCTGAGCACCAGTATGAGACATGCTTATAGAGACATTGAGGAATCAAGGTCCTGGTTTATTCCTAGGAGGTTTAATATTTGTATTATTGAATAATCCATAAAGTTAGATTGCATGCATTCACGAATGTAAATTTTATTAGTATACTGTTAACCCTGATAAGTATACACAAAAGTAAATTGGTTTTACACCATGCATTACACTTGGGAGTAGAATTCAGTGGAGAGGCTACATATTGAAAAAAGCAATTACTTTGTTATTGGTTCAATAGAACTTTGACATCACAATTCCAAAAAGGCTACTTAGAGCATTGCTAAGAGACTATTCTAAATGACAAGGACTAAAGGAGAGTGATGATTTGGTTCTCATATGGTACATACATCTTTAAGAATATATGATTTCATCAGTGTAGATGCTGTTCCCATCAACATAACTTGCAATTCATCCACCCTTTCATAATTGTTCTTTAGGAGTTGCTATGACTAAAAAAAATCATCACTTATTGGCCAATCTTCCTTAATGATGAGCCTCTCTAAACTTATCAAGGCTGGTCTTCACATACACAAATATATAGTCTATATCTAGGCCTATAATTGAAGTCTCAGAAGCTGGAAAGGACATTCCAGAGCATGTAAGCTTTGGTGACATAGCCTTTGAGCCCCCATGGTCACCTCCATTCTATCATGAAGCATTGGAGTAGGATATTGGTAAAGGCAGCTCTTTTTATATTTAATTTCATTCCCATACTTCCTCACTTTGAGCACAAACTACAGTGGAATGTTTTTCCTGTTTTCTCCTTTCTCCCTGCCTGTTTTTCCTCTTCCATCTTCCTCTTTTCTTCTTCTGTTTTACATTTCAAAGCTTGAGGCTGAGAGGATGTATTCAAGAAATATATGCATGGTGGGTCAGGCAGGGGAAAAATGGGAGAGTCGGAGTTCTCTAAACCTCACCTTAAGCTTTGATTATAATAGGATAAACAAACTTCTAGATCATGTGACCAACAAGATAGAAGACTAGACATTTCCTCTGAACTTATGACCTCTCACACATCTCTATAATGAGAATTATGTGCAAGAGGTAAAGCAATTTCAGCTGTCTGGAACCCCAAGAACCCTAACAAGAAATAATTGAATGAACTAACAGTGGCAAAGGCAAATGCTTAACCCCTAACACAGTTACTCAGCACCTCTTCACTAGTCACTTACCATGCTCTAGAATCATGATTGCACAAGAAGAAGGTAGTTGGCGCAGAGAATAGAGCCCTGGGCCCGGAGTCAGGAAGACCTGAGTTTAAATCTGGTCTCAGGCAATTACTAGCTGTGGGACCATGGACAAGTCACTTAATCTCAGTCTGTATCAATCTCAACTATAAAATGAGGATAATGACAGCACCTAGCTCACAAGATCATTGTGAGGATCAATTGAGATAATATTTGCAAAGTAATTTGCTTTACAAATGTGCCTGCTCTGTGCATGTCAAATAGTAGGTGCCATGTATATTCTTATTCACGTCCCTCCCCAAGCACTTGTAGAAGAACTAAACTCTACCTGTTCCCCTCCTCCCAAGAGCAGAAAACCAAAAAGCAGAAGCTTTATTGGGCTGGGATGGCATCTCAGTTGTTCTGTGCTGCAAGAAAAGCTGAGCCAGAGAACTGAAGAACATAAAACTGGGACAAGACAGATGTGTGTAGTTATGGAGCACATACAGTTAGGCCCAGTTCTATCCTGCCAAGAAATCACTTGTAGCAGAGACTGAGGCCTGTGAAATATGAATTACTAATTATAGGTGGAAGCAGAAAGGGTTTTGAGCCTCCAAAGAAACGACTACCGAAGGGGAAGGGGTCAGAAAGCGAGTAATAGAAGAACATGGGGTGAGGGAGGAGGGAAAGGAAACTGAAATTACCAAAAATCTAAGAAATAAAAAAAAAACTTAATTAAAGATCTTGAGCATAGTCAGATAAAACAACAAGGAAAATACTAATAACACAAGAGAATATGGCCTTTAGGTCAGCTAAATGAATTAAGACATCTATGAGTAAATATTGTGAACAAATGAAAATTAATCAATACCTGATGATGCAAAGGACTCTGTGGAGTCTCAAGAGAGCGGAGAATCACAGCAGAACATCCCTGAATGGTTTAAAAAGAGAAATAACACCATATACCAAAATAAGGTCAAAATGGGAACATGATTTAGACATAAAGGATGATACCGTAAGCAAATTAGAAGAGCAAGGAATAGTCTACCTGTCAGTTCTATAGAGAATGGAAGAATTCATGACCAAACAAAATACAGAAAGCATAATAAAATGTCAAATAGATAATTTTGACTATATTAAATTAAAAAGCTTTTACACAAACAAAACCAATGGAACCAAAATTAGAAGGAAAGCAGAAAGCTGGGAAACAATCTTTATAGCAAATGTCTCTTGTTAAAGGCTTCATTTCTCAAATATGTAGAGATCTGAGTCAAATTTATAAGAATATAAGCCACTCCCCAATTGATAAAGTCAAAGGATATGAACAAGCAGTTTTCAGATGAAGAAATCAAAACTATCTATAGGCATATTAAGAAGTGCTCTAAATCACCTTTAATAAGAGAAATACAAATTCAAACAATTCTGAGGTACCACCCCACATTTATCGGATTGGCTAATACAACCAAAAAAAAAGGAAAATGATAAATATTGGAAAGGGTGTAGGAAAATTGTGACACAAAAGCATTTTTGATGGAGTCGTGAACTGATCCAACCACTCTGAAGAGCAATTTCAAATTATGCCCAAAGGGCAATCAAACTGCGGATACTCTTTGATCCAGCAATACTGCTACTGTCTGTATTCCAAAGGGATCATAAAAAGAGGAAAGGACCTGCATGTACAAAAATATTTATAGCAGCTCTTTTTGTGGTGGCCAAGAATTGGAAATTGAGGAATCAATTGAGCAATGATTGAACAAGTTGTGGTATATGAATGTAATGGAATACTATTGTGCAATAAGAAATGATGGGCAGACAGCTTCCAGAAAAAGCTGTACTTATGTGAATTGATACAAAGTGAAATGAGCAGAACTAGAACACATTGTATACAGTATCAGCAACATTGTGTGATGACTAACTATAAATGACTTCGCTCTTCTCAGCAACACAAAGATCTAAGACAAATACAAAGAACTCATGGTAGAAAATACTATTCACACACAGATAAAGAACTGATAGACTCTGATGCAAATTGAAGCATATTTTTTCACTTTATTTTTTTCAGGTTTTTTTTCTTTTGATCTGTTTCTTCTTTCACAACTGTGACTAATATGGAAATATGGTTTACATAATTGCACACATATAGCCTACATAAAATTGCCTACCATTTTAGGAAAAGGGGAGGGGAGAAAGGGAGAGAGAAAAATTTGGAACTCACAATCTTGTAAAAAAAGAATGCTAAAAATTGTCTTGACATATATAATCTGGGTAAAATAAAATACTATTAAGAAACAAGGGCTGGATCAGTAGATGAAAGTGGGAGGATGTGTTTTGAAATGAAGGTGATGTAAAAATAAAAGATATTAATTAAAATTGTGAAAAGTAAAAAGAGAAATAATACAAGTAATGCAAAAAATGCAATAATGAAAAGCAAAATTTATTACCTTTACAGCAGAAACAATTGTCAGAATAGAAAAACTTGAATCCACAGTGGCAAATCTCACCAAAGAAACAAAAGAGAGACTAAGAAATTGGAAATACAAATGTGCAGAAATAAAGGACAAACTGGAAGAGAAAAAACATGTAATAATGTCCAAAGAAAATGAATTCTATACACACAAAAATATATTACTTTCAAATACAGGATTCGAAAGACAATTTAAGGATTATAGAACTCCCAAAAGAATACAATTTAAAAAAATATGAATGCCATCAGAAACAATACAAGAAAATCATCTCAATCTTCTCAATCAAAAGAATACTCGGATCACTTGCAGAGAAAAAAAACCCAACAATATCTTCCACACTGCAAACTCCAAGACGCATCATGGTTAAATTTAACGATTCCAAGGAAAAACAACAAATTCTGTAAGTGACTATGAAAAAGACTTTCAAATATAAAAGAAAGGGAAATTCAAATAACACAAGACTGTACTGCACTTACCGTAAATTTCAGGAAAGATTGGAACAATATGTTTTGAAAAGCAAAGGAGATCAAGGTGCAACCCAACGTAACACTTTTGTAAAGCTAAGCCTAACCATTAATTTAAAAAGATGAGAATTCAATCAAAAAGAGTAATTTAAGGCATTCCTAGAAACAGAACTTGAAGAAACAATTTGCTTTTCAAATATTCCCACACAAATTTCCACACAAGAAATACAGCAACCAAGGACAACAACAATAAAATAACAACAGAGAGACCGTTAAGAGATTTCTTCCTAAAAGCACACAAGTAGATAAAGGTGAGAGAAGTCAAATTTAAGTGATGATAGAGAAAAAGGCCTGAAACATCATGGAGTAAACGTCACACCACCCAGCCTATAGGTGAAATAGCATATATTGCATACGCAACAAAGATCTATATTCCAAAACAAGATGAGGAATAGGAACTTAATAAGCCATCATGAATATGGGGAAGTGTTAAAGAAAACTTTTCTTACTACTCTAGTGTAGGGTAGACCCAAATTTCATGTTGTAGCTATCCCTTTTATCATACCTTATTTTTATATTACTTTAAAGCTAACAAATCAGCTCTAAATCCCCTATGTAAAGTTAGTATATAGTTGCTTCCTTTTCCTCTCAGATTCCCTGTAAAGATCCAATCCCAACCCACAGGCTATTGGGGGCCAGTGGCAGGACAAAGAGAGAAGGGGCTGGTCATCTAGTTTATGCCCCTAAATCCAGGCAAGACTCCACAGAAAATATCCCAGACGGATGATATCTATACTGGTTTTATCTCTATGAAAGAAAAGCTTAAAATATTCCTCAAAAAGAATTTTGAAGGCTCCAGGGAAGCATTTTTTTTTAAATTTGGAACTCAGAATTTACATAAACCATTGTGAAAAGAATGAGCTATTCAGCTAAGAAAAGGCATAGGAAACTAATCACCAAAATCAGGCTTTCACAGTACATCTCTAAGCATTGAACAGATGACTTACTTTTTAGTACTAAAAATCTCCCAGTGTTAGGAATTAATCACACTTATATCGAGAGGCTCCAGATGTACTGGCTTGGACCAGTGCACTTGTTGAGGAAGGAATTCAAAATCAAAATATTGTGGTAAGGAATGCAGATGTGGAAAATTACCTCAATATTAAGGTTCTGTTGCCTGGTATGTTTTGGAGTGTAAAGTCTCTGGGTTGTTTTTTTTTCTCCTATATATATTCTGATTAAATAATTTCCTTCCTTAGTACAATGGAGGCAACATAGCAGATCACTATCTTTTGGAGTTGAAGGTATATAATCCTGTATGATATATTTGATATGCCATTAGTTTTTTATTATACACTGCAGTTTCCAAAATGGCCCCTGATAGTAGTTTACACAGCATCTAAGTCAGGATATTTTCAAGAACTTACCATGTGACTGTCAAACTGTATAGCTCCCAAACAAACAAAAAAAAATCTCCCAGGACAGTTTCCCTGCTTCTTGGCTAGATTTCAAGAGGTAAGAGCTAAAGTTGCAAAGGATCAAGCATTTTTCCTCCCGAGACACTTCCCCTGGGATCCCAGACCCTCCTCTCCTGCTGTATCATTCCTCCCACCAGGACCACTCTAGCATAGCATATGAAGTCATCTATTCAAAGTGCACAGAATGTTTTACTGTATAGCAAAGGAAACCGTTTATAACCTACACAGACAGCATCTGAATTACAGACCTCTGATCTCTAAATGTTTTTTGTATGTCCTACATGCAAAGAGATATACTCTGCCTCCCCTTCTGTTCTCCTTCTCCCAAGGTTGTTTCACCCCCATTCCCCATTTCCACCCCCAGGCACTTGTTCCAGACAGGAACCAAGCTGATCCAACAAATTTTCTTCCTTAACAAATTTATTCCCCCAGGGAGATTTTGCAAGTGCCATACATCCCCCTTTCCAGAAGTCTTTCAGTACTCACAGCTCAGGTAATTCCACCCCAGACAGTCTCTTATTTATGTGTTATAGATGGTGGTTAGATTCCTAGACTAGCCCACAAGATCTGATTTAACCCATAATGTGACTGAAATTTGATACAGTTACAATCAATAGGAATACGTGAAGGGCCAGAGACTTTCTCAAGGTGTGGGAACTCAGCTATGGGAACTCCCTCTATCAACACCTATCATAGCCTATCTATGATTGCAGATAATAATAACAGCTGATATTTATACGATGAGAAGCAGTGGGGTGTAATTGATGGAGAAAAGACCTCACAGCCAGGATGACCTGGGTCTATCACCTCTGACACATCTTGGTTTCATGACCCTGGGCAAGTCACTTAAACTTTCTACACAATTCTTTTAAGACTGTAAATTGCTAGGTAGATGCTGCCTCTCTTTGATGGAGGGACTGTCCTCATATTTCAGTTCCCCAAATCAATGAAATCACAGGTCCATTCCCTCTCCTTACTTACTCGGACCTTTAAGGTTTATCAAAGCACATTATTTGATCCTTACTACAACCCTGAGAAGAGGCAAATGACTATCTATTTTACTGATGAGGAAACTAAGATTTGGAGAAGCTGGATAAGGCCCTCAACATTCCTGATTCTAAGCCTAGCTTTCTATCAATGATGCCAGTCCACCTCAGCCACTGTAAAGAATAACAGAAAACAAGACTTTTTGCAGTATTCATATCAGGCTAGCCTTCGTGATTCCACTGATGCAGGGAATTACTAATGCATATCTGTAATGCTTCTTTAGCTGGTCATCTTGCTTTGGGCAATGAGAGTTGGAGTGACTGGGTCACAATCTCATTGCTAGTGGATGTCAGAAGTAGGACTTGAAGCCAGAGTTTCCTAACTCCAAGGCTAGCCCTCTGCATATTGCCCTGTTATCTCTAATGTTGTAACACTGACAGAGAAAAGCCAAAAATTTTCATAATATATAGGATATGTGGGGCAACTAGGTAGTACAATGGATAGAGCACTGGCCCAGGAGTCAAGAGGACCTGAGTTCAAATTTGACCTCAGATACATATTAGCTATGTGACCCTGGGCAAGTCACTTAACCCTAATTGCCACCAAAAAAGAAAAAATATATAGCATGTGTATCATGAAAGCTAGTGCTCATGGAAAAACATGTTTAGTTACAGATGGATTAAGAGGTATAGAGGCTCTGTAGAGATTTTGTAATAGCAATTTAGATTTGAAGATCTTTCCCACCCATTAATAGGCCATGTGACCTGCTTACATCACAGGAAGCCTAAGTCACATGTGATGGGAAGAGCTTCCTGACAGGAAAAGGAAGTTATGTGACAGGAAATGCAGAGAGAGAGAGAGAGAGAGAGAGAGAGAGAAAGAGAGAGAGAGAGAGAGAGAGAGAGAGAGAGAGAGAGAGAGAGAGAAAGAGAGAGAGAGTAAGAGAGAGAGAGAGAGAAAGAGAGAGAGAGCGCAGTTATGGCTGCTAATGGCTGCTGTCGTGATAGTCAGAGCTGAACAGACTGTGACTTAGCTATAGTGTGAGTTTGTTTTGGGGAAGACCCCAGCAGGAGTTCAGAAAGGTTTTGAGATGGCAAGGCTCTATCCTGTGATATCACGTATTAAATGTTTTACTGCTCTGATAGACCGGATAAATGGCTTATGAGATGTGGTTCTCTGGTGTCTGAATAAATGGTTTACCCCTTCTACCTGCTATGTGGAGAGTCACATATACTTTGCAATACAGAACCACATAGGCATTTTGACAGTTATCATCTACATTGTGATTATTGCCTTACTGATATAGATTTCTACACACTTTTAGAGTGTCAGAGGGTTTGATAGCATTGGTTTCAATTAGAAACTTTTCCTCATCGTAGTTGATTTACTAGTACTATCTGTATACTCATTCATGATAAAGGTCACACATGAATGAAAAACAGAAATAATTATTGATATTTATAGAGCATACTCCCCATAGCTTATGTGAGCCTCACAGAGACAGCAGGTAGTATTATTCACCTTTTACAAGGTTAATAAAGTAGCATTTTTTAACCATTTGTTAAAAACTGAGATAAGAACCAGTCACTACACTAGGCACTAGAAATAGAAACACAGACAATTCCTGCCCTCAAGGAGTTTACATTCTAATGGGAGAAAATAATACATAAAAGGACGCTGAAAAGTTGGGGGAGGAGGAGCAGAGGACAAAGGTACCCAACATGGGGCATGGTAGAGGATGTCTGGAGAGAAATGATATCAGGCTGACCTGGGTGCTTTCCTTAAAAGGAGATTCTGGGACGAGCCATCCAATCAGAAGGAGAGGCAGTAGGGTACTTTGGGGGTACATTGGGTATTACAAATGTCTGAATTCCAGGGATGGAGTGAGCTTCTAGGATGAAAGTTTAAGGTGCAGTAGAAATCCTTATAAGAAATGATGAGGGGGGCAGCTAGGTGGCACAGTGAGTAGAGCACTGGCCCTGGAGTCAGGAGGACTTGAGTTCAAATCTGGCCTCAGACACTTGACACTAGCTGTGTGACCTTGGGCAAGTCACTTAACCCCAATTGCCCTGACAAAAAACAAACAAAAAAAAAGAAATGATGAGGAGACAGATTTCAGAAAAAACTGGGAAGATTTACATGAACTGATGCTGAGTGAAGTGAGCAGAACCAGGAGAACATTGTACACAGTAACACGGCAACACTGTGTGATGATCAATGACAGTAATATTGTGCGATGATCAATAACGGTAACATTGTGCGATGATCAATAACGGTAACATTGTGCGATGATCAATAACGGTAATATTGTGCGATGATCAATAACGGTAATATTGTGTGATGATCAATAACGGTAATATTGTGTGATGATCAACTATGAGTGACTTATCTCTTCTCAGTAATACGATGATCGAAGACAATTCCAAAAAACTCATGATGGAAAATGCTATCCACATCCAGATGTGTGGGACAAAGACCACTACTCAAATTAATCAAGACAAAGACTTGGATACCTTGAAAGCAGAAACGAGTTTATTGCTTTCTCACAGGAAAGGGTACTGTGTCTCAAAGCTCAGAGCAGTGCCAGAGAGGGAGAGTATGACTTGAGAGCTGCGCCCCTGCCTTTTATCTCTAATGCAACATGTCTCCTCCCTAACCCCCCGTCTCCTCATCCCATTGGCTGGGCCTCAGAGTGCACAGTGTTTTCACAGAAAGCTTTTCCCACAACAAAAGGCAGGGTAGTGGAAAATTACAGAGTCTTGCCCAGAGACAAAGAACAAGGAAGTTTCTCTGCCACATGCTCAAGAACAGGGTCTGGGCGGGCTTCAGTCCAGCTGCAAAGTATGTTTTCGCAAGGACAGCTAGCTGCAGGTGCTGTTTTGTAAGGCAGTTCCAATGAGTCCAAGGCCCATTTTCCCAAGGCCATTGAGGGGCTTTACAAGTTCCATTCTCACACACAGAGAAAGAACTATGGAGTCTGAATACGGATCGAAGCATACCATTTTCACTTATTTTGGTTTTTTTTCATTTTTTCCTCTTTTGTTCTGTTTCATCTTTTACAATATGACTAATATGGAAATACGTTTTACATGACTGCACATGTACAAACACAAAATCCTATGTCAGATTGCCTGCCATCTCGGGGAGGGGGAGGAGGGAGAAAAATTTGGAACTCAAAGTCTTTTGAAAATGAATGTTGAGGGGAGTGGATCCAAGATGGTGACCGAAAAGCAGGGACTAGCGTGAGCTCCCCACCAAGTCCCTCCAAAAACCTACAAAAAATGGCTCTGAACCAATTCTAGAACTGCAGAATCCACAAAATAGCATAGGGAAGCAGGCCTCTAGCCCAGGACAGCCTGGATGGTCTCTGGGTAAGGTCTATCCCACATGGAGCTGGGAGTGGAGGGGAGTGGAGCTGAGCGGAGCAGAGCCCAGTGTGGGTGGCGCAGACCAACCAGACCAGGAACCGGGCAAAG
>CM053624.1:126694051-126754083 GCA_028646595.1 Phalanger gymnotis
AAAAAAAAACCAAAGGGGCAAAAAAAAAAGAAAATGAATGTTGAAAATTGTCTTTACATGTAATTGGAAAAAATAAAATAGTATTAATTTTATTAAAAAGATGTAGTAGAAGTCCAGTTTACAGTCACTGAGGGAATTGGGTCTCAGAAGTTAAATGGCTTGTCCAGAGTCACACAGCTAGGCAGCATCAAAGAAAGGATTTGAACCCAGGGATTCTTAACTATAGGTCCAGTGCTTTATCTACTAGACCATGACAATAAAAATAGGGTAAAAATAGGCTGAACCAGCATTGGAAAAGAAGACAATATAAAGATAGTATGTATAAATGTCTATACAGCTGGTGGACCAGAATCCTGTCACCATACTCTCACTCTATTACCTCAGCTTTCTGTCTTCCATCCTGGCCTCCCACATATCCCACTCAGTGAATCCCTTCTCCCAGGCACTCAACTCTTTCCAGTGGCAACACTAAAATAAATAAAGAAATGAAGAAAAAAACATTTACAAAGCACTTCTTCATAATGATTGTTTCCTTCACTGATGTCTGCAGAGTAGGGCTGGAAACGTGATAGTGGAGAGAATGGGCTGCAATTTGAGAGGGGAGGACTGAAATTCTCATGACTGGGAATTTGGATCTAGGTCCTGGGTGATCTCCACTCAGGTCTGAAGGGAGATGGTGGGCAAGGCTGTGGTGTTGGTTTTACCTTACCTGTCTTTCTCTTAGAATGCCTTGCTGATAATCCTCTCATGAAAGAGATGGGGGAATATTAAGTATGGAATGAGACTTGTATTATTTGACAAGGAGTTGTCTGTCTTTACAAAGTAGTTGCTGTATAGATTGTTCTGGTTCTGTTCATTTCACTTGGGTCAATTCATGCAGGTTTTTCCAGTTTTTCACCGTGAGGCCATCCTTTTCATTCTTATAGTACCATAGGATTCCACTACATTTACTTGCCATAATTTTTCAGCTGTTGACCAACTTTGGGCACCTTCGTATCTTTGCCACCACAAAAAGAGCTGCTATAAACATTTTTGTGCATATGGGTCTTTTAACTCTTTCCTCCCCAGGCTGGACCCTGGCTCATATCTTCATCTCTTCTCCTTCTCCCTTCCGCTTCCTTTTATGTATTGTCTACCCCCAATAGAATATAAGTTCTTTTAGGGCAGGTACTATCTTTCTGCTTACGTTTGTATTCTCATCCCTTAGTACGATGTCTGGCACACAATAAGCACTTAATAACTGCTTGCTAACTGAATGACTGACATGGTCAAAGTATTGATTTGTTTTGCTCATCTATAACACTCTGTTTTAAAAGAAGGGTTCCTTTTGGTCAGGTGGAAAGCGGGAGTAGAATTCATAGCAAAATGACAGCATTGTTTTTTAAAAGAGCATCAATAAAATATTTTAATGAGGTTTCATCCAAAAAGAAACTTGAGCAAATCTCAACTCTTCAACCCAGTATGCCCACATCAATTTTACACTTGCAAGCAGAGTGACTCTGATAAAGAAGCCAAGAATTTATTTCACCCTCTCTAAATCAGGAGTTCCTAACTTTTTCATGTCATGTGTCCCTCAGACAGTCTGGTGAAACCTGTAGGCCCCTTCTCAGAATCCTGTTTTTAAATGCACTAAATAAAACACAAAGGATTACAAAGGAAACCAATTGTATTGAAAGGCAGTTATCAAAATATTTTTTAAAAAAATTCACGGTCTCCGAGTTAAGAACCTCTCCTCTAAATGATTTATAGTACCACCAGTTCCCACAAAGTCTCACACTAAGCATTCTCCAGTGTCACTTATGGTCTTACTGTGTGTTCCTCACAAACTAGAGGAGCGATGATGTACCAGTTCTGCTACTGCCTTTCTGATGACCTCAGCAGTAGTTCTCTACTGCCCCCCAGCTGGTATGTCCTCTTATTGCAGCCTCTCCCCAACATCCTAATGGGTGTCCTCTCACAGTTGCTTCCTGATAACTATTACTCTCTCTGAGTGCCCTTGGCATCATCCAAGATCAACCTAAGAGGGTCCTATCTTGGAGTGGCTCAGGTTACAGATCTCCCTGGCAGAGGACATGGTTCTAGCAATAGACCACTAGAGTAGGGACTTTCCACATACTTCAAACTTTGCCTTGGGACTCTTCTACCTCCTAACCTAGCTACATGAATATCTCTGACAGAGTAAAAGGTACAAGGAGAATGGTCCCAAATCATAATATATCCTCAGGTATCTGGTATCCTTCAGGTACCTGGGATGGATATTCTCCATCCAAGTTAATAATATTGCCAAAGGTGTGCCAGCAAATGATCAGTAATTGGCTTTCCAGGACAAAAAAAGAAATGTACCCATGATTCACTTTTAAGTTGTATACATTATTAACATACTTTCCAGTACTTTTTAGTCCTAAAGAATCAACAAAAAAATTAATCAAGCCCTGGTTTGTAGCCTTTATTGATTTTAGAAGTATAAATACACTAAAAATTTAACAATTGGTTCTGCTAGTTCACTTTTCTAGGGACTGACAATGCATCAGGATTTATTCTCCTTAAACTCCTGAGAGGTTTTATTCAAATCATCAAAGTCTGATAACAAGGGCAACTAATTATGGCCCCCCACTCCAGGTAATGTCTGTGACTAGCAATTCCTAAGGCATTAGGCATGCCCTCAAAGAAAGAAGGATCTCATCTCAGAATATGTCAATATCTCTTAAATGGATCTATAATCTCCCCATGGGTATTGAGCCAATAAGCATTTGAAGGATAATCCCTGTAATACCTGTAATCCACACAAGATTATACAGCTAGAACTGGAAGTGACATTAGAGGCCATCTAGTTCCATGCCTACATTTTATAGATGAGTAAACTGCAGCCTAGACAGGTTAAATGACATAAATAAGGTTATAGGTAACAAATAATCAGAAGTGAGATTTGAACCCAGGTCATTAGACTCCAGGGTTGGCACACTTTCCACTGTACCATGCCTGTCAATATCTACAGGCAATTCATCACATGGGGTATACCAAATTCGACACTGAAAATACCACTGAAGCACTGCCCATCGGTTATATCTCCCTCTCTCTATGTGACCAACCTACCTCAGTTTTTAGTTGTATATCCCTTGGATGACATTCTTTATCCCAATTCTTCATAGCTTCTTAATTTGTTGTTTGTTGCAGCCTGCTGTCAGCTACCACATACCTATCCATTGTCCTCTGAGCAATAATTATTTTTAGTTTCCTATGACCTACAACTAACTATCCAATAATTATATTGGTATTAGAAATATGGACCTTTGTTTCAGGGAAAAGTATAGGATCATTAAAAGAGCTTTGTGATTTCCTAAAGGAAATCCAGACTGCTCTTGTCCAGTTTAATCTGGAGTACAATTTATTTGCCATTTTCAGTGTCTTTCCAAGAAATATGTATATATGAACATATTAACAAAGCACTCTGTAAGTTGTCTATCCAGCTACATTTCATAGGAAAGAAGGAAAGTGCTAACTAAGCGCTTCCCAAATACTGTCTCATTGGATACTCACAACAATCCTTGAGAGGTAGGTGCTATTATTATCTTCATTTTATAGTCGAAGAAACTGAGGCAAGCAGAAGTTAAATGACTTGCCCCAGGTCACACAGCTAGTAAATATCTGAGGCTATATTTGAATACAGATCTTTTGGACTCCTGGCCCGGGACTCTATCTAAGGTACCACCTAGTCGCCTCTGGTCAATAGGCATTCTTCATATAAACATCGATGTCTCCAAATACACAAATCTCTAAATACAGTGGAAAGAGCACTGGACAAGAAGTCAAAAATTCTAGTCCTGGTTTTGTTACTAATTTGTGTGGGAGAAAAAAAATGTTTTCTGTGTTTTAAACCCAAGTCTTCCAGAAACAATTTTATTTAATTTAACATTATTCTATATCTAAATATTTTCAGCCTAGAAATGTAAATGTCCAAATTAGCATACTTCCCCTCCCCCATGCCCTAATAATGACTCTACCCCAAGATCATCTGAAGCAATATTTATAGTAATCTTGAACACTAAAACATCATAATATGTTAAAATACAGTGTGGGGTTAACATTCCAGGACAACAGTTGCTTAATCCACTAAACTTACTGGAACTACTGAATTTCTTCTGGTATTACTCCCCTCAAGTATTGAAAGGATTTCCTTCCTATGATCAATATCAGAATCTTGAATGCAAAAGAGGAAGTTGCCCTTAGGTAGAGCATACAGCCCATCACTTCTGGGGTCTAGGGAGGTAATGATCTCGTCTAGATGAGAGAATTAAGACTTGCTATCACCCTAGATACATCTCCTGGAACCTTACCCTATATTATGCCTGTTTTCCTAAGGAAAAAGCTTGGAAAGGGGTTTTTTTTTGAGGGAGGAACGCAGGGCAATTGGGGTTAAGTGACTTGCCCAAGGTCACACAGCTAGTAAATGTGTCAAATGTCTGAGGCTGGATTTGAACTAAGGTCCTCCTGACTCCAGCACCGGTGCTCTACTCACTGGGCCACCTAGCTGCCCCTGAAAACGGTTTTTGACTGGAGGGAGCAGAATTTCTTAATATTTTCAATTGAACTAAAGCAGGTTGTTGTGTTGTTGTTTTTTTTTAAATATGCTTCCACACTGTCATATCCATTGACCTGCCTTTAGTTTCTTCATCTATAAGATGAGATAGTTGCATTAGATGATCTGCAAAGTAGTTTCCTATCACAAGAGTCTATGACACTTCGTTGATTCTAGAGTCAGGCAGAGTGCAGACTACTCTCAGTCCCCATGTGATTTTTCAGGAAGAAGTTTTTTTCCACAACATCATCAAAAAAAAACTCCCAGACATTAGAACAAAATTCCTTAGACAGAAGACAATGCACCATCAAGCAAGAAATTAGTAGAGAATCATCTCTGTGCCTATTAGGTCAACCGGGTCATTTTGGACCAAGAACAACCGAAAATAGGCTCTGCTTTCTATTACAGAAAAAAAAAATGTCTGTTTGTGACTTTGGATGACTCCTTCAAGGTATCTGAGAGCTCATCCATGTGGGCTCTCCTTCTGATGGTGTAAATAGCAACCTATTCACATCTTCTCATGATATTCAACGCTTGACCCCCTCCTCCCATAAAGCTTCTACTGCGGGATCCATTCAAAGTCTAGGGAGTCCTCTTTTAAGGCTCTTGACATTACTGGTTACCAGTACAGCCCATAGACTGTTCTTTTGTTAGCCTTTCTTCTCACTACATGACTGGGCAACCTCCATTTCTAGTCATGGGTTTCTTTGCTGACATCTTCTAAATAATTTTTGACAATATCTGCAGGCTATATATGCCACTGTATTCCATTCAAACAGTCTACCAACAAATTTTTATTAAGCATTTAGGAAGGATGAATAGATAAAGAATAAAAAGACTTATTAAGCATTTACTAAGTGCCAGGCACTGTACTAGATACTGGGATATAAAGACAAAACAAAAAATAGTGCTTGCCCTCCAGGGGCTTATCTTTTATTAGTAGAAAATGGTGTATGCAAATATGTAGCAGGGAAGATTAAGGAAATCTCTTAGTTGCTGGGCTGGGCCATCTCCCATGGAACTGGATATGCATCCATAGGACATGTACTCTGGCTCATTGCTAAAGTACTTGCATCTTATTGGAATGACACAGTAAAAGGCTAGAGGCCATGTCCAGCTTCAAGAGAGATGCCCCAGTCTGGCAAAGCAGGGAATCCTCTGAACATCCATACCGCATAAGTAAATAAATACAGGATTCTGGAATAGAAAAACAGAACCCAAGGGAGAGCAGCTTTTAAGATAATTATTGGAGCTCAAAGTGTTGCTCTAGCTTTTCAGAATCCTTTTACAATAAATCATCTGGTAGAATAAATGCTTTTTCCTGCCCATGTAACAGTCACTTTAGAAGGAAACATTGCCTGATGTTTGTAATGCACATTTCATTTTCAAAATCCCAGTGAAAATTAAACAGGCTGAGAAAGAAAGAGGAGTAGAGGGCTCTTTTGTTCTGCATAAAAATGCCTTCCAAATCCTCTCATTTCTCCCCAATTTAAACATTTCAAACACCCACTAAAAACCAAATGGCGCTCATGAAAAGATCTAGGAACCTAGATAAGGAAAAAGGTGGGAGGCTGTTCAGAATGCTTCTTTTTCACTGCTAAGGTATTGTCATTTCAGAGACCCATATCTATCTGCAATTTCACTGTTGTCTCTGTAGCTCTGGAAGACAAGGAATGTGCTTTCTACTAGTGTAATTATTTACTTGAGATTGTATATGCATACATGTATAAGAAAGAAGAAAGGAAGAGAGGGAAGAGGAAAGGAGGAATAATTGCGGTTTTTTTTTGTTTAGTCATTTTCAGTACTGTCTGACTCTTCATGACCCCTTTTGGGGTTTTCTTGGCAAAGATATTGGAAGGGTTTACCGTTTCCTTCTCCAGCTCATTTTTTAATAGATGAAGAAACTGAGGCAAACAGGATTAAGTTACTTGCCCAGGGTCAAACAGCTAGTAAGTGTCTGAGGCTGTATTTGAATTCAGGTCTTCCTGATTTCAGGCTTAGCTCTCTATCCACTATGCCATTTAGCTGTCTTATCAAAGTGGGATGGAGGGAAGGAAAGCACAAATAAGGAGGGACAGAAGAATGGAGGGAGGGAGGAAAGGAGAATGGAAGGGAGGAAAGAAGGGAGGAAGGAAAAAGGACCTTTTGCAAAAAAGCTGATGCCCTGTGGAATTCAGTGAAACAGGATTTTCTCTGTAGACCAGTCTAGTATTCAGCCTTAAGGAATAGGGTTAGTTTTTTTGTTTGTTTTGTTTTGTTTTCTAAATAAAGACTTTGGGTTAATATTGAATCTAAGAAGTAGTACCCAAAACAACAGGCTACAAAGTAAATTTAAAAATTGTTGCACATGGAATATAAAAAGTTGTTGGTCTTTTTAGTTATATGTGCTCATAACAATTACAGTGTGGAAGGTTTGTTTTTTTAATGAAGGAAAAATATACATCTGTATTTATATTATATATGAAATGTTTTAATTATTCTTGCATGCTCTGACCAGAGCAATCTTCCTAAAACACCACTTTATCAAGTCATTGCCTTCCTACTCAAAACCTATAATGGCTCCCTACTGAGTACTGTGTCAACTGGAAGCTTAGAGAAATCTAAAAAGCAGAGGATTCTATTTAACTTCCAAATTCTAGTCATAAGCAATCTCTAACAATTAGGTTTCTTTGATGAAATACCATAAAAACTACACCATAGATGACAATGCATTTGAAAGCCAATGTATGAATATGTTTTGCATGATTTCACATACATGTACATATATATGTATACATACGTAACTGATATCACCTTTTTTGTCTTCTCAATAGATAGGAGAGGAGCAGGACAGAGGGAGAGAATTTGGAACTCACATTTTTTAAAAAATATTTTTTAAAAGTCACTGTATGGTTTTTTTTCCTTTTGCAACATATCCATCCTTAAAAAAAAACAACTAGGTCATATTTTGGAGACCGGTCAGATTTAAAGCTAGAGAGCCATTGCAAGATTCCAATATGTTTCCCCCCAAGGAGGAAAAAAAGAATGTATAAATATATGTATGCCATTAATACTTCCAGATAAAAAAGCATTTATTCAATTAAGTAAATTCAGTTCAATTAAACAAGCATTCATGTGCAAAAGGCTGATCTGGAGCTAGTGATATAAAGACAGATAGGAAAAATTCCTGCCCTAAAGGAGATTATTTACTATTGGAAAAAGAGATACAACTTATATACTGATAAACAATGCAAAATCATTTCAAGCAAAAGAGTATTAACTGGAGAGAACCAGGAAGGGCCTTATGGAAGAAGAGTGGTACCTGGGCCATACTTTGAAGGAAACTAGGAATTCTAAAAGACAGAGGAAAAAAAGAAGAAATTTATTATGTAGAAATTTTATATGTAGAAATTTATTATATATGTAAATGGAATAGCAAGTTGTATATAATAGATTTTCAGTTTCATGTGCAATTTTTAAGATTATACTGTGTTGTAGAAATGCTTGTTTTATTCCATAAATTGAAAATAAAATAAATTTTTAAAAGGCAGAGGTGAGGAGGGGCTACTACCCAGGCCTGGAAGACAGCCTATACCAAAGTATGGAGGTGGATAGTGATATATTATGTAGAAGGAATAGCTTGCAGGCCACTCTAATTGGAATGGAAAGTACATGAAAGAAAGTAAAATTCTACAAAATGGAGAGGTAGATGGGAGCCATAGGGTAGAGGGTTTTGAAAACCTATTCTCCCGAGTATTTACAATTTGGGGTTTTTTTTTGGTTTTTGATGGCAAGTCTAAAAATATGTCATTATTGGTCTTCTGAAAATAAGCTCTGAACCAGGATTGCCTGAATCCCAAAGACACTCTTCAAAAGCAATCATCTATTTCATATACTATAGTTAACAGATGTAATTATTGGGATACTCACATATATTGAGGGGTCATTTATAAATGTCAGGTTACATAATAATAGCATTTTGCTTTTCATTAGATTGCTCTAAGTCTCTAATAGACACATTTTATTTCTAATGTGCATTTAGAAAACTCAACCATATTTCAACTTACATCAGTTGATTTGGAATTGAAAACAAGAAACTTTCATAAATGAATGCAATGTTTTGCCCAGAACCAATCAACCAACATATTTTGTACACCTACTATGTGCTTAGCACAGTATTTTTTAGCTGGAAGAGCAGTTTTGTACTAAACAGTAGTGGGAAATAAAATTGTATAAAGATAGGACTGGCCTTAAAGCCAAGTAGAGGAGTTTGAGCTTGAAGCAATAGGCAACAAGGAACCATTGTAGGTTCGTAAACAAGGCCATGGCATAATGGAAGAGGTACAGTGGCTGGACCTCAGTTCGAATTCTATCTACCACTGCCACTTACCAACTGTGTGATCTGCGGGGTGTCAACTTCTCTGGCCTCAGCTTCCTCCCCCATAATATGAGGGAGGTGGATGACCTCTAAGCTTCCTTCCAGTTCTATATTTACTATCCCAAGATTCTATGAAATGGTATTTTAGGAAGTTTAGCCTGGTAGTGGCATATAGAAATTATCAAAATAAGCCCTTTTTAGAAAGTAAGCTCTTTAGGACACCACAATCTTTGTGTCAAAGGAACACATGATAAATGTAATACTGGGGGAAAATAAAGTTAATGAGTACTACTTTACAATAGCAAAGTAAGCACATGGACATAATCTAGTCTGTGATGAAAGAGATATGGACTATTAGACAAAGAACAACTTTCCTGAAAACTTGTATGAGCAGAAGTAATCCAGAGTTATCTTTTTCAGGCACACAGGAAAATAAAAGTTTAGTCTATGTTTCAAATCTCTGATCACTAAGAAAAAAAATCTCAAAAGCATAAGCTTTATATATTCTAATATTTATCCCAAGACCACTGGTGCCCAGTTTAAAAAATATTTATTTGGCTAATTAACTTTTTTCTACATGAAAATTTGGTCCTTAAAATGATATTCTTAAATCTTAATGATTTATCTCCGGTTGTCCTGATCTATATCTTGCCACTGGACCCAGATGGCTCCAGAGGAAAAAGTGAGGCCAGTGACTTTGCACAGCCCTCCCTCACTCAAATCCAATTCACTTGCAAGTCATGGCATCATCTTCCTGATGTCATGGTACTCTTTGAGAATGAAGAACAAACAACAATAATGAATCATAAGGGCCTCATTTTGTTCCATTATAGAACCTAAACTCAGAAAGTGCTGGCATTAGGGTTGTTACCAACAATGCGTAAATATAAGAAGACAGAAGTTTAACCAATCGAGTAACAAGAGAAGAGTCTACCTGATGGACATGCTATGTTGTTACCCACACCTTGTCAAGCAGAAGGCCCCCAGTATACTGGATGGACTCCTTATAGTAGATTACAATAACAATTATTATACAGGATGAAAAGGCATGGATAGAGACTTTAAAGGAAAGGAAGGATTTTTGGAAGGATTATAGAGATCCATTGAAGTGATAATATGATAAATGTCAAGGTTTCTTCTAGCTCTGTATTTATTATCCCATGATTCTGTGAAATGGCATTTTAAGAAGTTTAGCTTGGTTGTGGTATACAGAAATTATCAAAACAAGTCCTTCTTTGAAAGTAATATATGATAAGAATGATAGAATCCCTGATTCTATGTATGATAGAATGATAGAATCAGAGGGAATCCCTGTGGATTGAGGAGGTCAGGAAAGGAAAAGGTGGGCCATATATAGAATTGAGATAACCCGGGACAGAGGGGCACATTCCAGATGCGGAAAGTAGCATAAACAAAAGTAAAGAGAAGTTAGATTATTTTGTCTAGGCCAGAGGTTTTGAGTAGGGAAATAATTGGTAAGAATCCTGGAAAGGTGGGCAGGAAGCAGATTATGGAGGACTCCAAATACCAGGCTACATCTAAGTAAGTATATGTATGGAGAGTCTTTGAAAATTTTGGAGTATGGAAGGGACAGGTTGATGGTGTTTCTGGAAATTGAAATTCTTTTTTTATATTTTATTAAAAGCTTAACATTGAATATTAATATAACCAATTAAACTTGTACAATAACTATTCACATTTAGATGAATTATTTTCAATGCATAATTGTCATAGTGATTTTTCAGTTACTCCATCTATGTATCATCAGCATCCTTTGCCCATTCTTTCTTACTCACTTTCATCTTTTTGTGGTAACAGAGCAGTTTACATGTTCTCCATCATTCTGGTTCTCCTTTTATCATTTTATATTATTTCATAAATGTCTTTCCAGATTTCTTTGTTTTTCCTAGACGTGTCTCTTGATGTTATTATTTTATTTCATTAGGACACTAAAATTTACTTAACTGTTCCCCTACTGTTATATATTTAGGTTGTTTTCAAGGTTCTTTTGGTGATTATTTAGAATTCTGTAATGATAACCTTTAACAGATAGCTTTTTGTTTTTCTTTTCTAGTGCCATTTTTAGGATATAGTCCCAAAATGGGATTCTTGGGTCAAAGGGTATGGTTGTTTCTATAGCTTTAAGAAGAAATATCAACTCTTTATGGTATGGGATGTGTAATAGCAAGCACCCTAGCATACCTAGGGTGGCCTGCTAGCACAGGTTATTTGATCTGCTTTTCTAGGAAAGACTGCTCAAAAAGGGGTTAACAATCCTACCTTTAATTACATTCACTTGTTTAGGGGAAGGGTCAACACCCTGAACATCAGAGAAAATACAAGCAGAGAAATTAGCATAAAGACCAACAAACAGGGCTCTAACCTCCTGATCAAAGCAATATTGCTATACACTTTACATTCACCACTGGATCGAGAGAGCCTTACTTCTGAGCAGTCAGGGAGCTCTGAAACTTATGGCTACTCAGAGTCTTGACCAGAAAAATCAAAAGATTCTCTCATAAGCAAACCCCTGAAGCAAAATACCAATTTAGAGTATAAATACACTTCTCAGTGTATTTATATATCACAGTATATATCACAACCCTTGTGACTCAGTGCCTAATCAACTTAGTACCAAAAGGTGTGAAAGCTTCCCTTAATGGGCTCCACATGAGGCCTATTAATGGGTGGGGACGATCTTCATAACCTATTAACATTACAGAGTGTGGACAGTAAAATTATATTACACATAATAAAATTCTGGGAAGTTTACAAAGGTATTTCCTTAAAAATAAAATAAAACAAAAAACCCCAACAAACTCTGAGGCAAAAGTCGGACAGCCTTCAATTGAAGCCTTTATTTATGTGACCATAATTAAGCAGAAAGGAAGGAAGGAAGGAAAATTGTCAAAGTTGTTTTGTACAATTATGAATTTTCAAGGATCTTCATGGAATCATAGACAGAGAGCTTAGAGATTATTTAATCTAACTCTCTCATTTTACAGATGAGGAAACTGAGGCCCAGAGAAATGAAGTGAAGTGACTTGTCTAAGGTCACATAGGTAGCGAGTGATAAATGTAGGACTGGAATCCAAAAAAATCAGACTCCAGGTCCAGGTCTCTTTTCCATTCTACCTCTTCAACATTCCATGGCCACGGATATTCAGATTAATTCTGATCTGATCAGATCAGGCACCAAACTTAATGGCTAATTCTCTGCTCCAAATTCTTTCTCAAATAGGCTGATTCAATTTCTCCCAGTGGTATAGAATAACTAATTCTAATAAATCACGTGCCTTGGCCCACTTTACCTTTCCCAATATTGGATAAGCCAGACTAGGCTATTTCTCACTGTCCTGACCAGAAGCCAACTGGGCCTTTGACCCAGTATGCCTGCGGTGGTGAAGCTCCTGAGCTAGAGGACCTTCCACGGTTATCTTTTCATTTTGCTCTTTTTGTTTGGAACCATACTGGGGGTTTCGTAGAAGGTACTTCTGACCATCAAATATTCATGAACAGCTCTAGGAAAAAAAAACAGAGTTTCTTTGCCCAAAATAAGTTAAATTTTGTTTGGGAGAAGAAAATAATCAAATGTTTTAAAGAAAGCTAAAAGAAAATAATACTACTTAATACATGTTACTCACTATCTACCAGAGAGATGTCAACTGATTAACTTACTTTTCCTAATCAAAATCTACTTTGTAATCCATGAAGTTCTTAAAATACTAATTACTATTCTAGTGAAGTATAAGACTGGCCTCATTTTATTAACTCTTATGGTTCTTTTTGCACTTGCTGCTCAAAAAGCAGAGCAAAAATAATTTTAGGTAAAAAAGATGATATGCTCTAATGATTCCTTATATGGAGTCAACTTTGGATTATTTCATTTATTCATGCCTAGAAACTCAACCTAACTCATTGCTTGTTTATTCAAGAACTACTTCAAATACAATTTTATTCTGTTGAATAAAGTGGGTTGGGGGCAGATTATGGAGATTCCAAATGTCAGGCTACATCTAAGTAATCATATATATTTGAGAGTCCTTGGAAATTTTGGAGTATGGGACGGACATGATCATGGTGTTTTGGAAAATCAAATTCTTTTCAAGTTTTATTAGAAGCTTAACATCGAATATGAATGCTGCTGATTAAATTTGTTTAGTAACTATTGTACCTGGTCTTTGTGTTAGAGGTTTTACTATGACTTTTGCTGGGAAAATCTCTGACCCGGGCCTGTTTTAGGAAAGGTAATCTAGCAGCAGAGTATACCGAGTGGGCTAGAAGGGAGGAAACTTCTGGCAAGGTAATAGAGACTATGATTCTCTCTACTCTTTTTCTCCTGTCAGAATCCTATTCCTCTCTATAGATTTGCACTTTTAGGAGATCAATATGGTGATAAAAGCCAGAAAAAAGAATCATGCCATTTGACCCAATCTTCCTACTCCTAAGATTATTTATGAAAGATGTCATAAAAATGACAAAAGGACCTTTCTGTAGAAAAATATTCATAGTTACTTCATTTATAATAGGAAAAATTTGGAAGCAACTTAGATACCCAACAATTAAAGAGAAGCAGAATGATTCTTGGTACATTGGCATAATGGAACATTTTTACACCATATAAAAACCTCAAAAACATAAAGAATTTAAGGACCTATTTAATGATTTATAAAATAATGCGAAATGAGATTAAGAGAAATCAAAAGAACATGCACATTGACTGTAATTAGCACTGACTCTGGAATCAGAGGATCTGGGTTCAAATCCTACCTCTGGAACTTACTACCTCCATGACCTTGGTCAAGTTACTTAAACTCCTTGGTCCTCAGTTCCCTCATCTGTAAAATGAGGGGGCCAGACTAGATAGACTCTGTGATGCCTTAAATTCCATATCTATGAGCCTATATGAAAAAGAAAACAAACCAAAGGTAATAAATTTTATAAGCATAGAAATAGACTCAGAAGGGGACAAAAACAAACATATTTTAATTTGTTTCACTGATTTCAAATATATTAAGCATATGCTATAATTTTTTTAAATTTATATTTGATCAAGATATAAATGATTCAAAATTTGAAATTGAGGCTAGTTTTGCCCCATATTTGGTTCAATTTGTGTGTGTGATGATGATGATAGACTAAGCTGACCAAGATCATTTATAGATGAAATTGGAAGGACAACAAATATATGAAAAATAGAACAGATTTGTCAGCATTGCTGTAACTACTGTCATCATCAATAACAGGGAAACCACCACAGTTAAACTTTTATACCTCAGTCCCTGCTGTGCTATATGTCATACAACCAAAATGATAGTTGAGAAGATGAATCTAATAAAAGCATCTGGCCACAAAAGAAATCTATGCTGTGAGTGATGTAATGTTGAAAGTATTGAAGGATTCATTTTAAAGATACTTGAGAAAATGATATCAAATGATGGAGGTGGGAGTGGGAGTCACAGTTTGTCTTATTACCAAGAAAGGTTTCAAGAGAACATCAAGAACTCCTGACTCACATGCCTACTTTTATTTAAGATTGATTTTTTTTTGGTTTTTTACACCACAGATTTTTCTCAATATATTTCACTGCCACAAATGAACCCTTCTTTATAACAAGACAAAGTAGTTGAGCAAAAGTGAAGGATAACACTATGAAATATTCTGTACCCATAGTTGCCTTCAGAGAGGAGGAAAATGTGCTTTCTCAGCTGTTCTCTATAACCAAGATTGGCCATTATAATTAACTAGAATTCAGCAGACTTTTAGGGTTGTTTTTGTTCAAATTATTGTAGTCATTGAATATTTTTTGTTCTTACTTTGACCTGCAACAATCCACATAGTTCTTTCCATGTTTCTCAGAATTCTTCATATTTGTCATTTATTATTGGTCCAATAATAGTATAATATTGTTAATTTGCCATAATTTGTTTAACCATTTCTAATTGACATGTGGCCACTTTAAAATGCCTCTTAACTGGACTACAACATTCTATTAGGTGACCAGTTCCTAGACTAAGTACATATATCTTGGACAGGCATTGGCGATGGACAATGAGGAAGACAAAAGGCTGGTTTGCTTTTGGGATATTATGCAGTGATTCCAGTGTTCCTAAGTTGCTCCCTGACATCAAAATCTGTTTTTAAGAACACCAATATTTTCTAGACAATATTGAATACCTCTGAATTAGGGAACACCACTGCCTACAAAGAACCGACATTGCCAGTGATTCTACCTGACAGTATAAAGATGCATAGTGGGCATAAGTAGGCTGCCACAGGTTAGCAACAATGGCTTGCACAAAAGAAGCTGCAAATGAGGTATCATCTTATATAATACTGGAAAAAGTAGATAGGCTAGTCATACAGAGCTAGTGAAATGTACAGACAACCCACATGTTGCACTGGTACCCATGAAATGCTTTTTAAAAATCTAGAAAAAGGTCTCTAATACTTTGCATAGATTCTCTACAAGGGATTTATGGGAAGACACAGACAAGAATAACAGAGGATAAGAGAAAATGGATGATATGTTCTGCACCGCTGTGGATACCCACACTGATGGGATCACAGATTCACTGAAGTACCGAAGTATTTCAATATTTGGCTTTGTTGTTAGTTTGTTGGTATTTCTTGTATTAGAATTGAAATAATTTTTATAAGAAATCTTACCTATACCTTAAGGCCTAAATCAAGTCCTGCATGATCCATAAAGCCTTCTTTAACAGTTCTAGTCCACAGTGATCTCCCTTTCCTCATCTTCCATAGCACTTAGAATTCATGGAAAAGCAGAATGCCATTCACTGGAAGTGTCCTCTTCCTTGTTGTTTAACATGCTTAGATATTCTACATCTGGCCTTGGTCCACTAACTCTATGGTGAAAAGGAGCTTTTTTGATTGGCTCTGGAGTTGAAACTGGGATGCATTCAAAAACACTGGCCAGCCAAGCCTGAGTTGCCTATTGTGATCTTCCAGCCAAGCTTCAGGGCACACAAGGAGCTCCTTATGGTCATTTTGTGCTCAAGGAAGGAAGAAGTGATGTTGACAGCCTGAAACTTTAGTCTCCTGAGCTCACCAAGTTTCACAGATGTTCTCAATACCTTTAAAGGAAAAAGAAGCCTAACTTCATGGGGGTACGGGTTAGGCTATTGCTTGGGCAAGTCTCTTGATTCTAATTTTTTTTCAATCTACCTGGCTTTGCTTTTTGAATGCACCCCAATCCTGGCTCCAAAGTCAAAAAGGCTTCTCTTTACCACGTGGTTCATGAAATGGAAAGAGTTATAGAATTTTTTGCATGGCTCAAACTAGGGATTCTAGCATTTCTATTGCATATCTTCATTCCTTTCTGGAAGCAGGCTCCATAGCCTCTTCCACATAGAGATTTCCCTCCATTACATGTTATAGAATTCTTACCTCCCCATTTAGACAACAAACTCCTTGAAGAAAGGGACTATGTCACACACTCTCCACATCACAATGGGACTAAATAACTGCTTATATAATTGAATTAGTTAATTTAATGTTCCTAAAGATGGAAGAGACTTTAATCGGGCAACTATGGGGCTAAAAGTTACTATTATATAGCAGACCAGTGACCTCTCTCACTATTATTCTTTGCACATTTGAAACCATTTTAAGAAAGTGTGATCTGTGAAGGTCCTCTCAGATTGCATGCTGTTCCAAAATGCAAGAGAAGGTGGTGCTGGCATCTGGGGACATTCCCAGCCAGAACTAGGAGAAAATAAAGAAGATGGAAAACTGTTTACTCTGAGTAATTTTAGTTTTGGAAATATACCAACTACAGCTTGAGAACATTGGGCAGATTTACCGCACTGCTGCTGCCAACTCTGCCAATTTGGAGATTAAGCAATGCAGTTCAACTGTCTCTTGGCTCCGAAATGAAGCAAGGGAGGACACCTGCAGGCACAGGGAGGGAGGAAGTTCAGGAAGGAAAGGTGTGGGAAAATGGCTCATATCTAATACTTTGGACTGCTTACCTATCCCTCCCAAGGCCCTAGGTTTCATCCTCTGCCTCTCTCAATTAATTCAATCCAATCCAATTCATTTATTTAGAGCCTATGATTGAAAAGCACTCAGCCAGGCACTCCGCTAGGTACTGCCTCCACATAAACGTGAAACGACCATAGTCAGGGGCTAAGAGTCATCTACAACAAAGTGTGTCAACCCTGAGTAAAGTTAATTTGGATAACGATCAAAAGTGGATGGAGCAAATGGTCCTGAAGTGACTTTTGTTCCTTGAAATGGTCCTTGACCTCCAAAAGTTTGAGAAGTATTACTTTACGAAGATAAGTAGCCTGTCGTCATTATTGTACAATTACTTCTTTTAAAAATATATTGGTGTGTTTTGTTTTTATATTGCAAACATTTACAGATTGCTTTTACTTCGTGACAGTTCTCTTGTAACAAAGTAATACAAGTGAGTAAAACGATTAATACAGTGACCTCATCTGAAAGTACATGTAATGCTTCATATCTATAGCACCCCTATTCTCCATTAAAAAAAAACTAAAAGAAATTTAACTTCTATCCCTTCCACCCACCCTACAACGTGGAAAAGAAAAAAAAAAAGAAAAACAAGCTTCTTGTAACAAATATGCATAGTTAAGCAAAACACATTCCCTCAATGGCAGTATGCAAATATGTGTGTGTATGTATATGTCTCATTCTGCACCCTCAGGCCATTATCTCTGCCACAGATAATTTGTTCCATCATCAATTCCTGACTGTACTTTCCAAATTAATATATATAATATATATGATCAATGTTTATCATATTAATCATAGTTCTTCTGTGTAACAAAAGAGAAAAGGTCCAAAATAGCATAGTCCTAGATCCTATAGTATTACGGAAGTCCTATTAGTAAATGTTGCCTATTGACAATATGATGTCTGAGCTGAGGACTATAATTTGTTCTCCTTTGATACATCGATGGATCTGTGACAGGCAGATCCATTCATTCTATTCCTCTTAAATCTCCATCAGACCCTATCCCATAGAGAATGTGATCAATAGAATAGAATAGAAATAGAATCAATAGAATATTAATATAATGTATCAATACAATATATATAGTATGTATTTGGATATAATGTATCACTAGAATAGAAATAGGAAAAGAGGAAATATACCTCCTTTTCTACCATGAAGTAAAATAGTTAATAGCATAAATTTACTTCATATCAAATGAATTTATCACAAAATTGGGGAAAATGTGGGAATAATGTATGTGTCATCAACAATTTTTTTTCAGCACTTGGTTGATTAGCAGACAGAAATGGTGAGATTTCCTAGGGAATGTAACTGTTATCTTATTACAAATAGATGTACAGTTCAAGTAGATACAGAGATTAACTTAGTTTTATAATAGTACATATTTAGAGTAGACAATTTTGCATAATTTATCAGAGAGAACTTTTAAGAACACTGGATAAATGTGGTCTCTTTGTGAAATACACAAAGTTCCACTTAATAGGAAAATATCAAGAATAAGCCTTGCAAAGCCTGTTCTTTGATTTCGGTTTTTGGCAGGATCAATAGACCAATAATCAGGGAGAAACTGTAGAAACATTTTATTTGGCTTTCTGAAGAGAATGTAAGCTCCTTGGGGGCAAAGATGATTTTATTTTTTGATCATTATATTCCCAGGACCCAGTACAGTGCCATATACATATTAGGTGCTTCATAAATGTTTGTTGAATTGAATTTGGCAAGGCATTTAATAAAATCTCTCATATCATAAATAAAATGCAGAGAGGCGGGATAGTGCTATAGTGGTATTAGGTGGATTTTAAACTGGCTGAATGACTAGACCCAAAACATTAATTAATGGGTCCACATCAACAGGACCTTAGATTTAGAGCTGGAAAGGGCATTAAAGGTCATATAAATCCTTATTTTATAGATGAAGAAACTGAGACCCAAAGAAGCTAAATAATACCTCTAAGATCACAAAAGGTCACATCCTAAGCACTTACTATACGCCCAGCGTTGTACTAGGCATATAGGACATAGAGACAAAAGTGAACTGGTCCCTGCCATTATGGACAGCATTGGTGGGAGTGAGGAAGGGCAACACAAACAGTAGAGATAAAAGATGTCTCTAATGGATTGCCGTAGAGATCTATAATAGGCCTCATTCTATTCAACATTTTATCAGTTCTTTAGACAAGGGCATAAAAGGCAGGCTTGTCAATTTTTCCAGTAATACAAATCTGGAAAAGATAGCTAACTAATTAGATATCAATAATGGGACCCAAAATATCTCAGAAAGGATTCAATAATTGGAAAGGTATTTAATGCCTATGGTTAGGCTGAGCTAACATAGTAATAATGACTGTACTTTCTGAATTAACCTATAGGTTTAACCATACTGATCAAAAGACCAATGGCATAAATGATATAATTAGACAAAAAATTATATAATGTATATAGAAAAATAAAAGGTCAAGAATATCAAGGGAAATCATGAAAAATAAAAATGAGGAGACTTGAATGATCAGATTTAAAATCTATCTATAACATTATCAAAACTCTCTAATGCTGGATTTTATAAAAAGATTAGTGGAATGGTTCAGACAATAATGAGCATAAGTATTTATGCAGTAATATAGTGTCCAATAAACCTAAAAATCATAAAATACTTGCCAAAGTATGAATTAGTCCATGAATATTATTGCAGCATCAGACCTACCTGGGGAAACTTTCTTTCTTACATAAATTCACATCTTATTAAAGCTGGAAGGGACCTTAGTGATCACCTATTCAAACTCACTTCATTTTACAAGTGAGGAAAGTGTGCTCCAGAGAAGGGCAGTGAATTGCCCCAATTAGTTAGCGGCACAACTGGAATTTAAAACGAGTCTCCTGACTCTCCAATTTCTTTTCCATTATGACACTGCTGTCCCTGGAAGAAGTCCTTCTATAGGAAAATTGTTCCTTCCCACTTCCCCCCCCCCATCTTAAATCCTTACCTCCTTACTCCTGACAAATATGTCTTTCTCAAAATTCTTCCTGAAACCAGGGGACCTCAGAGGTCTCTAATCCACCTCTCCCAGAGAAGGAAATTGATGCCCAAAGAGTTTGAGTGACCTAACATCAAAGAGGTTTTAAGTAGCAGAGCTGGTACTTGAACACTAGGAGTCTTTTTGCTTCTGCTCTCCTCCTGAGATAGAATAAAGAGCTCTCTCATACCTAAAAATTAAAATAGCTGGCATTTATATGGTACTTTATAAATATTATCTCATTTGAGCCTCACAACAACCTGGGAGATAGGTGTTATTTTTATCCCCATTTTCCAGAAGAGAATATTGAGGCTGAAAAAAGGTTAAGTGATTTGCCCAGGATTACACAACTATTGAGTGTCTGAAGCTGGGTTTACATACAGGACTTCCTGGCTCCAAGTCCACCCCTCTATGCACTGTACCACTTAACAACCTAATATAATCAGGAGGCAACATTATTTGTCACCATTATCATTATGTAGTGTTTTAAGGTTTGCAAAGAAATTATCTCATTTGATCTTCACAACAACCCTAGGAGGAAGGTGGTATTCTTCTCCTACAATTGAAGAAACCAAGGCAAGCAGAAGTTTAAGTGACTTGCCCAGGGTCACACAGCTAACACGTGTCTGAGGTTGGATTTGAACTCAAGTCTTCCTGACTCTAGGCCTAGGCTCTATCTACTGCATCACCTGTAGCCTCCAGAGATAAAATTATGCTTCAGGATAGATAATAGGGAGAAAGAGATTTCTCTTCTGGAAGATGGTCTTTCTCCACTCCCAACTTTTTGGTTACTATGCTCAGTGACTGAATTAGCTGGAACACAATGTAATTCACAGAGGAATGAATGGGGGCATGATGTTGCCAATAAAACTCAATCTATTTATCTTAGAATAAGGAATTTGGCAAGAAGATATGACTAAGGTAAATTAATATGAAAAGAAAAACATGCTGGAAGGTACATACATACTTTAATTTGATTTTTAAAAATGAACTTCCTTGGACTGAACTTTGGGGAGTATTCAGTACTTAGATGTGAAATACATTAGTCTAAACATATACCTTCCAGCTAAATAGGAGTTTGTTTTCTATAGCATACCAAAGAATGGATTTGTTTTCCTATATGAGGTGTGACTGTAAAGTAATGGGACTGGGGGGGGCGGCTTTTTTGTGGTTGTGCTTTTACTCATATCCATACAAGAAACTATGGACAGGAACAAGAAATGTATGGAATGAGAAGGCAAAGACATGAATGGACTGGGTTTTCGACCAGGGGAGAGAATGTTACCGTTGATTAGGCCACACAAACCCACAGAGATACTGAGGTACCCATCCAATCCAATACAATCCAGTATTTATTAAGAGTCTGGTATGGACAAGGCAGTAATTGGGCTCAGGGATCGTATAGCAGAAGAAAAACAATCCTTGTCCTCGAGGAGCATGCATTCTTTGGGAAGCATAGAATACATAAACAGATAAGTTTATATCTGATCATTTGAAAAAATAAGCATCTACCACTGACCAGACTGGGAAAAGCTTCCCATAGGAAATGGCACAAGATCATAACCTTGAAGGAAGATAGAGGTTTTAAGGGACAGAAGTGAGGGTGGGTGGAGTGTAGGCTATGCAAAGGCCTGGAAGTAGGAGACGAGGTGACAAATTTGAGAAATAATGAGGAAGCTAGAATGTAGAGTGAAGAGATGGGAGTGATAGGCAAAATTAGGCTGGAGATAAATTATAAAGGGCTTTAAATACTATGCTGAGAAGTTTGTATTTTATCTTATACATAATTGGAACCCCCTGAATTTTCTTGAACTGGAATATCACGGTCAAACTTATTTTTTAAGGAAATAACATTGGCAGGTAGGGAGGATAGATTAAAGAAGGAAGAGAATGGAAGCTCTTAAGTCCAACTATGAGCTTTTATACTTTCGTCAACAACGTTGTCATTGGTTGATATGTTTTCGGAACTCCTTTTTATGTTATTAACCTCAGAGTTTATGAGCCACATAAGAAAACTGGGTTTACTGTTTTATAGTCAAACCTCATTTTGGTCCCCCAAAAAGTAATAATCTGCTTGATTGACCACTTTTTTCCCACAAGACTTTGCTCCAAGTTACTTTTATCTGTGTCCAAAAGTCATATCCACTTTCAAAGCATTTTTGGAACTCCTCTTTTGTAACTGCCTTTGGTGACAGTTTGCAAGTCACAAAAGAATTAGTCTTATTACTTTCCAGTCTCAAGTGATTTTGCTTTCTTATTTTTCTTGTTTTTGGCCATGTTTTTACTGCCATTTATGACATTACAAGAACTGAAGACTCCTTCCTTCCCATTTTTGGATTTTAGGATCTTATCATTAGGTCATTGTGAAGGACCAAATGTCATCAGAAAGATAGGTACATTCTAAGAAAGATATTAGTAAGCTAGAGAACATCCAGAGGATGACAATCAGGATAATCAATAATCATAATGACAGCATTGGTGATGATGATGATGGTGATGATAATGGTAATAATAATAATTGGAATTTACAGGGCTTTAAGGTCTGCAAAGTACTGCACATATGTTATCTCATTTGATCCCTACAACAACTCTATGAGAAAGACAATATTAACATGATGAAGGATCTCAAGGTCATGTCATATAAGGATAGGATGAAAAACTTCCAGATTACTTTAGATTCACTATTTGCATATGATGCACAGATTTATTTTGGTATATATCATTTTCCTTGAATGGCATCAATCAAAAAGCATTTATTAAGCATCTGCTATGTGCCATAGAATGTAAGATCCTTAGAACAGGAAGTGTTTCTTTTTGAGGGACGAGGGTGGAGTGGTTTTACATCCCCAGTGCCTAACACAGTGCCTGGAACATTAAATACTTGTTGAATCAAACTATGTTGAATGGAAAGAACTGGGACTGTTCAGCCTGGAAGAGAAAAGACCCAAGAACACAAGATCATAAAGCTAGAGCTGGAAGGGACCCCAGAGACTATTTTCTAGTCCAATCTCCTTCCTTCAGAGATAAAGAAACTGAAGCCTAAGAGACTAAGAGACTTGTCCAGGTTCAGGGGTAGTAAGGAACACAAACAATTTTTTTCAAATATTTCAAGGGTCACTATGTGAAGAGGGATTGTACTTACTCTGTTTAGCCTCAGAGGGTAGCATAGCGACCATGGGCAGATCACCTCACCCTATCAGTTTCCTCATCCTTAAATGAGGAAATTGGAGATGATCCCAAGGTCACTTTTAGTCAAGGATGTGGTGAAGCCAGCTCTTGTGAGAGTTAATTGTTGGAATTTCAGAGTGAACAAAAACGTCTCGGAAAGAGGCAAGTGCTACAAATATAGACTTGGTTTATTGCTTTGTTGACTCAAGACTTAAGAAAGTAATGGGAAAATGTTAATAACGCAAATTAAACTTTAAAATATCATGTGTACATTTTTTTTTGAGAACAGATTACTAAACATTTAACCAACACATACCTGCTTTGAGCTCTAAATTTCTAATACTATGAACTAAAAGCAATAAATGGAATCTTCAGAGAGGCAAAAATGGGGTTTAATGTAAGAGTAAATTCATAATGATTAGAATTATCCCAAAAATGAATGGGCTACCTCAAAAGATAGTGCATTCTCCTTCATGAAATAACTTCAAACAAAGGTTGGATACCCATTTGTTAGCTATGTTGAAAAGATTCTTTTGGGGGATAAGGGTTTGACCAGATGGTCGGAAGGTCTCTTCCAATTCTGAAATTTTATGAGTCTGCGAAGGTCTCATTTCTTTATCAGTGCATGGACCACAGAATTTAGAATCATAGATTCTTAGTGTTGGGAAGGTCCTCAGAGGTCATTTAGTCCAACTTCCCACCCAACATAGCAACCCAGGGCTGAGAGATTAATCATGTCCTTTTCTTACTGGTTAACCCATTTCATGGTTAATTGTTTATTCATCACATGAAACTGAATAAGAACCATTTAATATGATTATCTTCCCCATTAAAGCTGTCATCATAATTAGAGCCCAGAGCGAACTGTTTGCCAGGAATCACAGCTTCTGCCAAGAAAAACTTGGGTGTCATTTTAGAAAAATTCCTAGGTGGGGGAGGAAAAGATCAGGACCATCTGTGTAAGGATCCAGAGCCACATAATGATGAAGCACCGGCCCTTTCCTAGTTGCCTGCCAACCTCTGGACAACCCTCCAGCTGGAGGTGCCAAGGACTTGGGTGTGAACCAGCTTTCAAGGTAATCCAAAGAACACACCCCTTCCCAAGGGAAAAAGGCTTTTGGAGAATGATCCATTTAGGAAGAGAAAGAGACGGCAGCAAGGAAAAATTCGGCTCCCTAGAAGTTCTTCCAAATGATTTTGTTTGCCACCCTCCTGTTTCCAGGGCAACCACCTAAGCCAGGACAGAAGTACTGAGAGACATGAAGCTGTAATGGGACCACCCACTACAATACTCATTTTATCCCAACAGCAGTAATCTTCTTCATCTACCAGAAGTTTCTGTCAGGGCAGGGAGGGGCTGTTCAATGTTATCCCAAAATCCAAAAAACAGAAAACACTTGGTATGGCCTGATGGAAATGTCACAGATTCAGGATATACTGTCCTAACACACTGAGGTACTCTAGAAAAGGAACAAATAAGTAGAGTTTTGTACTCCACTTATAAGAGCTACTTGGTTACATCTTTCTGGAAACAGTTGATGGAAATGAACAATGGATGAAATACTTTGAATTTCTAAGGCAACTTTTCTGAGTCCATCACTGAGTTAAGTAATATGTAATTAACAGTTTTCTCAGACAAAAGTCGAAGTACGAAGAAAGGTAAAGGTATGTTTAGGACACAGCTTAGATTCATGTCTGCACAGATTGACACTTTTTAATTAGAATAACAGATGAATTTGGTTTGACAATGCAATTTAGTGGGAAAAGCAAGGACCTGGGTCTGAATCCTAGCTTTGCTATGTGGCCTTGGGCTAATAATTTCCCCTACTTTCAAAGTCAGTTTCTTCCTCTGTAAAATGAGGGGGTTGGACCAATGCTCTTTGAGATTCTTTTTAGCCCTAAATCAAAGTTCTAACATGGAATTATCTAAACAAAATAGAAACAAATGAAAGTCCAAAGATCCTCATTTATCCTTAATGGAATGTCTTAAACAACTTTCAAATGTTAAAAATACTCTAAAATGCTAAACAATTCTAACACACATCCTTTATGATCTGGTATGCTCTCCCAAAAGGGTTGGATTGGGAGAACATACTAGATCATACTTGACTCCCAAGCCAACTGACCTGAGATAAATCCTGGTTGTAGTTACTAAATTGTGTAAACATACATAAATCACTTAATCTCTTTGGGCTTCAATTTGCTTACTAGTAGAAGGAGGGGACATGATTACTAGATGATCTCTTCTAAGTTCCTTACCAGCTCTAAATCTATGATCTGTGGTCATTTATTTCAATAGTATTTTTGTTTATTTCTTGTTTGATTTTTGGACACAGAAAAATGGCGTCAACATAAGTGTGACTAGAATAAAAAGACCATAGTAGCTATTCCTCAAATGGAGTTATTATGTTTCCAAAGCATTTTAATATATATTATCTTATTTGATGCTCACAGCAACAAATGAGTAACTATTATTATCTCTACTTTGCAAAGGAAGAAATAGTTTAGGGAGGCTTAGTGACTTTGTTGTTGTCGTTCAGTTGTTTTCAGTTATGCCTGACTCTCTGTGACCCCATTTAGGGTTTTCTTGACAAAGATACTGGAGCAGTTTGACAATTCCTTCTCCAGCTCATTTTACAGATGAGGAAACTGAAGCAAATGGGGTTAAGTGACTTGCCCAGGGTTGCACAGCTAGTAACTGTCTGAAGCCAGATTTGCACTGTGCCACCTAGCTGCCCTTAGTGACTTACCCAAGGTTATATAACTAGTAAGTGGCAAAGACAGAATACAATACAAGTCTTCTGAGCATTTTACAAAATTTTTTTGATGAGGAAGAAAAGAACTAACTTTTGAAGTAGGTAGCCATTTATAAGCTATACTTCGAGAGATCTGGGGAAAAGATTTTCTCACCAAAAATCTTTCATTTGCCAACATCTCTCTGATGCCTTGTGGTCTATCGCAAGAAATTTAGTCTTGTTAAAATTTAGATTTCCCTGGAAGAGATAACCCAGTAAGCCATTATCAATCATTATCACATTAGTGTGAATTTGTCAATCCAGTTATTTCAGCCTTTAAACTAGCAGAGGGTAGGATTTTATGTAGTAGATATATCCACATTAGAGCAACATAAAGGCATTGAGCAAAGGGGTAGGATGCTAAGAGAAGGCAGGGTAGTGTAAAAAGAAAGGGAGCAGTGTTCCCAAAACAAACCTATTCTAAGAGTTTACTGAGAGCTGACTCTGAAAACCTCAGTCACAGGTATGGCATTAAGAAAGTTCAAGAGACATAATTCCTGGGTAATTTAATAATCTTATTAATAAGGCCAGAATGTTTACTAATAAAAGGATGGTCATTTGGCCATCTCTCTTAGACCAAAGACCCCTTGTGGTGGTGGGCTCACAGTTTATATGCCCTTGGAAGAGCAGATGATCCTCAGGGTGGCAATCAACTCTGATTGGTTAACAGTGAATGAGAGAAAGAATATTACAATGAATGGGTTGTCTATATTACAAAGAGGATCTTAGGGTATGTGACTTGGGTCTCCCAAATCTTGGTCAAAGAGCATTAACAATTTCCATATCAACTGTCTAACAAAAGGGAGAATCACCACTTCCCAGACCTGTGCGAGCAAACACAATGAGCAAGAATGCACCCATTAACCCAAACTTAGAATTTCTTTTACTGTCTTTGATTAGATCTCAGCCATCCTAGCTAGGTAAGTGTCATAGAAAGATTTCCCACACTGGTTGATTTCTGGATAAGGAAATAGAAAAGCAGAAAAACCTCAGTCCTAATATAATAATTGGTTATTAATACCAGAGAGAAATAATAATTTCTCACACAGAGAGAGATAGGTGGACTCTCTGAGTCCGGCTTGGGAAATGAGTATTGAGGATTGGTGTCTATTTTCCCACATACCTTCTCTTGTACACAGAGCTTTAAATCCAAAATATTTGGAAGATGTAAATTCCCATGTCAAAACTCCTAAAATTTAAAAAAAAACATAAATCATCAGCATTTCTATATATTACCAACTAAGTCCAATGGGAAGATGTAGAAAGAAAAATTCCATTTAAAAATAACTAAAGACAAACCAAAGGAGAGATTAATAAAATTGAAGTCAAGAAAACTATTAAACTAGTAAATAAAACTAAAAGCTGGTTTTATGAAAAAACCATCAAAATAGATAAACCTTTGGTTAATTTGATTAAAAATAAGAAAGAAGAAAACCAAATTACTGGTATCAAAAATGAAAAGGGTAAATTCACCACCAATGAAGAAGAAACTAGAATAATAATTAGGAACTATTTTGCCCAAATGTATGCCAATAAATTTGATAATATTAGTGAAATGGATGAATGTTCACAAAAATATAAATTGCCCAGATTGACAGAAGAGGAAGTAAAATACTTAAATAATTCCATTTCAGAAAAAGAAATTGAACAAGCCATCAATTAACCCCCTAGGAAAAAAATCTCCATGGCCAGATTGATTTACAAGTGCATTCTATCAAATATTTAAAGAACAATTAATTCCAATACTATACAGACTGTTTGGGAAAATAGGCAAAGAAATCCTACCAAATTCTTTTTATGATACAAATATGGTACTGATACCTAAACTGAAAAGAGCCAAAACAGAGAAAGCATATTATGGACCAATTTCTCTAATGAATATAGATGCAAAAATTTTAAATAAAATACTAGCAAAAATTACATCAACTTATCATAAGAATAAGACACTAGGACCAGGTAGGATTGACACCAGGAATGCAGGGCTGGTTCAATATTAGGAAAATTATCAGCCTATCGACAACATAACCATATCAACAACAACACTAAAGGAAACCATATGATTATCTCATTAGATGCAGAAAAAGCTTTTGACAAAAAACAACACCCATTCCTATTAAAAACACTAGAGATCATAGGAATAAATGGAGCCTTCCTTAAAATCATAAGTAGCATTTACCGAAAACCATCAGCTAGCATTATATGTAATGCTAGATGCATTCCCAATAAGATCAGGGATGCGATAAGGATGTTCATTATCTCCCCTATTATTCAATTTAGTATTAGAAATGTTAGCTGTAGCAATAAGAGAAGGAAAAGAAATTGAAGGAATTAGAATAGGGAAAGAAAAAACTAAATTATCACTTTTTGCAGACAATATGATAATTTACTTAGAGATCCTAAAGAATCAAGTAAAAAACTACTTGAAATAATAAACAACTTTAACAAAGTGGCAGGATATAAAATAAACCCACATAAATCATTGGCATTTCTATATATTACTAACAAAGCCCAACAGCATGAGATAGAAAGAGAAATTTCATTTAAAGTTACCGTAGACATTATAAAATATTTGGGAGTCTACACGGCAAAACAAACCCAGGAACTAAATGAACACAAATATGAAACACTTTTCACACAAATAAAGTCAGATCTAAATAATTGAAAAAACATCAATTGCTCATGGATAGGCTGAGCTGATTTAATAAAAATTACAATTCTACCTAAATTAATTTACTTATTCAGTGTCATACCAATAAAACTACCGAAAAATTATTTTATAGAACTAGAAGAAATAATAACAAAATTCATCTGGAAGAACTAAAGGTCAAGAATATCAAAGGAATTAATGAAAAGAAATGCAAGGGAGGGTGGCCTAGCCATATCAGATCTTAAATTGTATTATAAAGCAGCAATCATCAAAACTAATTGGTACTGGCTAAGAAATAGAGTGGTGAATCAGTGGAATAGGATAGGTACACAAGACACCATAGTCAATGACTATAGTGATCTACTGTTTGATCAACACAAAGACACCAACTTCTGGGATAAGAACACACTATTTGACAAAAACTGCTGGGAAAATTGGAAAATAGAATGACAGAAACTAGGCATAGACCAACATCTTAAACTGTATACTAAAATAAAGTCAAAATTGGTACATGATTTTAATATAAAGGTTGATACTATAAGCAAACTGGGAGAGCAAGGAATAGTTTACCTGCCACATGTATGGAGAATGGAAGAATTTAAGACCAAACAAGAGATAGAGAACATTATGAAATACAAAATTGATAACCTTGATTATGTGAAATTGAGAAGTTTTTGCACAAAGAAATCCAATGCAACCAAGATTAGGAGGAAAGCAGAAAACTAGGAAAGGATTTTTATAACCAGTGTTTCTGATAAAGGCCTCATTTCTAAAATTTGTGGAGAACTCAGTCAAATTTGTAAGACTACAAGTCATTCCTCAAATAGTCAAAGGATATGAACAGGCAGTTTTCAGAGGAAGAAATTAAAGCTATCTATACTCACGAAAAAAAAATGCTCAAAATCACTGTTGATTAGAGAAATGCAAATCAAAACAACTCTGAGGTATCACATCACATCTATCAGATTGACTAACATGACAAAACAGAAAAATGATAAATGCTGGAGAAGATGTAGGAAAATTGGAACACTAATGCATTGTTGGTAGAGTTGTGAACTGATCCAAATGTTCTGGAGAGCAATTTGGAACAATGCCCAAAGAGCTATGAAACTATGCATACCCTTTCACTCAGCAATATCACTTCGAGGTCTATATCCCAAAGAGATTATAAAAACGGGAAAAGGACCCACATGTACAAAAATATGTATAGCACCTTTTCTGTGATGGCAAAGAATTGGAAATTGAGGGGATGTCTATCAGTTGAAGAATGGCTGAACAAGTTGTGGTATATGAATGTAATAGAATACTATTATGCTATAAGAAATGATGAGCCAGCAGACTTCAGAAAAACCTGGAAAGATTTATATGAAGTGATGCTGAGTGAAATGAAAAGAACCAGGAGAAAATTGTACACAGTAACAGCAACATTGTATGATGACTGACTTTGATAGACAGCTCTTCTCAGCAATTCAAGGTTCTAAGACAACTCCAAAGGACTCATGATAGAAAATGCTATCCATATCCAAAGAAAGAATTTTGGAGTTTGAATACAAATGGAAGCATACTATTTGCTCTCTTTTTCTTTTGTTTCTTTTTTTGGGGGGGGGAAGGCAAGACAAGGTTAAGTGACTTGCCCAAGGTCACACAGCTAGGAAGTATGTCAAGTGTCTGAGGCCAGATTTGAACTCAGGTCCTCCTGACTCCAGGGCCGGTGCTCTACTCACTGCTCCACCTAGCTGCCTCTGTTTCTTCTTTCTCATGGTTCCTCCCATTAGTTCTAATTCTTCCTTACATCATGACTAATTTGAAAATATGTTTAATATTAATGCATAAGTAGAGCCTATATCAGGTTGCATACCATCTTGAGGGGAAGTGATGGGAGGGGAAGAAAATTTGAAACACAAAATCTTATGGAAGTGAATGTTGAAAACCAAAAATAAATTAGCTAATTTTAAAATATTTTTTAAAAATAAAATAACTAAAGACAATATAAAATACTTGGGAGTCTATTTGCCAAGACAAGGAATAATATGAAAATAATATGAAATAATATGAAAACAATTACAAAATACTTTTCACACTAATAAAGTCAGGTCTAAATCACTGAGGAAATATTAATTGCTCCTGGGTAGGCTGAATCAATGTAATAAAAATGACAATTCTATCTAAATGAATTTATTTATTCAGTACCATACCAATCGAACTACCGAAAACTTATTTTATAGAGCTAGGTGAATGGAATACTGGGCCTGGAGTCAGGAAGACCTGAGTTCAGATCTAGCCTCAGACACTTACTAGCTGTGTGACCTTGGGTAAGTCACTTAACCCTGTTTGCATCAGTTTCCTCATCTGTAAAATGAGCTGGAGAAAGAAATTGCAAACCACTACAGTGTCTTTGCCAAGAAAACACCAAAAAGGGGTCATAAAGAGTCAGATATGACTGAAAATGACTGAACAACAAGAAAAATAATAAAATTCATCTGGAAGAACAAAAAGTCAAGAACATCAGGGGAACCAATGAAAAAAGCTTGAAGGAAGGTGGCCTAGCAGCACCAGATATCAGACTGTGTTACAAAGTGGTAATCATAAAAATAATCTTGTACTGAGAAATAGAATAGTCAATTGGTGGAATAGATTAGGTACAAAACACAAAGTATCAAATAACTATAGTAATCTAATATTTGATAAACCCAAAGGTCCAAGCTTTTGGGACAAGAACTCACTATTTGACAAAAATTGCCTAGGGAAAACTGTAAAGCAGTTTGGCAGAAAGTAGGTATAGACCAACATCTCACAGTTAACTAAGATAAGGTCAAAATGGGTACATGATCTAGACATAAAAGCTGCTATCATAAGTAAATTTGGGGGGCATGGGAAAATTTACCTATAAGATCACCTATATATTACCTATAAGATAAGGTAAGCTTTTATGACAAAATAAGGTGTAAGAAGCATTATGGAATGTGAAAGAATAATTTTGATTGCATTTAATTAAAAAGGTTTTGCACAAACAAAACCAATGCAGCCAACATTAGAAGGAAAGCAAGGAACTGGGGGGGATTTCAGCAAGTTTTTTGGATAAAGGTCTCATTTCTCAATTATACAGAGAATTGAGTCAAATTTATAAGAATACAAGTCATTCTCCAATTTATAAATGGTCAAAGGATATGAATAGGCAGTTTTCAGAAGAAGAAATCAAAGCTCTCTACAATCATGTGAAAAAAAATGTTCTAAATTACTATTGATGAGAGAAATGCACATTAAAACAACTCTGAGGTACCAGCTCATACCTATTAGATTGGTGAATATGACAGAAAAGGAAAAAGATAAATGTTGGAGGGGATGTGGGAAAATCAGTTGTGAACTAACTGCTCCAACTATTCTGGAGAGCAATATGGAACTATGCCCAAAGGGCTATAAAACTGCATACCCTTTGGTCCAGCAATACCACTACTAGGTCTGTGTTCCAAAGAGATCAAAATAAGGAAAAGGACCTATAGGTATAAAATGTTTCTATCAGCAAAAACTTGGAAATTGAGGGAATGTCCATCAGTTGGGGAATGGCCAAACAAATTGTGCTATGTGATTGTGATGGAATATTATTGTGCTATAAGAAACGAATGCTCTCAGAAAAACCTGAAAGACTTACATGAACTGATGCAAAGTGAAATGAGCCAAACCAGGAGAACCTTGTTCACAGTAACAGCAATATTGTAGTATGAAGCGTTCTTTAAGTTCCCCTAGGCAAGCAAGTTCCTCCTTCTCTCCCTCTGCCTGCTGCTTCTCTCTCTCCCCACACCTCTCCCTCCAAGCAATACAATATATACTGTTTCCAATCAAAGATTCATTACAATCAAAGATTGATTGGCTTAGGGCTTGGAAACCAGCACTTATTGGAAAAGTGTGGAAATCCCTATAGGCCAAGGCCTAATTGGCTCTGCATCAAAGCTGTAGGTGAGGCATATTAATGGGCAGGGAAGATCTTATATCCCATTAACCTTACAGGAGTAGGGTGAGGTTTGGAGTCTATGTTTTCTTTCACAACAAGAATAATATGGAAATATTTTTGCATGACTTCAGTTACAATCTATATCAATTTGCTTGCCTTCTCAAGGAGCAGAAAAGGGAGGAAAAGAATTCGAAGCTCAAAGTTTTTTTAAAAATGAATGTTTAAAAAAATTGCATTTAATTGAGAAAAAAATAAAATAAGAGAGACTTTAAAAATGTCTTCATCTCTGGGAAATAAAATAAACACACAATACTCTTTTAAGTTTAATCTAAAATATTACCATTTTCTTCATAATTCAAATTCAGACAATCAATAAAAATAAATAAATAAAAACTTCTTTAAAAGCAATGGACTTGGATTTATGAGACTTATATTCAAGTCCTGGCTCTAAACTTTCTATCTCTGAGATACTGGGCAGTTTCCCTGAGCCTCAGTTTATTTACCTGTGAAATGGGTACTAAAATGTTTTGTACAAGCTCTTCCAAGTCTGAAATACATTTCCTCCTCACCTCTACCTTTAGAATTCCCAGCATCCTTCAAAGGACGCTCTAGTCTTCCCTTATCCTCACAATTATTAGCCCTCTTCCTCTGAAAATTACTTTGTATTAATTAATACAAATTACTTTGTATTGCAATGCAGCTGTGCAGCACAGTGGATATAGCACTGACCCTGGAGTCAGGAGAACCTGAGTTCAAATCTAGCCTCAGATACTTACTAGCTGTGTGACTCTGGGCAAGTCATTTAATTCTGTTTGCCTCAGTTTCCTCATCTGTAAAACAAACTGGAGGAGGAAATAACAAACCACTCCAGTGTCTTTGCCAAGAAAACCCCAAATGGAGTCACAGAGAATAGGACATGACTGAAATGACTCAACAACAAAAATTTTGTATTAGTTTGTATATATTTTATATATTTTTGTTCACATGCTTTATTCTCTTATTAGAACAGAAGCTTATTAAAGTTAAAAATTACTCAGTTTTTGTCTTTGTATCCTTAGCATTGTCTTGAACATAGGTGGCTCAAGGGATGGAGCTCTGGGCCTAGAGTAAAGAAGACCTGAGTTCAAATCTAACTTTAGTCACTTACTGAATGTGTAACCCTGGGCAAGTCACTTACTGCTGCTATCTGCCTCAATCTCCTCATCTGTTAAAAGGGAATAAGAATAGCACCTACTTCCAGCGTTGTTATGTGACTCAAATGATATAATATTTGTAAAGTACTTTATAAACCTTATAGCACTTGTATAAATACTATAATTATAAACAATAATTTTTTATTGAATTGAATACTTATACCACCTGCCCTACAGGGGTGCTATGAGCAAAGAAGCACTTTGTAAACCACTGAAGTGTCGTAATTGAGAAGTGGCGGTAAAAGCAGTAGCCACCTAGTTGTGGTGGGAGTAATAGTTGTATGGCAAATATGGTGCCAGCAATACCTTAAGTACATAAGGAAAGATTTCCTAAACTTGTAAATTTGGGGAGCAGGGTCAGGAGAGGGAGTGGAGAAAACGGATGCTGAGGCTTTCTTACTATTCTAAAATTTAACCATAGCAAGGTTTAGTCAAGGATTATCAATCTCTTATTACTCACGCTGGCCAAGTAATATTACTCACACTTTGTTATATTTAAGTTTCTACAAGAAGAACTGAAAGTTGTCTCTCAGTTGAGATTCCAGCACCTTATCCTTGTTTTTGAAAAAGTTAAGGATATTGTACAGTATATGTCACTGAAAAAATCCGTGATTAACAAGCATCCACATGGTACAGATGAGAAAATTATTTGCTAAGATTTGCTCCCTTTCCAACCTCCTTTTGAACCTTTTCCCTTGAAAAATAATAAATAGGTTCTGCCCCCAAAGTCTCTCATTTATTAAAATCCAGCCTCAAGTTATCAATGTATATTATAGAGATTGGATGCATTATTTCATTGGTAAAGGAAATTTCTGAATGAGGAAATTGCCTCTACCAATGCAAGTCAGTACCCTCTCTGCAACTTCTAGTGCTAAAAACATTCTAAAAGCATTGAGGGGTTAAGTACTTTGCCCAGGGTTGTACAACCAATACATTTCAGTGGCAGTATTTGAACCTCAGCTGCCTCTGCCACTGGGGATAGAAAGGAAACCAAATTCTATCAGGAGTTTCTTTGGTTGGAATGAGGGGAAGAATCAGCTTGGGGAGCTAGAAACTTTCTTACAGCAAAGACTTAATTCTCAGTTCCCCAGGGAAAAGCTCTTTAAGAAATATAAAGCTACCAAGCTTCCATCTTCCTTAGTCTTAGCAAAGCTCAGCATAAGAAGTCATTAAGTTTGTTTTTCCAGAAGACAAAGCATAGCAAAGAGCAACACGATACCTCTTTCTTTCTATTTTATTTCCCCCACCATTTAAAATACTTAGCTCCTTGGACTTGTTTTCTCTTCTCTTTCCTTTTCTGGCATCGTGTCGATTTCCTGTCTGCAAACGGTGCATGCCATAGTTACAGTATTTTATAGAGAAATGACCACACAAGAGCAACCTGAGACATTGAAATTAATATAGCAGATCATATTCATTAGCCTCATCCCTTTGGTAATTTCCTTCCACAATCACATTTTGCAGGATTTACTCATTATGACCTCATTGAAAGACAAGATGGGTGACATAAGGATGATTTTTAAAATTATGGAAATTCTGAGAGTAGACAATTAATTTATGTCTGGGCAGGTTAGCTTAGTTAATTGGAACTGGTTTGCTCTGAACGTTTTTGAAAAACTAACTCTTAGCTTGAAAGTCAACGACAAGGCCTGTGTTGGAGGCAGAGTGTTCTGGTAAATGTTTAGTTAGTCATTGACTTTGTGAAAACGCACAATTACACTTTTAAGTTTAATATGCATCATTGACATTTTCTCCATACCTTTTAAAAGTCTATACAACTAACACGATGATGAATGAAGACTTAATTTGCAGCACTGGCCGACTTCTAATGTGTAAATGCTCACACTGAAAGTTTAAAAATCTGCTCTCTTGAACTAGTAAGAGTCAACTCCAGCATATCCCTGGTGGCAGGCCTCTCTGTTAAAACTGATCCAAGCTCCTAGGGAAGATAGGGCCTGGAAGAAAGCGTGCTAAGGAAGAGAAACTGAAAGATCCCAGTGAGCCAAAAGGGGGACTTTATATCCTCCAAGGAAGGCACGAATTTCTACATGTAGGGTTGTACTAGAATTACAAGAGAGCCTAGTTTAAGGAACACTGAGTATGATATTGGGGGATCAGACTGTAAGCTCTACAGAAAAGGCTTAGTGATCAAGACTGAAAGGGTTTCCATAGGGACAATCAGGTAAATAACAACAGAAATGTGTTTGTGTAATCTTTTAAGGGTTGATCCTTATAACAACCTTATAAGGAAGATGCTACTATGAGATTTCCATTTTATAGATGAGGAATCTGGGCTTCAAAGGAAATAAATGATTCTCTCAGGGTCACCAAGCTAGTTAATGAGAGGAATTCAAATCCAGGTCTTCCTAGCTCCAAGTCCAGTGTCCTAGCCACCACACTATACTGCTCCTAGTTCAAATATGCCATGTCTGTTTCAGATTTATCTCTAGTGCTGTTCTTTGTCAGGGCTGGCAAAAGCCTGCCTTATACCCAAGTTTAAGTTCATAGAGTAGGTTCCCACAGTTCGAGTTCTGATCTTCCATATTGATTATGGACTGTGTCTTAATAGATCATACTTGCAGCTTAAGCCCCACCAATCCTATCCTGAATAAACTGCATCTGCAATGTTGTATTCAGAGCCATAGTTGGGGAGGGGCATAGATGAGTTGTAGGACCACAAGAAGACAGTGACAAGGATGGTAGGAAGATGAGAGACCAGACCATGGAAGTATTTGGGGAAGGACCTGAGGACTTCAACCTGGAGAAGAGGGACAGATGGGATCATCACTGTCTTCAAGTATCACATTTTTTCTCTTCAACACTAGAGGACAGAGCTAGGATAAGTGTGAACAAATTATAGAGAAAGAAATTTTGATTTGATATAAGGACAAAGTTCCTAAAAATCCAAAAGCGGATAGAATGAGAGTTAGCGGGGGTTTCCTCATTGGAAATCTTCAAATAACAGTCATAGGAACACCTGTAGTGCATTGTAGAAAATTCCCTTGTGGAAGAGATTTGGGGTACTTTAGTTGACCTCTAAGGTTCCTTTCTGCTCTGATATCCTACAATTCCATGATAATCACAATTTAAACTAGTCCCTATGTTTCTATCCAGACAGCACCCTAGCCACAACCTCACCTGTCAAATGAGTTCTACTTTGTACTCCTAGAAAAAAATAGACAATTTAGCAAATATATAACACTTGGCACAAGAATAACTGGATGGAGAAATGTGACTATCTCGGTTCAAGCCTATCCCTGCCCCCCCCAATAGAAAAGTGACAAAGCCTGTGTCCTACAGGTAGACAGCTCATGTCATCCACCAGCACAGGAGTGGGACTGTTGACATTTATGAAGTGTCTGCATCTGCCTCATAGAGTCCCACTCTTCCTTTAAGATACAGCTTGAGCACCATCTTCTGTATGAAGCCCTTCCTGATCCCAATCTGCCAATTGCTAGTGACTTCCCTCCCAAAATATCTTGTAATTAACTACTCTGCAAATATTTGCATTCATTCATTTCATACAGGATGTCCCAAAAGTCTGGTGCAGTTTAATCTTTTTAAAGCTTAAAACTACACTAAGACTTTTGGTATGGGCAGCTGGGTGGTGCAGTGAATAGAGTACCAGCTCTGGAGTCAGGACGATCTGAGTTCAAATGCGGCCTGAGACCTTTAATAGGCTTGTGACTCTGGGCAAGTCATTTAACCCTGTTTCCCTCCATTCCCCATCTGCAAAATGAGCTGAGAAGGAAAAGGCAAACCACTCCAGTATCTTTGCCAAGAAAACCCCAAATGGGGTCACAGAGAGTTAGATACAACAAAGACTTTTTGGGATGCCCCGTATTTACCCCGCTATGTTTATATTATGAATATGTTGTTTCTCTCATTAAAATGTAAGCTCCCTGTGACTAGAAATTTTTTCATTCTTTGTTCCTAAATATCCAAAGCATAGGTCAGTGCCTAGCAAATACTAGGTGCTTAATAAATACTTGTTGACTAATTGACTATATAGTTAGGAGAATCACTTATGACTATGTTAGATGGTTAAAATAGGTAGTTTCAGATGTCCCAGTGTATTCCATGTAATTTTTAGGACCTCACATGTCTATAGAAAGCACGTTTATGGAAACTCCCAAAGCAGGAATACTCTATAAATACTACTATTTGTTCTTAGGTATCTCAAGAGCATTTAATATATTGGTGCTACAACCATTTTCACTCACAATAAAATTTTTCTTCCTTGACACTGGGGTACTGATGCTATTAGATCAAAAATAATGCTCTGAGTTAAGCATGTGTTCACAATGTTTCCTTGTCTCTAAAATGTGGGTGTTGAACTCGATACATTCTAAGGTCTTTTCCAGCTTTAAACTCTATAACCTTGAGCCTTGTCATTTGCCATATACAGAGATCAAAGATGCTAATTAGTAAGAAAGCTATACATACAGCTAGATCTAATTATATTAAATTTAATTTGTTATCTTCCTAAAAGCTATTCAAAATTTGGTCATAATCTACATCTGCAAAATCCTATTGTTTGTTAGTTAGAATCATCTATTAGGAGATAAAAATGGTAAATGACAACTCAAGTGTAGAGCATTGTATACACCATAAGACTTTTTTGGATTTGTTGGTTAGTTTTGCCAAACTTTTTTTCTTCCTCTTTTTTCTTCTTTATTATAAGAGATGGTTCTTTTGGAGGAATTAGAGAAGGGATACAGTAGGAAATGGAGATGATATAAAAATAAAAGCTATCAATAACAATTTATTTAAAAAAAAACAAACCCTGAAATTGTTCTAGCTGGTAGTCCTTACTTTCTGGTATTCTACTAGAAAGAAGGTTTATATTAGAGATATAAAAATATTGGTTCTAAGAGCCTTCCAGGTGGTAAAATGCTAGATAATGCAGCTCTTACTATAATAATTTATTTTTTTACCACTGATGGATTATCCAGCTTAAAAATCTAGGGCATAAACTCCTACAAGATTTAGAAAACAGAAAACATACAACTGAAATCCAAAGAGATTTATAATATTCAACTTGTATTATGAATAACAATGAGAAATTGAATTTCAACCAATTCAATTAAGCAAACATTTATTATGCATTTATTTTGTACAAGGTACTATACAGGGTGCTAGAGACAAAAAGAAAAATCATATAGTTCCTACCTTCAAAGATGTTACATATTCCTGGAAAGACTAAGAATTCTAAAACTGAGCCATACCCACAATGTATGTCACAGGGCATTTCTTGCATAATCATCAATTATTTGCATTTATATCTTAAAAGAGAGAATAAGAGGCAAAATTGAGTAGGAGGGACCCTCAATGAATACAGAGCCTTGTTGAATAGATGCTGAGGGCTAGTCTTCTCATAGACTCATGCATGTAGAATACAAATAATTCATATTTACTTAACACTTCCAGGTTTACAAAGAGCTTTGTCAGGCCTCCTCTGAAGTACTGTGTTCACACACAAATCATCAGCATTTCTGTATGTTATCAACAAAACTGAGCAGAAAGAAATAGCAAGAAAAATCTCATTTAAAATAACTAAGCATAGTGTAAAATATTTGGGAATTGATCTACACACACAGGAACTATATGAGCATAACTATGAAATACCTCATGCAAAGACAGATCAAAATAATTGGAGAAATAATTGCTCGTGGATAGGTTGAACCAATATAATAAAAATGAACATGCTACTAAAATTAATTTACTTATTCAGTGCCATGCAAATCAAACCACCAAAGAATTACTTTATAGAGCTCAAAAAAGATAACAAAATTCATCTAGAGGAACAAAAGGTCAAAAATATCAAGGAATCAATGAAAAAAAATGAATTGGAAGGGAGCCTAGTAGGATCTCAAACTATACTACAAAGCTGTAATCACTAAAACAACTTAATACTGGATAAACAATAGAAAGGCTGATCAGTAGAACAGATTAGGTACACAATATGCAGAAACAAAGGAACACAGTAGTCTAGTGTTTGATAAACCCAAAGATCCCAGTTATTAGGACAAGAACTCACTATTCAACAAAACCTATTGGGAAAACTGGAAAAGGAGTCTGGCAGAAACTAGGTATAGGCCAACATCTCACACTGTATGCCAAGATAAACACAAAATGATTACAACATTTAGACATAATAAGCAAATTAGTGGAGCATGGCAAAAATTGTCACATCTATGGACAGGAAAAGAGTTCACAACCTAACAAGGGATAGAGAGATTCACAGGAGGTAAAATGGATAATTTTGAGTGCATAAAATTAAAAAGATTTTGCCAAAACAAAAGCAATGCAGCTAAAATTAGAAGAGAATCAGAAAACTGGGAAGAAAATCTTTGCAGCAAGCTTCTCTGATAAAGGTCTTGCTTCTAAGAAATAGAGAATTATGACATTTTAAAAATCTGAGAAACATAGTTTCTGGGTAATTTAATCATTTTATTATTAACCCTAGCATGTTATTAATAAAACAGGTCAGTGACATTCTCAAATGACAACGACAGCCATGGTGGTGGGCTCAGGGTTTATATACCCTTAGAAAAGAGGGTAGAAATCAACTTTGATTGGTTAACAATTGATGAGAGAATGAATATTAGAATGAGGGGCTGGGCCTATGATAATTAACTTTCATTATGTCATTTACTTCTAAATTGCCCAGCCTTGGGCAATCTATTCAAAAAATTTGACCTCACCTAAATCTGTAGAGAAGGTTGTGTGGAGTCTGACCATGATTGAGGTTATTTCATTCATTAATTCATTCACTAATTCAACCTTCAGAGACTGAGCTTTTGAAACAAGGACTTTAGAAAAAAAGAGAACTCTGAATCTCCCCAAATCATAGGTTATTAACAATCATTTCTCTCAGAACTTGGCTGTATTTACAAGAATAAGATCAATCTCCAACTGACAAATAGTCAAAGGATATGAATAGGCAGTCTTTAGAGGAAGAAGCCCAAGTTATCAATAGCCATTATGAAAAAATTTTCTAAATCACTAATAATTAGAGAAATGAAAATTAAACAACTCTGAGATACCACCTCACACCTACCACTTTGGCCAAGATGATAATAAGGGAGAATGACAAATGCTAGAGGGGCTGTGGTACACTAATATATTGTTGGTGGAGCTGTGAAGTAGTCCAACCATTTTGGAAAACAATTTGGAACTATACCCCAAAAGCTATTAAATTGTGCATATCCTTTGATCCAGCAATATGGCCATATGGCTATAAACCTAGATCTATACTCCAAAGAGATAAAGGAAAGAGGAAAAGGAGCCATATGTACCAAAATATTTATAGCAGCTTTTTTGTGATGGCAAAGAATTGGAAACTGAGAGGATACCCATTAATTGGGGATTGCTGAACAAGTTGTGGTATATATATGATGGAATGCTATTGTGCTATAAGAAATAATAAAGAAGATAGTTTCAGAAAAAAAAACTTGGGAAGACTTGTTGGGAAGACTTTGCAGTGATGCGATGTTAAGTGAGCAGAACCAGGAGGGCAATGTTTATAATAATGGCAATATCAGAAAGATAATCAACTTTGAAAGAGTTGGTAACTGATCAAGACAATAACCAACTACAATTCTAAAGGACTCATGATGAAATATGCTATCCACCTCCAGATAGAAAGCTGATGGAGAATACAGATTGAAAGGGATTTTCTTCTCTTTCTTTCTTTTTTTTGGGGGGGTGGTGAGGGGGACATGGCTAATGTAAGAATTTATTTTGTAAAACTATATATATTTGAATCGTGTTTTTTTTTCTTGCTTTCTCAGTAGGTGAGGAAAGGGGAGTAAGAGGGAGGGAATTTGGAGCTGAAAATAAAATAATTGAATTTTTTAAAATGAAGTCTTAGATTCAATCCTGCACAGTTTAAGGACACTGATAAGTTAAAGAGAGTCTGGAGAAGAGTGACCAGGATTGTGAAGGTCCTTGAGTTCATGTCATATGAGGAGAGGTTAAAGAAACTGGAGTTATTTGTTCTATTTGGCCTCATAAGGCAAAACCATAATCAATAGGAGGAAGTTGAAAATAGGCAAATTTAGGCCTGATGTCAAGAAAAAATTTCTAACAACAAAAATGAAACAGGTTACCTTAAGAGATGATGGGTTCTCCCTCTCTGGAAGTCTTCAAGTAGAGGATGGATGACCACTCATTGGGTATATTTAAGTGGGAGGTTTCTTTTGGGTATAGTTGGACTACAGTCACTAGACTGTGATTGTGTGTTGAATAAAGTGGTATCTGGTCTCTTTCAGGCTCCTTCTTGTAACTGCCTTACATTTGTAACAGGTTTGGGAACAAAACCTCTTCATATAACCTAGTTGAGTTGCTGTGCTGTGCCTGCAACAATTGACAACCACAACCCTCACACCTTCCTACTTGTTACAAGCTAATTTCCTTATTAATTTTCTACCTGTCTTCTAAGATAATCAAGTGTTATATTCTGATATTTCCTCATATATTAACATAAATGCACAATCTTTCATTAATCAGCTCTAAATCCCCACTCCAGTTTATAAGGAAACCAGAGAAACCTTATCCCCATAAACTTTTGCTCCTCTCTCGCTCTGTCCCAAATTTCATGTTCACTTAAGTTTAAACAACATCAGCATTATTTTACTTAAAATATTTATAGCAGCAAGAACACAAAAACACAAATAAGTATCTATAGTGATTTGACAGAAAAGTTCACAGCAAGAGTCATCAATGTGCTCTTCAAAAGTAGGAGAAAGAGACTTAGAAGGGAATATTCTCACTCTTCAACTCTATAAACATAGTTCTCTCAATATGGCAATCCAAATTTCTCAGGAATTCTCTTCTGAGTCTCCTCACAAAAGAAGAGTTAAACACAATTCTCTCACAATATCTCTTGAGATTCTTTCACGGAGAATACCTAATTCACGTAATCTTCCCACAGACTTCAAAAAATAAGAAGGAAGTCTCTCAATCCCAACATCTCACAAGAATGACAGTTAAACTTTCTTAATATCAGTCTCTGACAAAATGGCAGCTAACCATTATAGTCCTCAAAGAGAATACTCACAAATAAAAATTAACTCTTAGTTTTCCCTCCTCAGGAAATTGCAGTTTCAACTCAATTCTCTCATAAACTTGACTCATTCTGCCATAACAGTTAGGTATCAACTCCCTGAAGATTATTTCTCTTATATCATATTGCTTGCCTTTTCAATAGGAGGAAGAAGGCCTGGAGGGAAAGAGAGAATTTGGAACTCAAAATTTGAAAGATGAATGTTTTTAAAAATTAAATTAATTTTTTAAAAAAAGATTACTCTCTCTCTCTTAGAGACTATCATAGTCTCTAAGAAGGGTTATTAAAGCTTGTGTTATATATAAATTAAGTTTCTGCAAGAAATAGTGAAAAATTGGGTTTATATTTTCATCTGTTCAATCCATGCCCCATTTTTCAACTGCTTATGTGTATGCCGGGTTCATGTTCTTGTAACTGCATACAGTTTCTTCTTACCTTTGTCTAATTTTTTTATTTTGATATTTTCCCTTGAGCATTCAATGGTTTGGATTAACACAGACCATGATTCAAAAACAGGCCTCATGTCAATAACTAGTCATTTCTTGTCTGTTAAACACTAAAGAAACCAAGTACAGCAATTGATGGAAAAATTTTTGTTTTGAAATAAAAATCTTCATCTCACTATTTCTATTTTCTTTGCTGTATGGATTTTAAAAATACATTGCATCAGTTGATGAAGCTTGGTCCTTTGGGATATTCTTAAATTCTAGACCTTTTGGTGTTGATATATAGTCAGTTTTATTTTTTGTGGTGTTCATAGGATCACAGCTTAAAGCACAGTAAAATGCAGGCTCTGGCAAGCTGGAAATTCTTTAACCACAGTCTGATAACATACTATGTCTGCTTTCTGTTCCTAGCAAAGGATTAATAGGGCTCATCACTGATAAGCTGGCAAATTGATGACCTGTCTTTTGGTTGTGGCGAGTATTATACAAACATAAATGAAAGAACTGAGAGGATTCAATCCCATGATTTTACATATGTGGGTAAAAATGAAACCCTGAGTGATTGAGGGATTTGCCCAAGGAGGTAGGAGTTAGGTAGGAGGTAGAAGTTACTCTGACCCTAAATCCTGATCTCTTTCTACTGTGTTTAATTCCATTCCAGGGCCCATCATATTCAGGATCTTCTAACTCTTTTCTTGAGTCTTCATTATACACAAGTGTAACAGGAGTCTGGCCATTGAGCCCAACTGTTATAAGCACACACGGAATGCCACTAATGTAATTCCCCATGGGGAAGAGATTTGGGAGCCTACTTCCTGGAAAGTCATGACATATAATTGAATTGTCTTGAAAAGACTTTGAAGCATGCATAGGCATTCTGTATCTGGTTCTGATTTGTTAAGCAAATGCTGCATAGGAGCCTCTTTGATTAGCTGAGGAAGTTATTAATACACTCAGAAAAAAGAGTTGCATTCAAAAAGCAAAAATTGACCTCGTGACTTCTCATTTTATGATTTCTTTCTCCCTGGTGTAGTTCCAATGAGAAAAGAGGGACAACAGCTGTAATGGTAGCCTTGAGCCTTCTCCATCCACAGCTGACAATGCTGGTGAGCCCAGGCCTCAATTCCTTTGCCTCTATGACCTTGTGAGTTTCTAAAGGTTAGGAAAGTGAATCAACAGGAGGTCCAGGAGTAGAGTCCATGAAGTTAGCCAGCCCAGCTTTGAGGCCCAAAGCAACAACTTTCTGGGCCCAGCCCAGCAGTAGCTGAGACAAAGGCCCATACAACAACAATGCCAAATTTACATGAGAACTTGGTAGAAATTATTCCCAGGGACTGAAGTGGTATAAGGGAGGGTATGCTCCTGAAGTGTTAAGGAAAATGGAAAAGATTTTTTGTACTTTCGTTCTTTCTATATTTTTAAATATCTCTTTGTAAAAGCTAATTAATGTTAATTGGTTAAATGGGACTGAAATACAGTGGTGACTAATTGTAAGTATATCACAACAAAACATACACTTGAGCCAAAAGGATTAGAGAAGAAACTTCCTAACCCCTCAAGGGTACCTCTAGAACCTTGAGGGGGGGGACATAGTATACACAGGTGTAACAACAATGCTACTTGCCGCTACTGTGGCTGTGTAAGGCCAATAACACCAGTATACAGGAGGGCTGCTAGCATAGGTTCTTTGATCTGCTTTTCTAAGGAAAGCAACTTTAAGCGGTTAGCAATCTTACTTTAATTAAACATACATGTATCATTCACTTAGTTCAGGGGGGAAAGTCAGCACCCTGAACTTCAGAGAAAACACAAACAGAAATTACAAGCAGAAATTATATAAACAGAGCAAAATAATTAAAATCAACAGACAGGCTTCTAGCCATCTGACCAAGACATTACATATATAGTTACTAGAAAGAGAAGCACCAACATGTGGGTTTTTCAAAGCCAGGGGGCTCCTTAATGGCTACCCAGAGTCTTGTCTGGTCAAATCACATGACTCTTCCAGTGAGTGAGCCCCCAAAGCAAAACCTCACCTCCTGCTGTTCTGAGAGTTCTCAATTCTCGATTCTGAGTTCAATGGCTATCCTCTGAGTATATATACCTTTTTTCAGGACTTCACACCTCTTGAGGGCTTCATACCTCTCGACCTAATTAGCAAAAGGATGTGGGCCTTCCTACAAACAAAGGCAAGACTCAATCAAAGGCACTTGATTGCCTTGGTGCTGAGAAGAACTCCAAAAGAAAAAAACAGTAAAAAGTCCCACTTTGCTTGCCCTTAAAACAAGTTTGAGGCTTCTGAGCAGCCTATAAGTATTTGACCTTTTTTAAAATCCAGAACCATATTTTCCAATTTATTTTTCACTATCTTCCCCTAAACCCTCTTTCAAATTGAAATCACTAGGCTTCAAGGAAGGTATTGATTTGGTTTGGAGGATTGTCTGATTATTTCTTAATATCTTAATAAGAAAGCTTCTTCTCTGATGTCTATTCTTATGCTTCTGCCTAGCAGGGAGATGACCCTTGGTAATTGAAGGCCATGCAGCAGAATGGTAGTAGGACTTCTGTTAGGTCCTACTAAGCTGGAAAGGATTAATGTGTGGTCTTCTGAAGCACTGACTATATTTCATTCAAGAGTCATACTAGTTAAGTTGTTAATTAACACATCAACTTCAGAGTGAAGAATTCTTTGGTCGTGTTTTCTGAAGAAGGGTTGCACTCTGCATTGGTGGAAAGGCCTCCCAGAATGACAAAGGTGAAATTTTGAAGTATAATCCTAAACTAGCCTTTCCCAGGCTTTCTTATACGCAGCTGGGCAATCTCTCCACCTTAGTCACCCTTCACTAGCTCTACACAATGTTCGTACCTTTCTGATCAAGTTTTGAGTTCTTAGTCCTTTTCACATGGAAAGGGAAGATTGAACCTCAACAGTAAGATTTATTCTGTACCTAAATTTCAGTCACAGTAAAACCAATACTACAAAAGAGAGACTCCAACCTTGAATAAGACCCAGACAGTGCCAATTCTACAGAGTCTACTGTAGATCGATTTCTACATATGCAACAAGGGATACAAATGGAAAGACCTCCCGAAATGTTAGCCAAAACTTTTATATTCTCCAGTCTACATTAAACATTGAATTGCTATTAACATTGAATTTCTTGGCTAATCTTTTCTCTTTGTTCTTTTTTGTTTTATGACCTGGAGGATATTAATCATATTTACATTTCAGTAATTCATATTTGAAAAAGAGAAGGTATGAAAGTCACTATGATCAGGGCCTTGAAGATCATAAGATTTAGAAATGGGAGAAACCTTATAGATCATACAATTCAGCCACTTCATTTTACAGATAGGACACTAAGAGTTGAGGGACTTGTACAAGATCACACAAATAATAAATAGTGGAGCAGAGATCTTAATACATGCTAAGTCTCCCAGTTAAGAGTTCTTTTCATTTTACCATGCTGTATCTCATCAGAAGGCCTTTTTTGTTGTTGTTTTCTGTCCAATTCTTCATGACCACCTTTGGGGCTTTCTTGGCAAAAACGCTAGAAGAATTTGCCATTTCCTTTTCAAGATCATTTTACAGATGAGGAAATTGAGGTAAACAGGGTTAAGTGACTTGCCCAGGGTCACACAGCTAGTAAGTCTCTGAGGCCAGATTTAAACCGAGGTCTTCCTGACTCCAAGCCCACCACTTTATCCACTGTACCACCTAGCTACCCTTCAGAAGGCCTAATGAATGTAAATTAATAAGCACTCTAGCCAGAGTGTACTTTTTCTGTGAATTATCTGGGCATTTATAACATCATTCCTTTGGCACTCATACTGCCTTGTAGTGTTAGCTATCTTGTGTTGCACATACATCTTGTCTTCTCAGTTAGTTTGCAAGCTACTTGAGGACAAAGACTGCCTTACCAAGAGCAAGGAGTCAATAAATACCCAGTAAATTGTCAAGTCCTGTTGATTCTGGCTCTATGATTCTCACATTCATCCCATTTTCTGTCCTTACACACCCACCAGTTCAACTTTAATAAGTCCCTCGCAATTTCTCTTTCCTGTTTACCTTTTCATGGTTCTCTTGAGTCTTGGATTTGAAAGTCAATTTTTCTATTTAGCTCTGGCTTCTCAAGAATGCATTAAATTCCTCTATGTCATTGAATATCAATTTTTCCCCTCATTGATTACAGTCAGTTTTGCTGGGTAAGTGATTCTTGGTTTTAATCCTAGCTCCTTTGACCTCCAGAATATCATATTCCAAGGCCTCTAAACCCTTCATTTGGAAGCTGCTAAATCTTGTGTTATCCTGATTGTGGTTCCATAATACTTGAATTGTTTCTTTCTGGCTGCTTGCAATATTTTCTCCTTGACCTGGGAACTCTGGAATTTGGCTATAATATTCCTGGCAATTTTCATTTTGGGATTTCTTTCAGGAGGTGATCAGTAGATTCTCTCAATTTCTATTTTACTCTCTGGTTCTAGAATATCAGGGCAGTTTTCCTGGATAATTTCTTGAAATATGATGTTGAGATTCTTTTTTTTTGATCATGGCTTTCAGGTAGTCTAATAATTTTTAAATGATCTCTCCTGGATCTATTTTCCAGGTCAGTTGTTTTTCCAATGAGATATTTCACATTGTCTTCTATTTTTTTTTCTTCCTTTTGTTTTCTTTTATCATTTCTTGATTTCTCAAAGCGTCATTAACTTCCATTTCCTCCATTCTAATTTTTAAGGAACTGTTTTCTTCAGTGAGCTTTTAGACCTCCTTTTCCATTTGGCCAGTTCTGCTTTTTAAGGCATTTTTCTCCTTGTTGGCTTTTTGGACCTCTTTTGCCATTTGGTCTACTCTATTTTTTTAAGGTGTTAATTTCTTCAGTATTTTTAGGGGTCTCTGTTAGCAAGCTGTCAACTCATTTTTCATGATTTTCTTGCATCACTCTTACTTTTCTTCCCAATTTTTCCTCTACTTCTCTTAGTTGATTTTCAAAATCCTTTTTGAGCTCTTCCATGGCCTGAGACCAATTCATATTGTTCTTGGAGGCTTTGGATATAAGAGCTTTGACTTTGTTGTCTTCTTCTTATTGTATGTTTTGATCTTCTTTGTCACCAAAGTAAGATTCTATAGTCTGAATTGAAGGATAGGTCTTCCGTTGATGAGTTCTGTTACATTTTATTTGCATTTTGCATTTACTTATCTGTGGTTAGTTGGTAAATAAATATTTTTAAATGCCTACTAGGTGCCTACTAAGCACTGTGCTAAATGCTGGGGATACAAAGAAAAGCAAAATATAGTCCCCACTCCCAAGGAGCTCACAAGTCTAATGGGGCTATTTTTGTTGTTCAGTGGTATCCAACTCTTCATGACCCAATTTGGGACTTTTCTTGGCACATATACTGGATTGGTTTCCTTCTCCAACTGATTTTGTGGAAGTGGAACTGAGGCAAACAGGGTTAAATGACTTGCCCAAAGTTACAAGCCTACTAAGTGTTTCAGGCCATATTTGAGCTCAGAAAGATGAGTCTTCCTGACTCGAGGCTCAGCACTCTGTTCACTGCACCATCTAGCTGCCCTATCTGATGGGAACTACATGAAAACATCCATGTACAAACCAATGCACACATATCTACATACATACATATAAATGCACATATATGTATATGTATATGTATGATATAATGGAGATAATCCACAAGCATTAAGGGGAATCAGTAAAGGCTTCACATAGAAATCTTTCTAGGGATTTAAGCTGAGACTTGAAGGAATCCAGGGAAGCCAGAAGGGCAGAGATGGGAAAGGCAAAGAATTCCAGCCATGAGGGACAGCTAGTGAAAATTTCCAGAGTCAGGATATGAAGTGTTTTGTTCAATGAACAGCAGAAGGCTAGTGTCACTGGATTGCAGGGTATGTGGGGCAGTAGAGTTTAGTGTAAGGTATAAAAAGATTGGAAAGGTAGGGAAGGCAGGTCATGAAGTGCTTTGAATGCCAAACAGAGAATTTGATATTTGATCCTGGAAGTGACAGAGACCTCCAGAGTTTATTAAATAGGGGATGATATGGCCAGACCTGCACTTTAGCGAGATCACTTTGGCAGCTGATTAGAAGATAGACTGGAATGGGAAGAGACTTGAGGTATGGAGAACAACCAAAAAGCTATTTGCAATAGTCCATGTATTAAGTGATAAGGGTCTGTACTAGAATGGTTAAAAAGGTGGACATATATGAGAAACATATGCAATATATGTTGCAAAGGTAAAAGCAACAGGACTTGGCAACAAATTGGATATGAGGGATGAATGAGTAAGGAATCAAAGATGACCCCTGCGTTATAAGCCTGGGTGATTGGAAAATTGGTGGTACCCTCAGTAGTAATAAGGAAATTTGGAAGAAGGAAAGGTTTGGGGAGGAAGGGGAAAGATAACGAGTTCAGTTTTGAACCTGTTGAATTTAAGATGTCTACAGGAAATCCAGTTTGAGATGTCCATTTGGTAGTTGGAGATGCAAGACTGGAGGTCAACGGAGAGGTATGGGCTGGATATATAGATCTGAAAATCATAGGTATAGGGATGCTAAATGAATCCATTGGAACTAATTAGATCACCAAGCGAAACAGTATAAATGGAGAAGAAAAGAGGACCCAGGACAAAGCCTTGTGGGATACCCAAGGTTACTGAGCATGACTTGGACAAAGATTTAGCAAGGGAGCTTGAGGTGAGGACAGATAGATTGGAGGATAGGTAAGAGAGAAAAGTGTCACAGAAACCTGGAGAAAGAGGGTATCAAGGAGAAGAAGGTGGTCAACAGTGTCGAAAGCTGCCCGGAGATCAAGAAGGAGAAGGATTGGGAAAAGACCATTAAATTTGGCAATTAAGAGATTCTCACTAACTTTAGAGAGAGCAGTTTTGGTTGAATGAAGAGACCAAAAGCCAAATTGTAAAGAGTATTGCCACAAAAGGGAAGAGAGATAAGGGACAATAGAAGGTGAGGGTAGATGGATCAAGTAAAGGTTTTATGATGGAGGAGGCATGGGCATGTTTGTAAGCAGTAAGGAAGCAGCAGCTTCTCCTGGAGAATGTGAATTCCTCAAGGTTAGGAACTATTTCAAGTTTTGTTGTTTTGTATCCCGAAGCCCTAAGACAGCACCTAGCACCTAATAGCTTCTTGAATTCTTGCTGAATTGAACTGAGTACTTGATTGTGGCTTCATTCTGATATGTATTTTCCGATCCATTTTTTAAACTCTGTATCATGCTTTTTCTCCTCAGAGGTTTTCAGTTCCTTGAATGCAAGGCGTGTATCTGATCCAAATTCTGTAAAATGTATAGTATCTAGTAATACATTTGGGGACATATAAAAAGGTTGATGAGTACAATGTTACTGGGATATGCTACACGTAAGATATATGCAAATCAAATTCATTTCAATTTGGTAAACATATTTAAGGACCTGTTATCTTCAAGGTATCGTGATGGTGACTGGGAATACAAAAATTCAAAATACATATAGTCCCTGACTTTAAGGAAGGGCAGCTATGTGGTGCAGTGGATACTGTATGAGGCCTGAAGTCAGGAAGACTCTTCATGAGTTCAAACTGGCCTCAGACCTTCGCTAGCTGTATGACCTTGGGCAAGTGACAACTCTGTTTGCCTTAGTTCCTCCTCTGTCAAATGATGGAAAAGGAAATGGCAAACCACTCCAGTACCTTTCCCAAGAAAACCCCAGGTGGAGTTACTAAGAGTCAGGCATGACTGAAATGACTAAACAACAACAAAAACCCTCAAGGAGGTTACATTTTACTAGAGTGTGGGGCAGGGAAATATGACACAGATAAATAGGGTACTCTAGTACACAAGATAGGATGTGATCGGACAAAGGTGAGACCCAGACAGACTGCTCTAGAAGAAGTTTAGGAGAATGAAAAAACTTTTAGCTGGGCTGAAAAAAGGCTTGATACAAGCAAGAGATGGTTCCTGCCCTGAGCCTAAAGGAAAAGGATTCTGGAAGCTAAAGATAAGGTAGGAATTCAGTCCAACTATGGGTGTAGGAGATGGCCTGTCAAGGTTAGGAGACAGCTAGTAGGCCGGTGTGACAGGAAAAGAAAGCATGCAAAGGAGAGTAGCAAGAAAGAAGGCAATATCCCTGAGGATCAATATCTGTTGCCTGCTTCCAGATAAGCCTGTCTTCTCTTTTTCCTGTTATTGATAAGTTTTTTTTAAAACCTTGACAAAAGTGAAAGCTTTAATTTAAAATTCCAGAATGGGAAAGATGCAATTAGAAACTTTGTTTTTATTAATTGCTCAGAGTGTCTCTTGTCACTACATACCAGCGTAAATAATCCTTTGTACTCTTTAGATTCGCCCTTTCCATTTTATGGACATATGACAGTCTATTTAATAACAAATATTTATCAAATGCCTATTAGTCACTGTGACAGATTAAAAGGATGTATAATACATGGAAAGACTCAGGGTAGGTGTTAGTAGATTATAACCTATTATGAGAGATGATTGACATCCAGGAAAGGAGTTAAAAAACATTTGCAAAGACACGTATGACTAGAAAAGGAAATGATCCTGTTGTAGAGGAAGAATGACAGACAATAGACAGAAAGCCCAATTGCTATGTTGGTACCCCACAAATGGTAGATGAGCCAGAGAAAGACCTGTTGCTCATTGGATGGTTACCCTGTGCACAATAATCCAATAGGATGGGAAGGACTGGAAAGATGGTAATCTTTACTAATAGATGGAGTACTCAAACCAATGACAACATGGATCGCTCTAAGTATGTAGAGATCTGAATATTAGGAGGCAAAATAGTCCAACTGATAAGGGTGCTAGATTTAGAGGCAAGAAGATTGGGGTTCAAATTTCCCTTTAGACATTTACTAGCTGTGAGCCCAGGGCAAGGCCCCTAACCTCTCTTGACCTGTTCTCTCATCTGTGACATGATGAGGTTGGACTCAAAGACTTCACATGTCCCAGCTCTAAGTGGACAATGGCATCCTACAGTATAATCCTATGTAATGCATAGTCCCTACCTTCAAAAAACCTACAACCTCTCTGGGGGGATAGACATATAGGAAGGAAAGAAAGAAATAAACATGCATTAATTGCCTACTATATGCTAAGCACTATATTAAGCACTCTACAGATACTATCTCATTCGATCCACAGAATAACCCAAAGATGTAGATATTTTTGTTATCCCCATTTTATAGTTGAGGAAACTGAGGTAAAAAGAGTAACATTGACCAGGGTCACTTAACAAGGTTAAGCATCTGAGGTCACATTTGAACTCAGATCTTGCTGACTCCAGGCCCAGTACTCTATCTTCTGTATTATTTAATAAGGGCCATCAGATAGAAGGGAACACTGGATTTGAAAGCAAAAGACTTGAGTTTGGGTTCTTGGCCCACTATGCAATAATTATGTGACCTGGGATCATTTCACTTAAACTTTCTGAGCCTGTGCTTTCTTACCTGTAATGCCATTTGTACTACTTATCACACTAAGCCCCAGTGACCTATGGATGTAATCCTAGAATATAAGGTCCTTGAGGGCAAGGACTATTTCATTCTTATCTTTGTAATCTCTAGCTTATAGCACAATACCTGCCATAGAGAAGGAGCTTAATAAATGCCTGTTGAAACTTTCCTCCCTGAATTCAGAGGCAGGGACTACAAAACTGGAATGTCACATATAATGTCAAACATGATCAATATATTGCTTAGGTTTTTTTTCTAAATTTCTCTTTTTCTCTTTCTTATAAAAATTTTGTTATAGGAAGCTGAGGAAGGATATATTCAGAAGCAAAAGTGATGTAAAAAGTTAAATTTGTCAATAAAAACAAGAAAAAGAATTAAGGAATATACAGTGAATTGAATTGAAACCATCAAAAAAGGGATGAAACGTCTTGTTACAATCATTTTAAAAGGGAATTTAAACATCAAAAGCTATGAATAGTTTCGTCTGCTATCATTTCCATTTGATATCTATTAAATTCTAATAAGTTTTTGTTTAAATAGCAAGATAATTTTGATAGTTTTGTCAACTCATCCTACCCAGAGACAGCTGTTCTTGCCAGGAAACACCAAGAAAAGGTCATTGGATGGATCCTAGGGTTTGGAAAGAATCTCAGAGATCATTCCATTCAATTTCCTCATTTTACACATGAGAGAACTGAGACACAGAAAAGTTTAGTGACTTCTCCAAGGTGACCCAGCTAGTAAGTAAACAGTCTGCTAATCCTAAAGCCAGTGCTTTTTCCAGCACAAAGTATTCAGGTAAGACTGGAAACTTTTGATACTAAAATTCACCTAGAAATATTTGACGGTGATGGAGAACATTGCAATTTTGTGATGTCATGAAGTAATCAAACCTCATTCTTTACAGCTGAGAGAACAGAGCTTCGTATCTACATTCCAGAATGGACCCAACCTGGAAACGGAGGTTCATTCATTTTAATGTTCTCTTGATATCACTCTTGAAGAATAGAGGAGCACCACTGGCAGGTAACCAGATGTTTTCAAAGCCCTTTCATTTCCTAAATCAACAAAATAAGCAGAATTTTCCCCAATCGGTAATCTTTGTAAAGGTCAGATTCCTCTTTCCACTTGTCATCTTTTAAAAGGATGTTACTTCTATCATATGTGTATACTCTCTAAATGAAAGTGCAAATGGTATAAAACCTGCTTGGACAGGTCTGCTATTGTTCCTGGAAGGGGTATGTCAATCTATTCCACTATAGTCCCATTATCCAACCTGGGACTTCGTGGACCAAAACACCCCCCACCATCTTTGGTGTCTCTCCTATTAGAATGTAAGCTCTTACCAACCTCCTGACAGAGAGGAGAAAGACCTAGGTGCAGAATAAGACATGCATTTTTGTGCTTGGACAACATGGCAATGAATTTTGCTTTACTATTTGTTACCTGGGCTTTTTTTCTTTTTTTTTCCTTTTAAATAGGGAAGTAGGAGAGAGAGAAAATAAATGTTTGTTAATTGAAAAGTAAAATAAAAGAATTCTTGAAAGGCAGGGCCAGTTTTTGCATTTGTATTTTCATCCCCGGTTTTGCATAGTGCTTGGCACGCAATAAGTGTTTAATAAATGCTTTTTCATTCATGCATACATGTTTAACTTTGTTCTCAAGGGATGGCTTTCACTTCTCTGAATGTACTTCATTTTGTCAATGTCTTTCCAAATATGACCTAAGCCTCCTTTGTTCTGGACTATGCACATCTATTAATGCAGCCAGACATCAAATTAAAGGTTATCTTGCCTACCAATGTTAACTGATATCAAGCTTTCAGTGCTTTAAAATTGCCAATTGTTTTTTTCTTCTCATAGACTATTGTTAGACCAGGTTCCCCCTCCCTCCTCCATTTTATTCTTTTGTAATTGATATTTGAATCTATGTAAAACTTTATGATTAATTTTGTTTGCTTCAACCTTTGGAAGTCTTTTGGAACTTTGATTCTCTTATCCACTTTATTAACTGTCCTCAGTCTAGTGTGATCCAGACTTGGTGAGAATGTCTCCTATGATTCATTTGCTAAAAAATATTGAAGAGAACAAGGGCATATGTTTCTTCTTTTCTTCCATAAACTTCCTTCCATCTCTGTATTCCTAATCCATTGTAGCCTTAGTTTATTTTTTCTCCTGTTGAAAGAATCTCCTGACTCTGGAAACTTTTATAGTGATCCCCTTAGAACTCCACATAGAGGCCTCTGGGAAACACAAAACACACTAAGAGACCATCCCCCACTCAGGAGCATGGCAGGGGATTAAGGTAATTTCAGTAAGTTCTGTTTCCAGCTTCAGTGGGAAAAGTGGTGTGGGAGGAAGAGCAGGAGAAGGTCTTGAACTAAAGAAATGTAATTTGAGTCAGGGTGATGGAGCAGCCCCCAAAAAAATTAATTTGTTCTTAAGTTACATTAAAAGAGCCACAGTGTCCAAGAAGTGATAATTCTGCTGGCCAGCCCACATCTGGAATATCCTATTCAGTTTGGGGCACTACACTTTAAGAAAAACACTGATAAGATGGAAAGTGTTCAGAGGAGAGAAATCTGGATAATGAAGGGCCTCAAGTTCGTGCCAAACGTGGATTGATTTAAGGAACTGGGAGTGTTTAGCCCCTAGAGAATAGAATATTCAGGCAAAGCCAAGATAGCAGAGAAAAGTCAGGCACTCACCTAAGCTGTCCCAAATTTCCCTCCACGCGACTTTAAGACAATACCTCAAAATGAATTCTGGAGTGGCGGAACCCACAAAAGGAAAGGGTGACACAATTTCTCAGTCCAAGGCAATTTAGAAGGTCAGCAGGAAAATTCTGTTGCACCAGGGTGAGAGCAGGCAATGCCCTAGAAAGCCAGCAGCAGGCCTTGGGAGCAATTGAATCTGCAGCAGTAATTTCTGGAGCTCGCAACCCACAGACAGTATGGGTGTTGGTTAACTGCTCGGAAGGATGTACAGGGGTCCCTTCGATGGCACTGGCACAGAAGTCTGTTGCATTGCTCATACATGGATCTAGCTCACAGTCCTTGGTCATAGTCCCAGGGTTAGGAAGAGTACTAGCATGGCAGAGTTTGTGGCCACAGGGGAGCAGGAACACTGGTCACAGTTTTAGGGCAGAAAAGAGTACTTGTGATTGATCACAGACCAGAGCATAGGCCAGGAGAGAAGGGACCACACTTCTCCTTAGATCATACCACCTTGGAAGAACTGAAAACTTACCAACCCCCAGAACTAGCTCTGAAAACAGCACAAAAAAAAACTGAAGCTTGGGAGAGTTTCCCCTCCACCCCAGGAGCAGAGCCCAACTTTAACATAAAGTTAAGAGTCAAGAAATAGACTGGGAAAATTAGTGAAGAAGAAGAAGATGATGATGATGATGATGATGATGATGACCATAGGAGGTTACTATGGTGACAGGGAAGATCAAAGCACAAACTCAGAGGAGGACAACAAAGTCAAAACTGCTACATCCAAAGCCTCAAAGAAAAATGTAAATAAGTCTCAGACCCAAAAAGAATTCCTGGAAGTGCTCAAAAAGGATTTGAAAAATCAAATAAGAAATGTAGAGGAAAAATTGGGGGGTGGGGGTGGGAAATGAGGACGATGCAAGAAAATCATGAAAAAATGAGCCAATAGCTTGGTAAAGGAGACATAAAAAAATACTGAAGAAAATAACACTTTAAAAAAACAGAATATGCCAAATGGTAAACAAGGCACAAAAATTCACTGTAGAGAAAAACTCCTTAAAAAGCAGAACTGGCCAAATGGAAAAAAATACAGTGAAAAAAACACTAGAGGAAAGAGCTTCTTAAAAAGTAGAATTGATCAAATGGTAAAAGAGTTACAAAAGCTCACTGAAGAAAATAATTCCTTAAAAATTAGAATTGGGCAAGTGGAAGCTAATGCCTCCATGAGACATCAAGAAATAATAAAACAAAACCAAAAGAATTAAAAATAGAAGAAAATATGAACTACCTCGTTAGAAAAACAACTGACCTGGCAAACAGATAGAGAAGAGACAATTTAAGAATTATTGGATTACCTGAAAGTCATGATTAAAAAGGAGCCTAGACATCATCTTTCAAGAAATTAACAAGATTGCCCTGATAACCTAGGCACAATAGAAATTGAAAGAACCCACCAATCACCTCCAAAAAGAGATCCCAAGATAAAAACTCCCAGAAATCTTACAGCCAAATTCAAAAGCTCCTAGGTCAAGGAGAAAATAATGCTGTAGCCAGAAAGAAGCAATTTAAATATCATGGGGTTACAGTCAGTATAACACAAGATTTAGCAGCTTCTACTTTAAAGGATCAAAGGGCTTGGAATATGATACTCCAGAAGGCAAAGGAACTAGTATTACAACCAAGAATCACATACCCAGTAAAACTGAGTATAATCCTTCAGGGGGAAAAAATGGACGTTCAATGAAATAGAGTACTTTCAAGCATTCCTGATGAAAAGACCAGAGCTGAATAGAAAATTTGCCTTTCAGATACAAGACTAAATAGAAATATAATAAAGTGAACAGAAAAGAGAAATCATAAGGGATTAAATGAGGTTAAGCCATTTATATTCCTACATGGAAAATGATACTTATAGCTCCTAAGAACTTTATCATTATTAGGGATGTTAGAAGGTGTATACATAGACAAAGGACACATTATGAGTTGAATATGATGGGATAATGTAAAAAAAATTAAGGGATGATTAATTATTATTAATGTACTGGAAGAAGGGGGAAGGGTGAGATAGAATGGGGCAAATTATCTTACATAAAAGAGGTGCAAAGGAGCTTTTACAGGGGAGGGAAAGTTGGTAGATGTTGGGGAGGGAGTGATTGAATGTTATTCTCATCAGAATTGGCTCAAAGAGAGAATAACATACATACTCAATTGGGTATATAATCTATCTTACTGTATGGGAAAGTAGGAGGAGAAGGGAATTAGAGAAAGGGGACTACCAATAGAAGAAAGGGAGGATCTGGGGAGGTGGTAGTCAGAAGCAAACACTTTTGAGGATGGACAGGGTGAAAGGAGAGAGAGCAAGTAGGATAAAACAGGAGGAGAATAGGATGGAGGGAAATGGTTGGTTTGTTGTTGTCCTATGTTCTTGAAGAGGACCAAAATGACATCACTATGCTAGAGTCAAGTTTCAATGTGTCCCACTGTAGGTGATCAAACCAATACAAGCTCAGAATACTCTACCACAAGTCATATATAAATAGCCCATGTGAAAATTTGGGGTAGACACTCTAAATTTGTGCATCCCACATTTCCTTTGAGCTGTCTCAAATTGTGCTTTGCTCATAGAGCACAGCACCTTTTCTGATGTGGCCATGCCATGCTTAGCAGTCCTGTGCCAGTGTTTCCCATGTCATACAATCAGTTCCAAAGTTCTTGAGAGAGACCTTGAAAGTGTCCTTGTATTGCTTCATCTGACCACCATGTGAATGCCTGCCCTGTGTGAATTCTCCATAAAATAGTCTTTTTGGCAAGCATACATTTTGCATTCAAACAATGTGGCCAGCCCATTGGAGTTGCACACTCTGAAGCAGAGTTTGAATGCTTGGTAGTTTAGTTCAAGTAAGGACCTCAGTGTCTGGTACCTTATGCAGCCAGGTTGTCTTCAGAATCTTCCTAAGACAAGTCAAATGGAAATGATTCAGTTTCCTAGCATGACACTTGTAGACTGTCAAGGTTTCTCAGGCATACAACAATGAGGTCAGCACAACGGCTCTGTAGACCTTCAGTTTTATAATCAATCTAATACCTTTTCTCTCCCATGCTTTCCTTCAGGCCTCCCAAACACTGAGCTAGCTCTGGTAATGCTTGCATCAACCTTATTATCAATGTGTACATCCCTGGAAAGTATACTACCAGGGTAAGTGAACTTATCCACAGCATTCAAAACTTCTCCATTTACTATAACTGATAGTTCCATGTATGGATGGTATGATGATGGCCGATGGAGCACCTGTGTTTTCTTGGTGTTTATTGTTAGGCCAAAATTAGCACATAGATTAGCACAGGGTGGAGGGAAATACACAATTAGGAATCATAACAGTGAAAAAAATTTACAGCAAATTTCTCTGATAAAGGTCTCATTTCTCAACTACACAGAAAACTGAGTCAAATTTATAAGAATACAAGTCTTTCCCCAATTGATAAATGGTCAAAAGATATGAACAGGCAGCTTTCAGACAAAGTAATCAAAGCTACTTATGGCCTTGTGAAAAATTCTCTAAATCATTATTGATTAGAGAAATGAAAATTAAAACAACTCTGAGGTATCACCTCATACCTATCAAACTGGCTAATAAGACAAAAAAGGAAAATGACAAATGTTGGAGGGAATGTGGGAAAACTGAGACACTAATGCACTGGTGGAATTGTGAACTGATCTAACCATTCTGGAGAGCAATTTGGAACTATGCCCAAAGGGCTATTAATTTGTGCATATCCTTTAAGCCAGCAATACCACTAGTAGGTCTATATCCCAAAGAGATCAAAATAAAGAAAAGGACCTATATGTACAAAAATATTTATGGTAGTTCTTTTGTGGTGGCAAAGAATTGGAGATTGAGGGAATGCCCATCATCTGGGGAATGGCTGAAAAGGTTGTGGTATATGAAGATAATGGAATACTATTGTGCTATAAGAAATAATGAGCAGGGTGCATTTAGAAAAACCTGGAAAGACTTAGATGAACTGATGCAAAGTGAAATGAGAAGAACTAGGAGAACATTGTTCAGAACAATAGCAATATCGTACAGTGATCAACATTGAAAGATTTAGCCATCCTCAGCAATACAATGATCCAAGATAGTTCTAAGGGACTTAATGCTGAAAATGCTATCCACTTCCAGAGTAAGAACTGATGTAGTCTGAATGCAGATTGAAGTATACTTTTTTAAATATTATTTTTGTTTCTTTTGGTCTGTTTTTTTCACAACATGACTAGTATAGAAATATGTTTTGCAGAACTGCACATGTATATATAATCTATATCAAATTGCTTGCCTTCTCAATGAGGGGGCAGGAAAGGGAGGGAAGGAGAGAATTTGGTACTCAAGATTTTAAAATGTGAGTGTTAAAATTGTTTTTACAATGAGAAAAAATAAAATATTAAATTTCTAAAAAGAGAATAGAAGATTCAGAGAGGTCATAATTAGCTGACTTTAAGTATTTGAAAGCTTGTCTCTTGAAAGAGGAATTAGACTTGTTCTTCTTAATCCACAAAGACAGAAGTAGGAGAATGGGTAGAAGTGACAAAAAGGCAAATTTGGGTTTGATA
>CM053624.1:126754583-126774696 GCA_028646595.1 Phalanger gymnotis
TTTGTAACACCAGCACCTAGCACAATGCCTAGTATCCAGTAGGTACTTAAAACAATTTTGTTGATTGTGGGCATAGGAGAAATAACAGCCAGTGTAAGAATAGCTTGGGGTGGGGGGAGAAGAGGGGAAGGCTTCATGGATGAGATAAAATGTGAGCTAGATTTTGAAGGATGGGTGGAATTTCAAGCTATATAAAAGGATAACTACAAACCAGACAAAGGATTTAGAACTGAAAGGGGCCTTGGAGATCATATAAACCAACCACTTTGGCAGATACTGAGCCAAGAAAAATTATATGACTTGCCCATGGTCACCCAGCCAGTGAATACCAGAGCCAGAGATTGAACCCAGGTCCTTTGACTTAAAGTTCAGTGATCTTTCCACATACCGCAACAGCTTTCTGTAATTCTCTGTGCATTTTACACAGGCATACACCTTGCTTTTGAGGATCATACCGATACTACTACAAAGTTCTGACGTTTACACTTCCTGTCTCAATCATTTTGATTGAGCTGAGCATTAGCTCAGGGGGGTTCTCCAAAGAAAGTACTGAACGCTCATTATGTGTTTGTGTAGGCATCTTCTGTCAGTGCCAGCTGAGGCTCATCAGACCTGTACTGGTGAGGTGGTCTTTAATAGCAGATGGTTCCCAGCAGTCTTTGAGCAAACAAAGCATAATTCTGCAGCTTGCACACTCCATGGAATCAATCCTTTCCCCATTGAATTTCCTGTATTTCCTGGGTTCCACTTGGCTAATTGATGGTCCTGTGTATTGGGATGGCCGATAAAAGCCCGAAAGGTTATTGTAAAACAAGCCCTGAGTCATGGAGGATTGCAATAACTCACCTGTAACTCCAGGTGAGCACTCCTGTTCAAGAACTCTCCTTTGGAATGCCTTATAAAATAAACCTTTGCTTACATAAACATTGTACTTTTTCTTGAAATTGAAGGAAGTTTTTATGTGTTTAATATAACCACAGAGGAAAAACTTCCATTTGGGAGACTCTCCCCCGCCCACCACCACCGAAAAAAGAAATTTGTATTGGTGAAATACACCTGTTTTTGCTTGAATGGGAACATTCCTGACATTCTTAAGAGTGTCCCATCCTATGTAAAATAATAAATGTTGCTAAAGCGATGTAAGCCTAGGCTATTTGCCAGGGGACCAGCCCACAAACAAGGCTATGATTGATTGATTTAAAAAACAAAAGCTCTCACTCAAAGCAAAGATCCTCAAATGGGGAAAGGAGGTAGCATTTTGTTTTGCTATAAATTAAAATAGTGGCAAGCTCAAAGTGGAGATCAAGAAGTGATGGTTAGAGATAACAACTCAAAGGGGAATATAAAATAGCAGTAAGAACAGTGCTGCTTCCATTCAGGGAAATTCAGTCTTAACTACACAGGCTTGGGAGATATGCCCATTGGAGAACTGAATTAGTAAATATTAGTAGAAACCCAAAGCAGCCATATCTCATCCTACTATGATGGGCCAATTATAGAACACATGCCCTTGAGGTTATCACGTGATAAAAGTGAAACTAAGGGCATACAGAGTCTATAAGGCATTATTTCAGCATTAAGGGGAAAACAGTATTGCATTCCAGATCAGGTCATGAAGGTGTAAGGGACTATCACCCAGTTCCCTTTGGTAGAGTTTGACAATGATATAGTGGATAGATTGTTGGACTTATTCAAATCACACTGTTAAAACTAGCTGTGTGGTCCTGAGCAAATCACTTAACCTCTCTGAGCTTTAGCCATCACTCCAAGGCTATATAGAAAGAGTTCCTACACTGATAAAATCACAGGTCCTTTGTGTACTAATGTATATACCTGGTTGTAACAGAGGGTGGCAGAGAGAATACAGTTGTAAAAGCCTAGAAACTGAAACCATCAAGTATCCCCATGTGACACATTACCAATTTGTCATGAGTGGCTGGAAACCAATAAAGAATGGTTCCTGGGTAAGTAGCCCACTGGATAAAATGGCTTTGGTTATGTTATCACAGGATATATGTAAAGGGAAGAAGCGTTCTTCTCCACAGGAGCACTTGGCAGAAGACATGCCAATGCACTCTTTTACATAGAAGTAAAAAGGCAGGTTACTGGAGAAGGAAATGGCAAAGCACTCCAGTATCTTTGCCAAGAAAACCCCATGGATTGTACTGGCATGCTATGGTCCACGAAGTCATGAAGCGTCAGACATAACTGAACGACTAAACAACACCAACAACAATAACGAGGCAGGTATATAATGAGTGAACCAAGCACAAATATGAAGGGGCCTTGTGGGGAGGAACAGGAAACCAGTAACTGCTGCTTCATAATATGCCTTCTATGGAAAGGGAGTGCAATAGCTAATCCGTATGTCATCTCTGTGTTGGCCACCAGATGGCGTGCCAAGTTCAAGTTGCTCCAGCTCCCTCTCTGAATAGTTCAAGAACAAAGGCTCATTGTTTCATGTCCTAAGTCCCTTTCCAGCCCCTCTTGCACATGCCCAGACAGGACTTACCTTGATCTCTCAGCTTCCAGTCTTTCATTTTAGTGCTTTTGCCCAGGTTCGTTCTAGTCTGTTCTAAATTTCTCATCCTTCATGCCTATACTATGTTGCCTGTTGCCTCCTCACATCTGCTTCATATTCTCTCTTCAAGATCCGACTTAACTAGTTCCTTCTACAAAAAGATTTTCCTGATCTACTTCCTCCTCACAACTGCTAGTGTCTTCCCTCCTAACTGCCTTGTATTAAACTACCTTGTATTTATTTAGATTTATTCTCTTTATATTTATGTGACACCCTGTTACATTAATTATCTCCTTTTAAGCCTTGAGGCAATATAGCATCTATTCAGATCCATGTGGTTTCCTTTTCTACTGCTTTATGGAATTTATATTCAACAAAATTTAGGAACACACTCATAATTGCTCTGAGTCCCCATTTAGGAAAGGACCTAACATTTAGGTAGAGGTTTAGCTCTCTGTCTTAATTTTATTTATTTATATCTTTTTCTAGTTAACCCCTAGCCTCTTCATGGTTGATGCAAAATTCATGACACAGGAAATGCATGTGCAAAAAAAGCAGCATAGCTTATCACAATGTCTGTGGTTAGACAGCTACTAGGAGAGGAAGTTGGGGAAAAATCTGAACTTTTCTTGAAATTTCTGTCAGCCCTGATAGCTTCAATCTGAATATTTTGCTCTGAGATGCAAGGTTTCCATAGGGCCAATAGTATATCACTCTTCTCTGCCATAACTCGGTCCTACCTTCTCTTTCTCAGAGCCTAGGTTTCCGGTCCTTTCCAGTTCAGCTCTGAATGTCCCCACTCCTTACTCTTTGCTGCCAGGCCTCAAAATCTCTTTCAAGTTCTGAACTCCCTCTCATATTCTTATCTACTGCACCACCTGTCTACAAAATTATGTTATATATCTTCAACTGGACCTCTCTATATCAAGGCAATTCTTTTAGGCATCCCTAATTAACCCATTATCCTATACATCACAACGGTTCTTACAAATCTATTTTTCCCTTTTCAAACCCTCCATTGCTCCCTCTCCCTCCACACCTTTCAGTTGAGAATTCTGCCTCATATTTTACTGAAAAAAATTGAAGCCATTTGCCAACAACTCCTTCTTCTCTCACCTCTTTTCCATCTCACATTACTCAGATACCTTCTGCCACTCTGTCCTCCTTCATTCCTTTTCTCACATATAGATGTAGCCTTTCTCCTTGCCAGCGTAAACCCCTCTCATGTGCACAAGTGATTTCATTCTATCCTGTCTTCTTCAGCAGATTGCCCTCTCTATCATCCCACCTTCTCATTTTTAGTCAATTTTTCCTTGTCTACCAGCTGCTTCTGTACTGCCTACATAGATGCTTATGTCTCCCTCATCCTCAAAAAGCCCTCACTTGACCCTTCCATCCTCTCTAGCTATCATCTTATATTTCTCCTCCCTTGTGAGGCTAAACTCATTCAGAAGGCCTTCTATGATAGATACCTCCATTTTCTTCTCACTATTTTCTTAACTCTTTATAGTATAACTTCCAATTTCATCATTCAACCACAACAGCTCTGTCCAAAGTTACCAACAATCTCTTAATTGACAAATTTAATGGCCTTTTCTCAATCCTCATCCTTCTCAATCTCTCCACAGCCTTTGATGTTATTGATGAACTTCTCCTATCTTCAGATTTTCCTGCCACTACTCTCTCCTGCTCCCTCTCAATCTCCTTTGCTGGTTCTCAGGTCATACATGCTGTGAGTGTCCCACAGGGCTTTGTCCTTGGCCCTCTTCTTCTTTCCTTCTATACTATTTAACTTAGCGATCTCATCAGCTCCTGTGAACTATTATCTCTGTGGTAATGATTCTCAAATCTCCCTATCTAGCCCTAACCTCACTGCTGACCTCCAGTATAGCATCTCCTAACTGTCTATTAAACATCTCAAATTGGTTGCATTTTAGACATCTTAAACTCAATATGTTCAAACCTGAACTCATTATATTTTCCCCCAAAATCCTCCCCTCATCCAATATCCCTATCACTGTCGAGGGTAACACCACCCTTCCAGTCACCCAGGCTCACAACCTAGGTATCAGCCTCATTTCCTCTCTCTGTCACCCCATATCAATCTGTTGCCAAGGCCTGCAAGTTTTACTTTTGTAACATTTCTCCTATACTCCTTCTCTCTTCTGACACTGCCACCCTCTTGGTTCAGGCCCTGATTTCCTTACATCTAGACTACTGCAATAGCCTACTGGTTGGTCTCCCTACCACAAGTCTCTCCCCAGTTCAGGCTATCCTCCACTCAACTGTCAAAATGATCTCCTAAATGTTGGTCTAACCATGTCACAAACATACACTTCAGTGGCTCCCTGTCACCTACAGGATCAAATATAAAATACTCTGACTTTTAAAGCTCTTCATATAAGCAGCACCACTCCCCACCTTAAGACTTTCTTCTCATCTCTAACATCCTCTGAGATCCTCACTATTCCTCATACAAAACACTCTATCTCCCAACTCCAGGCATTTTCACTGGCTATTCCCCATGCCTAGAATGCTGTCCCTCTTTATTTCCTTTCCTTGACTTCCTTCAAATATCTGGAAAAATTCTACCTTCTACAGGAAGCCTTTCAATAACCCCCTTAATGGTAGTATTTCCCCCTGTTGATTATTTCAAATTTATTCTTTATATTGCTTCATTATGCCTTGTTGTTTGCATGTTGTCTCACTCCCCCACCCCAACCCCCTTAAACTGTGAGCTCCTTGAGAAGCAAGGAGTGTTTATTGACTTTACTTGTAACCCTGGTGTTTAGCACACTGCCTGGAAGAAAGTAGAGGCTATATTTTTTAACTGACTGAGTGACTGACTCCCAGAATGTCATGAAGACTCTGGTTTTCTAAAACTGAGCATTATCACATTAGCAAGATGGCATACACATATATCAGACAGCATTTTCTTATATTTCTTTGAATTTCTTATATTTCTCTAAAATTCAATATGTTTGACAAAAATCTATGTAGAACAAGCCAAATGTCCTCTTATTATTTACCAACTGCCCTTGGAAAAAAAGAAGATATTATCTGTAAAGTCCATTAGGAACAGGCACTCTGGACCCAGAACTAATTTTGACAAAATTCCTTGCAGTTATTGCTATTTTATTTTCAAAAAATAAGTAAGTGTGAACTTACCCCATGTTTACTTTGCATACACTTACAGGAATGTATGGTTTCACTAGTTAGAAATGAAGCTTCTTGGTGGTAAAGATTGTTTCATTTTGATTTTTGCACCCCCAGGGCCTAGTACAGTGCCTGCAACATAAAGACTTTTTCATTAATTGGTTCTTACAGAAATGACATTTCCCATATAGAGTTCGGAGACAGTTTGGGAGAAGGCTCTTCCTTTTTAATTCCTTACATGTTCTGAAATAGTAATATTGCATAACACTTCAGTTCACAAAGTTCCCTTGTGAGACAGTCAAGATGGTTATTACCACCTCCGTCTTACAGACGAAGAAACTGAGGCTCAGAGAACTGATGTGCTTTGCCCCGACTAATAAATGGAGGTGGGATTTGAACCCAGGTTTTTTTTCCTCCTAATCTTCAGCACTAGCTCCAAAAGCAACTTAGCTAGGTATCATTTTATAGTTAACTCACTATAGGGCTAATTACATTTAGGAAACTGGCCAAACATTGGGGGGACGTTGTCTTGCTTTATTATGCATATTTGTTACAAGACATTTGGGGGGGTTCCCATTTTTTCCCAAGGGGGTGGATGTGAGAAGAATAGAAAATAGAATTGTACTTTTTTAAAAATAGAGGTGGGATTGCTACAGATGTAAAATGTTTGCATGTATCATCTTTTTTTTAATGTAGAAAAAATTATTTAATATTTTATTTTTTCCCAATTACATGTAAAAACAATTTTTAGCATTCATTTTTTAAAAATTTTGAGTTCAAAATTCTTTCCTTTCCCCCGCTCATTGATATAGGTTATATAGTTGCATGTACTTTCAGATGAGGTCTCTTTATTATTAGTTTTATTTATTTATTTTGCCTCATTACAAGAGACCTCTCACGAAGTGGGAGTAATTGGTAAATTGAAGCTGAAAGTGACCCCTTCAAAGGAGGAAACCAGGCACAAAGACAACTCTGTCTACATTAGATTTAGTTAGAGAATCTTGTACCAGTCAGACTTGGCAGACTAAGCTGCTTTGGCTCCACCCCAGAAGCAGCACCAGTTAGATATGGAGCAGAAATAAAGGATGTAGAAATACTAAGGGTTATGTGTCCTTCCGGTCTTCTTAATTGCAAAATGGCTTCTCATTGTGTTCTGTACTCCATTTCCCCTGCAACAACTAGGGGACCTTTTCTTCAGACTCTAGGAAAGACAGGCTCAGGCCTGCAGCAACTTTACAGAAAATTACAAATAATACTACTTCATTTCCCTGAATCATTCCTTATCTTTGTCAAGGTTAATCAGCTAGATGAAAGTCTACAAAGTCATGAATCGTAAGTCTTATAATAACCAGAGTGAAGAGTCAGAGCTTGATTGCCTTGCGTCTGTTCTAAAGGTTTCAGGCTGTCTTCTCCCTTTCATCATTATCCACCCCTGAAATGTTCACTTCATGCATGGTCCCGTACAGGACTAAACTAAAGGTAATGATGCTCATGAGGTGTTCCAGAAGGCAGTCAATGCTCCGAGACAGTGAAAGGTACAGGAAAAGGCCCCTCCTCTCTCTGGAAATCAGGCTAACTTAGAGAGAACCAATAACCCAGTTATAATTTGTTCCTTGGGAAAGATGAATTGTCAGTGCCTGGCACCAGAAGTGTTTACTAATTTTATTTTTTTAATTTTTAGTAAGCACTTATTAAGGGCCTACTAGGTACCAAGCATTGTGCTAAGTAAGCATTTGCATACCATCACACCCAGCACTTAGCACGGTGCCTGGTACCTAGTAGGCATTTAATATATGTTTTTTGATGATTTGTCACTTCATGTGTTCCTCATACCTACCTGTGAGGTAGGTGCTATTTACAGATGAGAAAAATGAAGCAGACCGAAGTTTAGTGACTTTGACCAGGGTCACATTTCTAGTCCGTGTCTGATGTCAGATTTGAACTCGATTGTCCTTAACTCCACATCCAAGGCTCTAGTTACTGCACCAACAACAATCTTGTTGATTGGTTTGGAGTCTGTTTCACAGTGGGCCTAAGAGTTCAATTATTCCTTAGAAGGAAGTTTTGATCTAGCCCCTTGTTCCAATTAAGGAGACTTCAAGGGTCGGAATTTAAGTAAACTTTGTAAAGAAACCCATTTTACCACAGAAACTTTATATTTATGACCTTTATCATGGAGACATTGTTGCTATCACTAGCTCACTATGATTTTAAAATGACTTTAATTTTTTTTTTTTTGCTATCCACATTCAGAGAAAGAACTATGGAGTCAATGCAGATCGAAGCATACTATTTTCACTTTTTTTGTTTTTTCTTTCTTGCAGTTTTCCCCTTTTGTTCTGATTCTTCTTTCACAACATGACTAATGTGGAAATACATTTAATATGATTGTACATGTACAGCCTATATCAATTTGCTTGCCATTTTGGGGAGGGAAGACAGGAGAAAAAATTCAGAACTCAAAATCTTACGTAAGTGAATGTGTTGAAAACTAATTAGAAAAAAAAATAAAATATTATCAAGAAGTGGGGAGGACATTTTTGTATGTATATCAAAAGGATCCAACCAGACTTTTTTTTTTTTGGTGAATAAGCATTAACACTGGTTATTTCCTATCATAAGGACATACACTATTGCTAAGCAGCATTAAGGAAAAGTCAACAGAAACAATTCAATTTGTCTAATTTTTTTTTGCTTACCTAAGAATTATTTCATTCACATATCACATATTTTCTTTAACTTTTCACCTCTTTAGGTTCTGTCTTCCCAGTTAGACAGAGAACTGCTCCTTAAATGTGAGTATCATTCTTCTTTGTATCCATCTAATGACTGGCACAGCGCCTGGCATGTGTTAGACACTCAATAAACACTTAAGAATTGAGCAGAAAGATTGCTGAATGGTGGCAGACTTAGCTGAAGTTCAACAATATAAATTTGTCATGGGCCAGTTCTTTGTGGTGTTAATCTTCCTCTAGTAACACTCTACAGCCTTGAATGAATGAATGAATGAATGAATGATTTTTTTTAGTTTATTAATACTTATTGTGTGCCAAGAATGCTACTAAGCAATGGGGCTGCAAATAGAAATGTGAAATAATTCCTACTTTCAGGAAGTTCATATTCTAATTACTGAGGATAGAAAGGCCTGATAGTTTAGGACCTGTGTAGTGGTAGGTCAGATAGCAATGGCCGAAGGTCTAGTGATACTCCATTTTTCCAGAGAGATTATAATTTTTAATCCCCTGCTCATGTAAGCATTATGAATGGTCATGTCTACAAGGGGGTAGGGATGGGGATGGGAGAGGAGTGAGGCACCAGCCCATGAAAATTGGGAAGGGGAGAGTGTCCTAAGGATCAGAATGGAATGGAGTCTCTGGATTCCTAACAGATAGATTCCAGGTGGGGGCAGGGAGGTGTTGGTCAAGATCTAGCTAGAGCAAGAGTGAAAAAATGAGATTATTGAAATAATAGGATGAGAGGATTTAGAGCTGGGAAGGACCTTAAAGATCAGTTAGTCTAAACTCATTCTACAGATGAGAAAACCAAGGCCAAGGAGGTTCGGTGACTTGATCAAGGTAATACAGGTAATAACAAGGCTGAGATTTGGACTCTGATCCCATACCTCTAAATCACCAGGTTTCCAAAGTTAAGCATTGGTTCAGTGCAGCATATTTGGTGGATGGTCAAGGGGGTATGGAAGCTTAGGGTTCAGGTAAGAACATCATTCAAGTAGCTCACTGTGGAATCCAGATTAACTAGAGTAAAATATGTCTGGGCATCTAGGTAGAATAAAGTGCTGTGTGTGGAGGAGTTAGGAAGACCTGAGTTCAAATCTGACCTCAGACACTTTCTAGCTCTGTGACCCTGGACAAGTCACTCTATCTATGCCTATCTATCTCAATTTCCTCATCTATAAAATGAGCTGGACAAGGAAATGGCAAACCACTCCAGTCTCTTTGCCCAAAAAACCCCCAAATGGGATCACTAAGAATCAGACACAATTGAAACAACTGAATGACAACAAAATATATCTAGGAGAGGCTTAATGAACTGGAGAAAACAGAAGGGGCTCAGGTGTAGACGAAGAACAAGTTCGAGTTAAAATGCAAAGAGAGATGTATATTTTAAGGCATGGCTGATGTAGGAATTTGTTTTCCCATACTACACGTTTGTAACAAGGGTTTTCTTTTTCTTTTTTCAGTGGGGGTCGCAATAAGAGGAACAGATTATAAATGTATGTAAAGATAATAAATTTATTAGACTCTTGGAGGGGGTGGGTGGGATGGGGGGAAAGAGTCAGGGGAGAAGATAAAGTAACAGGAGATAATAAAAAGAGAGGCTGAGAAAGAAAATAATGAGTAAAAATAAGATGGAAGGAAATTCACAAGTAGTATTTATAACTTTGGATGTGAATGGGATGTTTATAGCAGCTCTCTTTGTGGTGGCAAAGAACTAGAAATCACAGGGATGTCCGTCAACTGGTGAATGGCTGAATAAACTGTAGTATATGGTTGCGATAGAATACTATTGTACTATTAGAAACGATGAGCTCAATGATCTTAGAAAAACATGGAAAGACTTACCCAAAATGGTGGAGAGGGTGAAGTGAGCAGAACCAGAAGAACATATACAGAAAGAGCAATATTGTTTTAAGAACAACTTTGAGCAACTAAGTCATTTTGACTATTACAAATACACAAATAAAAATAAAGGACATATGAAGAAAAATTCTGTCTGCATTCTAAGAAAGAACAGATAAATAGAAGTAGGTATAGAATAATTTTGCATATATACATAAATATGTCTATATGCATACATGTGTCTACACACACATACATCTATACACATATATGTATATACCTATTTGTGTCTAATAGTAGCTAACTTTAGGGGAGGAGGCAGAGAGAAAAAAAAAGGAGAGGAAAGAAATTTTCATGATAACTTTATTAGATGTTAGATTTTCAATTTCTTGTGCAATCATCTTTTTATTATACTATGCTATGGAAATACTTCTTTTATTTCATAAATTAAAAATTAAAATTAATTAAAAAGATTTTTAAAAAAAGAACATGCTTTATTAGCATAGGGAAGCGGAAACATAAGAAATAAGGAATTTGCCATAGAAAATTTCTGTTATCTAAGAACTGTACAAAGTAGATGTCCATCAGTTAGGGAATAGCTAAACAAATCGCAATGAGTAAATGTAGTGGAATCTTACTGCACTGTAAGAAATGACGTTTGCAATGAATACAGAGAAGTATGAAAAAGTCGATATGAACTTATGCAGAACAAAGAAAGCAGAACCAAGAAAACAATATACACAATGACTACAATAATGTACATGGGAAGAACGACGATGCATCAAAAATCAAAAGTAAATGTAACAAAACAATCAAGATCCAGCAGGACTCAAATGAAGAGATCCCCAATCTACCCCTTTTTGGAAGCATGAGCAGTATACAAGTTGGGGCAGCTAGGTGGTGCAGTGAGTAGAGCACCCGCCCTGAAGTCAGGAGGACCTGAGTTCAAATCTGACCTCAGACACTGGACACACTAGCTATGTGACCTTGGGCAAGTCACTTAACCATAATTGCCCTGCCTTTTCCTCTCCAAAAGAATCACTATTAAGAGCGGTATAGTGGTCATACATTGTACATGTATGGAAAAACTGACGTTTTTCCTCTCAAAAATACTATTTGTTATATAGGGTGGCTGTCTGGGAAGAGGAATGAGATAACTATGATGACATAAGAAACAGAAGATATCAATAAAAACTTTTTTAAAAATAAAATTTCTGTGAGGTCAGGTAGTAGAAAGTGAAAAATAGATTACAATAAAGGAGAGTTTGTCTATAGGCCACAGTCAGTGAGGACTTTTAAGGGAATAATAGAGTGGGTGGAAATTTAATGGGTATGAGGGTTGACTGTTGGTCAATAGGGGCCAAAATCTTGAAGGCAGACTGTTTCATTTTTGCCTAGGACCTAGTGCAAAATCTGACATAGCAGGCACACAGATTTTTTTCTTTCTTTAAATATTTTTTCTAATTACATATAAAGACAACTTTTAATATTTTTTTTTAATTTTGAGTTCCAAATTCTCTCCCTCCCTCCCTCCCCTCCTTCCTTCTTGAGAAGGCAAGCAATACATTGATATAGATTATACACGCAAATATGTACATGTAAGCATATGCATATATATACAAGCAAAATGATATGGTATGCATGTGCAGTCACACAAAACATATTTCCATTTAGCCATGTTGAGAAAGAAAACACAGACAAGAAGAATAAAGAAAAAATGCTTTAATCTTCATTTGATCTATCAGTTCTTTCTCTGGAGGTAGATAGCATTTTTCATCATAAGTCCTTTAGAATTGTATTGCTGAGAAATAGTAAGAGCATAGTTAATGTTTATTTAATTAGACTAAATATAGGTATAGGTTTATTATATAATAATCATAAGGTTTAATTAAAGGAGATATAAACTCATCATCAATTCACTTTTATTGAATGACCACTATATAATAATACTCTGTACTAGACCCTGAGGATACACAAAGATGTTGGAGAGACAGAATGCATACATCAGAATAACTTACAACCTAAAATAGGATATGAATGTCAAATGAATGATGAAACAATAAGTGTTATGGGAGGTCAGAGGAGGGAATAATTACAAAGACCTGGACATGTCAGGAAGAAGCTGGTACTTGTATCTTGAAGAAAAGGCCAGGATTTAAACAAGCAAAGACTCAACATGGAGGGTGCTTCAGCAAGGAGTCTAGGTGGAGGAAAAATCATAGTCAAAAGCACAGAGTCTATAATGCACCTAACGTGTTTAGAGAACATTAATTAAAGCAGTTTGGGTTGGGAAGTAGTAGAAAATAAGGTTGGTGCAATGAGCTAAGTGGTACAGTGGATAAGAATGCCAGGCCTAGAGTCAGGAAGATTCATCTTCCTGAGTTCAAATCTGGCCTCAGACATTTACAGCTGTGTGACCCCAGGCAAGTCACTTAACCCTATTTGCCTCAGTTTCCCCATCTGTAAAATGAACTGGAGAAGGAAAAGGCAAACTAGTCCAGTATCTATGCCAAGAAAACCCCAAATGGGGTCATGAAGAATAGGGCACAACTGAAAACAACTGAACCACAACAAGACAGTTAGATGTTGAAAGAGGACTTGAGAGTTTTCATAAGGCTCTAGAACAATGGTCTTCAACATGCGGCCATGGCATTACTCTAAAGAGTGTGAGACCTCCCTGCCATAGTCAAGCGTGGGCTTATCTCCCACACGTCTATACCAACTACACCAACAACCAATAGTTAAGCATTCTCCTACTCCATTTCTTCCCACCATTGGCTTCCATGGCTGGGCAAGTCCCTCAAGACGGTTGTAACTCAACCAGGGTCCGAGTGCCCAAATAACCACAAAGGCACAATTCTATGCACTCTGTATCCTCTTGGATTTTCATAATCAAAGTTCATACAATATTACTGTACAGACTTATGCTTTGTAGTGTACTGTAGTAGCAATAATTTCTGTACATGATCAAGAGTTTATTGCTGTATTTCTTTTACTGTTCTTTTTCCCCCTCCCCTTTTTAAGGGTTAGCATTAACCCACATTAGCAAATGGCAAGGTGTAAAAAAGTCACTTAAAGTGCTTAGTAAGACAAAAATTGCAAGACACAGATTTGCGGTTCTTTACTGAACGTAACTATAAAGGGTTTTATTGAACGTTGTCAAATTTGTAAGCTTGGAGAAAGATATCAGATTTATAATGCCATTCTGAATGTGCTACAATAGATGTAAAATTCTTTAATATTGTCTTTGAAAATGTTAAATTGAGGATTCTAGTAACTTACATTTGAATTGGCATGTTATATACTGCAAGAGATATTTGATTTTTGACACAGTAAAAAGTTCTTTAAAATAGATGTCTTTTCTAATTCCATTTTGTTTTAAAGGCATATTTCAAATGTAGGGCTTTTTTTTTTCCATTTAGTAAAAGTTGTCTAATTGATTTAGAAAAAAAAAAAGCAATCCCCCTACACACACACACACACACACACACACACACACACACACACACACACACACACACATCTTACATCCCAGATCACCTCATGGTCCCTACAGGACACTTTCAGAGGTCAGGTTCTATGCTTGGGGGAAGTTGCTAATGTGGCCAACACATACACTTTCCAATAAGAAAAAAGTGAATAGAACAGGAAGAGCAAGCATGGTATATCAGTAATTAAGGCAGAGCTTTTTGCTGTTTTTCTCTTAAGTGCCTTTAATGATGCTGGCCTTTGTTGGAATGGGGCAGGTAAAAAGGAATCTTTTTGTCTTGGAGTATTTCTCAGCCCTAGGACAATGTAATGATAATCAGGGCAGGACTTTTTGTTGTCTTCTCCTTTAGAATGCTAAGGCAGTTAAATACTTTTGATGAGTCTTGTCTTTCAAATGTAATGGCCAGCAAAATGGGATTTTTCACTGTTCTTTGAGTGCTTCTCAGCACCGAGGTAATCAAGTGTCCCAGGGCCCTGAGACTGATATATAAGATCCAAGATTGGTGTTTGACTTTTGGGGCACACTCATGGAAGGGTTGTTGAGACTCTGGGCAAGCTGTAACTGCCCCTCCTGGCTTTGTAACCCAGGTAGATGTTGGTGATTCTCTGGTAACTATGAATTGTGATTTGAATCAGACAAGGTCTGCCTGTTGATGTTTGTAATTGTGTTTGACTTGAAGTTCAGGGGGCTGATCTTTTCTCCCTGAACTAAGTGAGTTATATATGTATATGTGATTAAAGTGAGATTGTTAACCCCTTAAAGTTGCTTTCCTTAGAAAAGCAGATCAAAGAACTTGTGCTGGCAGCTCTTGTTGCTGGTCTTGTTGGCTCTTATAGCCCAACAGCTGCTGCTAGCAGATTGTTGTCACACATGGACTGGTTGTAACCGGCATGGAAGATTTCATTACATTTTCTTTATCCTCCACCCCCAAATACAACCTTCTTTCAAATTTCCCCATGTAATGTTAAGAGGTTCTTGGGGATACTTCTCCCAACTTTTACTCTCACTGGCAAGTTAGGTCCCCAGAAAGCAGCTACATTTCCCTCCTATCCCAGGGGCCTAGGAGTATCCCTATGGAATTATACTGAAGAGGTTAAAGAAAAAATGATGATGGTAGTAGGGAACCATAGTTTCTAGGGGTGCTCGAGACCCCAAAATGTCTACACTCCGGGTCCTGCCAAAAGAATTCGACTCAAGCCTTCTCAGCCAAGGGAAAAGAGAAAGTTTATTAGGGATTCACCACAATGGGTTGTCTTAAGAAATCCCACCCTTTGTGATGCCTGTTTTCACAAGCAGGCCAGATTCAATCTACTGAGTTAGATTGAATCTGAGCACCTTCATGGAGGCAAGATGAGATTTATATACACAAAGATTGTGGGAGGTATTGAGGGGTGGTCTAGTAAGTGTCTAAGGCCAGATTTGAACTCAGATGAGAGAAATGGTGAAGTGGCCCCCAACCCCACACCTACCCATACTTAGTTTTAAGCACTAAATCAAATGAGTTTGGTTTCTCACCTTCAGCTGAAGGAGGTGACTTCCAGTTGTCCTCAGATCCTAAATACATTTAGGTAGAATTCCAAGTGATCTGAAAGTTCAGGAACCAGGTATCCTTCTGACATAGGAAAATGGGTTTTCTTTGCCTTTATCTTTTCTTAATTGGAGAAGGCCATTTTCAAGGCCAAGCTAGGCCCTTGTTAGGCCCTAAGCAAGTAGTAATCTCTGATAAACCTTATAATATGTTGTTTGTTGAATCTATATAACTGCATATAGGGGGTGATGGTGATTTTCACCATTGCCTGTGAGACTTTCTGAGAAGTGTGCCATGACAAGTGTTTTAAATCTCTTTCTCGTACAGCCCTGAGGAAGCAAGAGAAAGGACAATACTTTTCTTCCTCAGACCTCAGACATTGATTTGCCAAGGATGACGAATTTTTAAACAGAAGAATATAACAGAGTACTGGCCTCTAACTATAATATAACTGGAGAGTCCTTTCCTTCATACATGCACAGTGTTTTGCCTACTTCAATCTCCCATGTGGACGGCTTGGTCAAGCGGGTCATTCCTCCAGGCTGTGCTGGCACCTCACCCAGCTCAGCTGACAATAAACTCTGGTATGGAGTCTTAATTCCTGGACCTCTGGTAGCCAGCTCCCTCTTCCAATCCTTCAGAGCTCACAAGGTCACAGAAATCTCCAATATTCCTCCACCTAAGAGCAGGAGAGAATAGATACAAAGGCGACCAAAGCCATAGCAATGCCATCTGCTTGCTGGAGGCAGCGTCAGTGGGGAGATAAAGGCCTGAGGCCTTTCTTTCCCACCGCCCCCCACCTGCAGCATTTCATCCTCCTCATTGGAATGCAGCCAAGGAGAGAGAGAAAGAAGTTGAGTTGCCCCGTTGGGAATCTTTTGTATGCTCATTCACCACTGGCTCAGTAGCCAATCCAAAAGCCTTCCCTCTCCAAGCAGTAAGCAGACAGAAAATAGTCACAGAGTACCCATGCATGTTCTAAGTCAGGAAGCAGGGCCTTTCCATTATGCATGCCTGGAAGCAGGTTTTCTGCCTTTATGTAAGGGATTGTAGCAGGCAAAACACAAAAACAAGCTGGAACAATGGGACTCCCATTGGCCGGTTCCCTATTACATTTGTATCCCCGGTGCTTATTATAGTGCTTTGTACATAGTAAGTGCTAAATAAAAGGTTTTTGATTGACTGCCTGACCACTAAGAAGTTTGAAGAACACGGTGTAGAATTCAGTTCCTTTGTTTTAACGTTGTGTTCCACAAAAACAAGCCCATTCTCTAGAAAAACATGCCAGTTTGTGTTTTGTTTCATTAAATATGGACATTGACAGAGATTGGTGGGTTGTGTTTAATTTTGTTTGTTTCATCAATGGAAGAGACTTTTTTTTTACCATTTCAATTTATCATTTATTTTTAACATTCTTTTCTTTTTAAATTTTGAGTTCGAAAGTCTTTCCCTTCCTCCTACCCCTTATCCTACCCACTAAGAAGGCAAGCAATATATCAGTTTTACATGTAAAATCATGCAAAGTATATTTCCATATTAGCCATATTTCCAAAAAAAAGCAAAAAACAAATAGAGAAAATTATACTTCAATCTGAAGTCAGAGTTCATCAGTTCTCTCTCCGGAGGTGGATAGCATTCTTTCATCATGAGACTTCTAGAGTTGTCTTGGATCATTGGCTTGATTAGAGTAGCCCAGTCTTTCACAGCTGATCATCGTTATAACATTGTTATTACTTGATCTCTTGGTTCTTCTAACTTCACTTTTCATCAGTTCAAATACATCTTGCCATGTTTTTCTGCAACTACCTCATTGTTTCCCACAGCATAATAGTACTCCATCACAATCATATGCCCACAAATTGTTCAGCCATTCCCCAACCGATACAGATTCCTTCAATTTCCAATTCGCTGCCCCCACAAACAGAGCTACTACAAATATTTTTGTACTTATAGGTCCTTTTCCTTTTTTAAAAAAATTTCTTTGGGATACAGACCAAGTAGTAGTATTGCTGGGTTACATATTTGAGCAATGAGGTCCTTTTCAGAAAACTTGCTGTAAATATAATTTTATGTTAGTTCATTGTCTATGGTACCTTTTAGCATAGCTTCCCTGATTATCTCTTTTAATTGTTTTTTTTTTTTGGTAAGGTCATGATTGTTACCCTTGCCTTTTTTACTTCAGCTGAAGGATATAAGATACTGCTTCAGCCCTTTGTTTTAACTCTGTGTATGTGTCTTTCTGTTTCAAGTGTGTCTCTTGTGAACAACATATTATTAGATTCTGGTTTGTAATCCATTTTCTTCTCTCTCTCTCTCTCTCTCTCTCTCTCTCTCTCTGTCTCTCTCTCTTTGTCTCTGTCTCTCCTCCTCAATGATGCAATTTGGGGTTGCTGAGATGCCCAAAATGTCAGGGTACAGGGGGGTCTGCCTGGAAAGAATTCAAGCTCTCAAACCTTCTTTCAGTCAAAGTGGCAAGGTTTATTGGCCAATAGGAGGAGGAGAATAGATTCTTAGTGAATCTGAGCCTTGATGGGGTGAGATTGATATGTATATACAAAAAAAGACAGTGAGAAGATCTAGATGGAATTAAGGAGTGGTAAATAGCCCGAGGTGGGCCAGGTGCAGACAGTGAAAAGAGTTAAGCAGTCTGGAGTGGGTCAAGAAAACTGTGAGAGGACTGCTGAATATCTAGGTTGGCTGGGATGGGCCAGATGCCCCAGGCAGCTGCCAGTGATCTGGGCTGCTGAAATGTGTGGGAAAATTCAGAGAGTGGGTTGCTGAAATGCATGGGAAAATTCAGGGTCCAGGCCCCATCACTCAAGAGTCTATTTTGTTTCTAACCCCTTCTTCCTTTAATCTACTTTTATAATCTTCCCCCCTTTTCTCTTATCCCTTTCCCTTCCTATTTTCCTTTTGGTTAAATTACACTTCTGTATACAGCTGAGTGTGTATATATATTCTTCCCTTTTTTAACCAATTTCATTGACAATGAGGCTCAAGCATTGCCTGACACTCCTGACTGTTTCCTCCTCCATTGTAAAAGTCTTTCTTTGTATACCTCTTTTGTGAGAGAAAATTTTCCCTATTCCGTCTCTCTCTTCCCCCTTCTCCCTGTGTATCCCTCTTTCCTACCCCTTCATTATTTTTGCAGACCATTCCAACATAATCAACTGTAGCAACAATTTGGCTAGCAGCTGCTGCAGGGGTGAAAAACCAACACAGGACCAGCAACAAGAGCTACCAGCACAAATTCTTTGATCTGCTTTACTAAGGAAAGTAACTTTAAGGGTTATCAATCTTACTTTAATCACACATACAAATATAACTCACTTAATTCAGGAGGAAAAGCCAGCAAGCTGAACTTCAGAACAAATACAAACAAATTACAAACATACATTATAAACAAACCAAATACAAACCAACATTTGGGTTAGCAAGGTGGGGGGGGGCAGTTACAACAGCTCACCCAGAGTCACACACCAGTTTTCCAGTGAGTGATAGCCCCAAACAAAACATCTGGGTTTCTTCAAAGCTGGGGAGCTCTTAACAATGGCTACTCAGAGTCTCCACATCAATACTTCTCCAGTGAGTGAGAGCCTCAAGGAAAAATACAAACCTTTGAGTTCATACATCCTGTTCAGGGTCAGAGGGTGTCACAACATGTGACTCAAACCTACATAAACCAGGCTTTCCCCTGAGGCAAGCAAGTTATCAAAGACTCCTGATCTAATCAAAGCAACAAAGGCCAAACTCTTCAAGGGCACTTGATTAAATAAGTGCTAAAAAATAAAACAGTAAAAGAAAGTCCCACCTTAATTACTGTTACATCAACTCACACCCATGCCCTCTATGTAAACTCCTTTTAACTTCTCTGATAATGATAAAGTTCTTAGGGGTTACATATATGGTCTTCCCATATAAGAAATGTAATGAGAAAAATGATTATTCTTCTCTTAGAGTAATAATCAATTATTTAATTAGGACTAGGATTTTTTTTTTCAGAAATCTGTAGGTTGTTCAGTCTCTGAAGGCCATTGTTGATGGTGGAGGTTGCCTAAATCCCCATGGTACCGTGTTTTTCATTCCTAGGTGGTAGACCCCACCCAACTAGAGAACTTTGCAAAGAATTTAATCAAAGGTGAATTCAAGCCCACTCAGGCTTGGATGGGGGATAGATCCTTTGTCTAGATTGCCCAAGGCTGGGAGTGGTTTGGCTTGAGATAGTCTCTCTTTGTTCGGAGTGACATAATCAGAGTCACATCCTCTAGCCCCTCATTAGAATAGGTCCACCCCACATTATAATATTCATTCTCTATCATTACTTATTAACCAGTCAGAGTCAGTTGATCATATAGTACAATATTGCTATTACTGTGTATACTCTTCTGGTTCTGCTCACTTTGAATCAGTTCATGTCAGTCTTTCCAAGTTTTTCAGAAAGTAACTTGCTCATCATTTCTTATAGTACAATAGTATTCCGTCACAATCATATACCACAACTTGTTCAGCCATTCCCCATTGATGGGCAACCTCTCAATCTCCAATTCTTTGTCACCATAAAAAGAGGTGCTGTGGTGTTAAAGTGACTAAAGATCTTCCCTACCCATTAATCCCCTTAATAGGCCTCAGGTGGAGCTAATTAAGTGAAGCTTGATTAGAGTAGGCTTGTTTGTAAGATGGCCCACACCCTTTTGCTAATTAGGTCAGGAGAGGTGTAGTCCTCAAGCCCACCCTGAGGGTAGCCATTAAGCTCAGAGAGAACCTGAGAGAGAAGGAGAGAGAGAGAAAAGAAGAAAAAGAAGGAGAAGTAGAAGGAGAAGAAGAAGAAGAAGAAGAAG
>CM053624.1:126775196-126791591 GCA_028646595.1 Phalanger gymnotis
AGTAACTGATTGAACTGTATGAGGCCAGTTTTCAGATAAGACGTATGGGTTGCTTGAGATGTATAATTGTGAGAAAATTCCTTGAATCAATCTTCAGCTTCCCAGCCACACAGGGCTAGGTTCAAACAATGCAATAAAGTCTTCTCGCAATTCCCATAATTGAATAATGTTTTCTCATGAGACAGAAATTGGACTAGACCCACAATTGAATAGAAAGGGAACTGAGCTAGAGCCAGAATTGAGTCACAAGATGGAGTCAATGTGGCTCATTCAATTCCCACTATTCCCTCAGCATATTTTCCTAAAGAATATTTTTTAAATCAAGAAGCAATAGGCATAATAGTATTAAAATCTCTAAAATTCTTTTAGTTGTATTGCTGCAAATAGATGTTCTGCTGTAGAAAGTTGTCTGCATAAGCCTATCTGTTCTTTTCTCACATTTTAATCAGGGACACCTTTGATTCGTGTTTCGATGATTCTTATAAAGATTTCCTATAGCAGGAGCTTTCAACCAGAGGTCCATAAACTTAGAAATTTTAATACTTTAATAGCTGTATTTCATAAAATGGTTTCCTTTGTAATCCTATATATTTTATTTTATACATTTAAAACCATCATTCTAAGAAGGGGGTTATAGGCTTCACCGGATTGCCAAAGAACTCTGACCCAAAGAAGTTTAAGAATACTTCAACTATAGAAAGCAGCCCCATAGGTTGGTAGTTGCCGTTAATGTCACTGCACAATTGAAAAGAGATGCACCGGAAGAGGGCAATGTTATAGTTTTGGTTTTTTTATGAGTGTTTATGGCCAAAAAATAAATAAATATTAATTCCTTGATGGCCAGTTAATCTGGGAAATAAACTTCTCCATCTGTAGCCTGGCCAGCGTTCAGTACCTTTGGAGCTTAGATAGAACTGGTATTTTGAGAAACTCGTGTCACCTCCATACCATAATGAGATACCCAAGGGGGACTTTAATGAAGAATAACTTGATTCTGCCGAGTTTGATTATTGCACAAATATAATCGAGGTCTTGCAGGGGTGGAGAACCTGCAGCCTCCATGCCACTTGTGGCCCTCTAGGTCTTTGGGTACAGCCTTTTGACTGAGTCCAAGTTTTACAGAACAAATCCTTTGATTAAGGGGATTTGTTCTGTGAATTCTGGATTCAGACAAAGGGCTGCACTTGAGGACCTAGGGGGCCACATGTGCCCTCAAGGCCGCAGGTTCCCCATCCCTGGTAGACCATAGATTCATAATGAATTCCCCACCATGATGCAGACACACTGTGAAGCCCAGGATTAATCAGCCAGTCAGGCTTTTCCATTACTACATATAACATTCAGGAACAGACATTACAAGGTTATTAGGAAGTCAAATTAATACAAGGATGAGCAAAAGCATACGATATATTTAATCATAGATTACTCATATCAGAAGATAATAAAAATAACAATAGTAATGTATTTGTAATGACATTTTAAGGTTTACAAAGTGTTCTCCTGACAATCTTGTGAAGTTGGTGTTAGAAATGTTATTATCCCCATTTTAAAGATGAAGAAACAGAAGTATAAGAAGCTAAGAGAATTGCTTAAGGTAATACACTTATTAAGTGTCAAGGCCAGGATGACTAAAGTATAAAGTTGTTCCACGAGGGGTAGGGAAAGGATGAGAGGACTGATGGTCAATTGGTTATAATAGATAACCAAATAACAAAAGAGGGAAATGGAAAGACTGCTTAGAAAACATGGATCAAGAACACAGATTTAATAAGGAGATTGTGGAGGAGTTCTGATTAATTTGATGAGCTCCCAATAAACTTCAGTCAGTCTGATGAGATAACAAGGTAAGAGCTTTTGGAAGCAAGGGGCTCCTTTCCTTAGAATGGGGGTATGCCCTTGAACCTTACAGATGGGAACAGGAAACCTCAAAATGATTGGCTGAGGAAAATGGATCTAAGGATCTGCCCCCTTTCTGTAGTATAGAAAATCAAGCTATGAAAACAGCTCAGTCTGAGGGTTCCTCTCTCCTCTCTCTTACACTCATTCCTTCTTTTTCTCTCCTTCCTTCCCTCACTCTTTCGGTCTGGAGCACGGTTGAATGGACCAGTATTTAGGGGTGGGGAGGAGAAACATTTGTCAATGTTCAGCTTTCTCCTCCCAGGAGCAGTTAGTGGTGATTTGCAGCAGAAGCACGTGGCAGAATTAGTAGACATGTGCCTGCGTACAGCCTGGGAGGGTAGTTGTAGCCACTGTTCTTGAATCCTGGAATTTAGGCTTCTAGCCAGAAAGGGAGATTTCCTGAGTAGCTGAAGGGATAGTTGTAACTGGAGCACTGAGATTTTCTTTTTTCTTTCAAATAACAAGCATTTGTCAATTATTGTGTCCCCTTCTCAATTTAGCAAATTTTTAAAAATCCAAAAGACAAATACTTCATTAAATATCTACAGAATGCAGCAAAACAAATTTCCACATTGGCAATGTCCAAAAAAGTATTTATCTCTCTGCATTTTATTTGGAGGTGAATGGCATGTTTTATCTTCATTCTTCTGGACTCGTGGATCATCATTGTGTTAATCAGAGTTCTAAATTTGTTCACAATTGTTTTTCAACAGAGAGATTTTCTGCTGACACACATAAAAGAAGCAACAAGTTTGTGCCCACTTAGACCAATTTTGAGAGTTCTGAGATTAGATATTCCAGTATAAGAAGAGGCTTTCCTGATGTTCTTAGACAAAGAAGTAGATAAGACTTAAAGCACCAAGGAAGCCTTTTCTCAGCCAATGAAGAAAGTCTTAGACAAATGTCAGGCTTGAACCCCAGGTTACATTGGTAACTATAAACAAGCACAAACATTCAAATGTACAAAAGAGTGAAAAAAAAATTGGAGGTGTTGCCCTTCCGGAAACCCCAATATCAGTTACTTCTTAGGGGAGATGATGGGCTTTTTGAGTGTTCTGTTTCAGTATCTACTTATGGACTCTTGTAAGCTCTTTGCATCAACTTTCCCATGGAGCAAAATAAAAGTTGTCTTACTTTTTACCCACATTTGGGAAAAACCTAGACATGAGCTAAATGGTAAGGTCCATACCCATAATCCCATCATGTGGATTGGGATAACTCATCAGATTGGACAGAGATTTCCCTAAAAAGTCTCTCTTATGACAGGAAAAATAATGAATTTTCACCAAAATTATGTGAAATTACAGTGTTGGAGCAGTTAAGCAAATATGTCAACTCACTATATGAGATCATGATTGATAACTCATGTTAAGTGGGTGGGTACAGAAAGACAAAATAAGTAACAAAATTTAGCCAAAATAAAAGTATTAGTAGAGAGAAATAAACACAAGTAACTAGGGAAATGAGGCAAAGCTGCTGCTACATATGTGATCTGTGGGCCTACTCACATGGAAATACATGGCATGCTTCCTAGAAGCAGGGCAATAACTGAAAGTCTTTTCATGCCCTTTGGTTTTATGATCTGAAGCAGCAATGTCCTTTCCATTACCTAGTCTTTCCTAAAAGTTTCAGACTTGAAGGAAAGCAGCTGTCTGACTGATGATAGAGTCCAAGACAAAAGGATCCTCCTCCATTTCATTTTGACATCTATAATATTTGGTCTTACTTCTACTTAACAAGTATTTGTTAGGTACCAAATGTATACAAAGCACTGTGCTAGGCACTGGGAATATAAAGATTTTAAAATGGCACAATCTTTTAAGCTAGTTATACACTGAGGAGTAAGAGAGGACTATAACACACACACACACACACGCATGCATGTGTGTGTGTGTGTGAGAAATGCATCACACTGAGTGGGTAGAAGGGAGGATGCAACGTGCACATCAGTATAATAAAAGGCACAGACTGTTTGAAGATAAATGAAAGATCCAGAGAAAATGCTCTAGGAAAACCTGCGGAAGGAGAAAACACTTTCAGGGTCAATTGTGGAGCTCTTTCTTATACAAATATTCTCTTGTCTAGCTCTTATAGATCTTACTAAGATGTCATCTCTGGATATAAAAGCCTGGTCAGCCTCATAGCAAGCTTGGTGGTACAACCTGAAGGGCTTTCTGAACTATTTCTATAACTCACCTACCTCCATTCCTAAAATTCCATACTGTGAAGTTCATGCCTTTGTTTTAAGCATCTCCTATAAACTCAATAGATTGGACTAGATCAGGGCTTCTTAACCATTTTTTGCACCAGGGACCGCTTTGGCAGTCAGCTTATGGACTCATTTGTAGAATAATGCTTTGTTGTTCCTATTCATAATGGAAGGAAATGCTAAATTTGAGTTAGAGATTAGTAAAAATAAAGACATAATTATTTTTCCATCTAAGTTCATAGACTCCCTGAAATCTACCCGTGGAGCCCTTTGGGGGCTCACAGACTGCAGGTTAAGAACTCCTAGAGTAGATGTGTCAAGTATGATGTATCAGTACCATGAATGACTTGGGTCCAGTCAAGAGAGATGCTCAACATACGATACATGCTTATTGAAATGGCAGGTATAGTGTTGGGCAAGACCTCTCAGAGCTCTCTGCATCTACTTGGATACAACTGACCCTGCAAAGCTGCTCCCCCTGGGTAGAGTCTGCTCCTCAGAAGGTAAAGTCACCGACTGTACAACAAGGTTATGGGATCACACTGTTAAGACTTACCAGCAAGGCCAAATCATTGCTCCCCTTGGACAGTCAGGTGGGCTTTTCCCACCCCCCCTAGGGAGTCAGCCTCAGCGACTAAGCTGGCTAGTCTGCTTGGGCTAAGACTGACCGGCTAGCAGATAAAGACATGGGTTTCTATACAATTTTAGAGGGTGAAACTATGTGTAAGGGGAGGGGTTGAAAGGTTTATCTAGGGTATGCAACGGTGAGCTCAATTGGTGGCTTGGCACCAGCTAAGATTATCTATATGAAACATGACTATGAGGGTGTAACTATGAGGATGTGACTATACCTATAAGAGTGTAACTATGCTTTGTGATTTCACACACACATGATATGGAGACTTAGAAATATAACTAAATTAGAAATGTAACTAAGTTGTAGAAACAGGTGATGGGGGACATCCTCTGCTATGCCCATTACTCTGCTCTCCATCTCCATAGTCTAGATCTCCTAGATGTTTTCTTCATCATGCCTACTTGTTGACTCTCTCTTAGCAAGAAGGGGTCATAGGTTTCACAGGTGATTTCCCTTCTGGTTTTAAAATTCCTTCATAATAACCTGGAAAGAACTACACGATATGATGCTGAGAGGAGCAGAATCAGGAGAACATTGTACACAACCACAGACATACTAATTCTGTGATGACTAACTTTGACAGACTTGGCTCTTCTCAGCAATACAATGTTCAAAGGCAGCCCCAGAGACTCATGATGGAAAGAGCTATCTACATCCAGATAAAGAACTATGGAGTCTGAATGAGGAAACTATCTGTTCTCTCTTTTTTTTTTTTTTCTATATCTTTTTTTTGTTTGTTTCTTCTTTCTCATGATTCATTCCATTGATCATGGTTCTTCTTTATGACTTGACTATTGTGTAAATATTTTTAATGTGAAGGTATATGTAGAACATATATCAGATTCCATGCCATCTTGGGGGGAGAGGGGAGGGGAAGAAAATTTGGAACTCAAAAACTTGTGGAACTGAGTGTGGTAAACAAAAACTTTTTAAAAATTAAATTTTTTTTTAAATGTTAAGGCCAGTATTTTTCCATGCATAGATTCCACAAGCTACAGACTCCCTTAAGAGGAAACTGTCATGGTGGTCTCAAGATCACCATGCCTAATCTTGTAACATAAGGGATATTAAATCAATATTAGCTAACATTTGTATAGTGCTTTAAAGTTTGCAAAGTGCTTTACAAAGATTGTCTCATTTTATCCTCACAATAACTCTAGGAGATAAGTGCTATTATAATCTCATTTTATAGATTTGGAAACTGAGTTAGAGGCAGACGGTGACTTGCCCAGATTCTCCTAGTAAGTGACTGAGATAGGATTTTAACTCAGGTCTTCCTAACTCCCTGTCCAGTGATCTCTATCCATTCCACCAGGCAGCAACCTTGGTATACTTTAGGACACCACTTAATGAGTTGCTCTGGTGAACTCTGAATTTAGGATGGACTTCTGATGGCAGCCTTTCTCTGGATTGATACTTTGAAGCCTTTTCTGCTTTGTAAAACTTGACAGATGAGGTGCTCCATTTACTTAGACTTCAAGAACTAAAGGTTGACTTCCATGCTATCAGGAGTCATCAGAGTAATTTGTTAGTCAATTAAAGGAGGATTAAATCAGTACCCCAGTACAAATTAAAATCATCGGATGTTAGACTGGACAGTACCTTAAGAGATCATCTGGTCCATTCTCATTTTACAAGTGAGCAAACTGCTAGGACTGGTCCAAGGTCCCATGGCTAATAGGTGGTGGAACTGAATAGAGACTACCAGACTTGTAGTTTTATGTCCTTTCCACTATGGCACTCTGCCTACCTAGTTTTATCATATGCATTGACTGTGGAGGGTTTTTGAAAGAAGGGACAAAGGGCATCAAAGAGAAACTGCCCTACCCTTATAGTGTGCTCTGGTGTCCAGGTAGATATAGTTAAGTTCTGACTTCTGTTATCTTTGATGGTTGGGAGTAGTTATACCACACACCTATAAGAAGTGATTTGTGGGTATGGCAAACAAAGTCTACAGTTTACTTCCAGGTGGGAAGACAGCAAATACAAGCACATCTTAACTTTTTCACTATATGTAAATTTTTTTAATGAAAGGCAAAACAAAGCTATTAAATTCATGACCTTTTTGCTCATTCACTCAATGGCCTTCTGACCTGCGGTATCTTAACTGATATTCTATTTATAGTAAATGAAGTTATCCTAGCCATATCAGTTTGTTGAAGAACAGTTAAAAGGAAGTCTGCTCATGAATTTTGAATAGCAGCTAAATTATATTATGTGAAGAGTGATGTTAGAATTAGGTTTAAGCTAGCACATCTAGCTACAGCTGAAAGTCAGGAGCAACTGTTACTTCATTTTGAGAAATGAGCGTGTGTGTGTGTGTGTGTGTGTGTGTGTGTGTGTGTGTGGTGTGTGTTTAACAAGCTGACAATGAAAGCATGAACATGAAATCTGATCCAAATCTATCAAAGATTTTAAGAAACTAAAAAAGTTTGTCGTAAGAATAAAATGAAATAAAAAAACATTTTAACTACGAAGCAGTATATAATTGAGCTATCATATCATGTATATTAATTAACATAAAACTATGTGCTGACAGAAAATCTACTTTGATTGATAGCTTCATAACGGTAGAATGCCATCATCCATACATTGCGCATAAACTGACTCATTTTCCATCGCCAAGAATACAGTCACCTTTTTTAAAAAGCACTCTTAATCCCTTGGCTAAAACAACTGAATGATACTGCCCGGGCAGCCACTTAAATTTCTAGATTCATAAATAGAAATTCTTAGGCACCTACAGAACATGAAGACATTTAATAATCAGATATTAAAATGTCATTTCCTTTTCCTAAAAGTTATGGCTTTTAAAGTGATTTGATTTAAAAAATTCATGCCAACACAAAATACTAGCTACACAAACTTCAGTGACTCAGTTATTAGTCATCCAGTTTTGGATTCGTCCAGGCCTTAAGATTCTCCTTTCAGATTTTGGAACCTCTTAGCTCTTTCTAGATTTTGCGTGATTAATTTGGGAATAACAACTATTTAACCCATAGCCTAAGCTCTGCTCACCCCCCTCTAATGTATTATTTAATTAATAATCATGTCAGAGACACAAATCCTATAGTAAAAACATCTAATTAAGACGTGAGACAAATAAGTTGATTAGAAGATGTTTACCTCCATTGGTAGAGAGAACTTCCCCACATGGGAATTCCTATACTAATAAAACCTCAGATCCAGTTCCTAACCCTAGCCCCAGCCTATCTCTACAAGACATTAATAACAATAGAGTAAAACAAATAGTATAATCTTGTACTCATACACAAATGGGTACAATCCCCTATGCTTCAAATTCAATCTCTCTAATTCCTTCACATCGAGCATAGGCACATCAGAACTCAGTCCCAGTGGTGGATTCTTAGGGTATGGCCCTATCTACCTTTTGGAATTACCTCTCTCTGGCAGGTGGAATGGCTGATGAAATCTTCTCACCTTTCTGGAATCATTAGGGTCTCATCACAATACCATGGATGGTCATATTACTAGATGTGGTTTTCTGTTTTCCTTATAAATCATAACTGTACTGCTGGCTTTTCTCATTCTCTGTGTTGCAGAGTCTCTTCACCAATCCAAGTGACATTACCATCCTGCAGAGTCACACACACACAAATCTCTGGGAGACATTCTCCTGGCCTCAAGCATTTAAGAAATGAAGTCCTATGGATGTACTCTATACTTTCCCCCTCTTCACCCCTCCCTCCAAAAATTTTTTTCACCTGAAATTCTCACCCATCTTATTTCATGTTAATGCTATGTAGACAGAATTCAAGTGGTAAGGGGTTCAGTACTCTTTTTTTTATTAGAATAAAGTAAGGTTTATTGGAAGGATGTATAGAAACAACTGTCATTCAGCAGTCTCTTGGGTTAGTGGATAACAGAGTGTTCTGATAAATGTTTAACAACCAGCTCTCATGGAAAGGAGGGATGTACACAAGATACACTTTTAAGTTTAAGCCTCATTATTACATTTTCTCCATCACTTTCTTAAGTCTAGACAATCAACATAATAAAAAATCAAGTCCTGGTTTACAACACTTATTGATTTCCAAGGTATAAATGCTCACACTGAAAATATAACAATCAGCTCCTTTGAGCCATTCGAACTGGCTCTAACATATCCCTAGCTGAAAGAGATGTATAATGTGTGAAACAGTATAGTTAGTTAAATCGCCAGAGAACCATATCTAGCTAGCTATTTCTACTCATTGGACAGACCGGAAATTAAAGTACTACATATTTCTGAAGATCAATCCATGAGAATTTATTAAGTGCTTATTATGTACCAAGCCCTGTCCTAAACACTGAAGATATAAAGAAAAAGCAGAAATAATCCCTGCCCTCAAGGAGCTTACAATCTAATGAAGGACACAACAAATAGATAAATAGGTAATATAAGATCCAGAGCACAGTAGATACGAGGTAACCAAATAGGCTGGGAGGAACTATATGTAAATCCAGAGAAAGTGAAGACTGTACCACAGTGGAGAAGGGTCCTCACTGGCAAAAAGACCTACAGAGTTTCCTTTGTTCTGTGGGACACTACTTCTAGTTCAACCCCAGACATTCTATTCTCTGATTGCCTCTTACTGACTTGCTAAGAGTCTCCAAGGCAATACATTAGTGATCACAAGAATCCATTTATTCCCACCTTAATGTACATAGGCCTGCACGAACACTTAATTGTGGAGATGATTCCATCCATTCTTACAGTGGAGGCTGCTCCTTCACATGTCATACCTCCCTCCCCTATGTTTTAGTTCTGAAACTGTCTATTATACAGACTGACAAAAGGAGAAAGGAAAGACATAGTATGGGAGAAGGGGCCACTTGCAGTAAAGGCTACTGACTACAGCCTTATTAATGTGTTAGATGAGTTAGAAAAGAGTACATAAAATCTGCTGATCTATGACCATGCCTACATCATAGAGTATATCAAGGATAAGGAACACACTCTACTTCCATGACAAGGTAAAGAAATCTTAGGGAGACAAATTATATCAAAAAATGCTCATTTGACTGATAGTCATTTTAGGGACAGGTAGCATGCTTCCTGGGTTTATATGGACCAGACTCCAATTCTGACAGTCAATATCAAAAATGTGTCTCTCTTTTCTCTCTCTTCTTTCTTCTCTCTCTCTTCACTCTCTACCCCACCCCCCTGTGTTGTTTCACGAAAATGTAATACATTCAGAGTACGATATTTGTCTCGATTTACACAAATGTGGGTAAAATGGACCCCTAGGTTCAAATATATGTCAGATATAGAACGTCTTCATTTCACCCTCACAGAAAATGCAAAAGCCTCAAAGAATCTATAGGAGCCATGAACAGATACAATGACCCATAAAGCACTCAATAGTCCCTTGACATCCCCAGAATGGTACTGAGAGACTGCTACATGGCAATCCACTAACATGCTTCTTTTTAAATTTTTAATAATAACATGCATTTATTTTCTCTCCTCATGTCCCCCCACTCATTAAAAAAAAGAAAAAGAAAATTTTTGTAACAAATGTCCATAGTTGAGTAAAATAAATTCCAACATTAGTCATATCCAAAAAGTATATGTCTTATTCTGAATCTTGAGTCTACCCTGTCTTTGTCAGGAGGTTACTCTCTAATGTTCTCCTAAGTCTCTCTTTCACACAAGGTCTGACACAATTCTCCCCAAACTATCAGGCAAACTGAAAGGCAAACGAGACTTTGGAACCTGCTGAATGAGCAATCCCCTTCCCATAGAACCCAAACCTTAATAATCCAGTGTCTGTGTTCTCCAAGCAGGACACCACACATGAATTATGTAGACAATTCTTCTCTTTCTCCAAGGAGCACATTACACCTAGAAATCCCCTTATCTCTCTATAAAAGGTCTAATCTAGCAATTCTTTAACTTGGAAACTCTCAAATTTGGGCTAAAGAAGATTGCACATGTCTATTTCTCCACGAAAAATCAGTGCCTCCTGCTTCTGCTATCTCTTGAGCTACTGCTGCCCAGAAAATCTTTCCTTATCTAGCTAAAAGGCTAGATTCCAAGATCATACTGCCCAGGGAACTCAAAACTCTCCCTCTTGCAAAGAGAGGGCTGGGATTCAAGAACACTTTTGGGAATCATGATCTTTCAGACCATTCCTGTTCAAACCCATTTGTTTCTACTGCAAGTAGTCATTCACTCTTTCTGGGGTGGAGGAGAAAAGCAAAATCTCTTTGCTGCAGTCTGGAAGAAGTTGCCAAGGAAAAAGCAAACATGGAGAGCTGAAGGTCAAGAAAGCACAAAAAAGAGCCAAGTTATTTTCATAATTTGTTTTAATACACTATGAAGATGGATGGCTCCTCTGATGAGAATCTGTCTCTGAGTCTCAGTTAGCCAATCATGTTAAAGTCTCTGTGTTCCATCAACAAGGAAAGAGAAGCCATGGCCAACAAACACCTGACTCTGGAAGTGGCAACCCCCCCCCCTCCATTCTGTAATGGTAAGACCATTACCCCAGAGGGATCCCTGGTTTTTTCTGTTACCTTATATGGAGTTTGTTTACTCCAAGATATAAAAGAGAGGGAGCCATCTCAGCCAGATGAGTCATTCCAGAATGCAGGTCCATATCTGAAGTAATTTGTGTTCCACCAGAGAGTGGTTGTCATGGTATAACCCCTGGAGTGTGACTGAGCCCACAAAGGATATCACCCAAATCCAGTGGGCTCTGGAACCTATAGCTGGCGCTTAATTCTTGACACTTAATGCTTGAATGCTGATAAGTATACTTAATTTTTTTGTGTTAGACATATACTCTGTGGACTTCTCTTTATCGGGAAGAATCCAGAGCCCACAGAATTATTATGCCTAAGTGGCATGTACAGGAGACATAAAGTAAAGCATTAATGCAAACATTCTGAAACTTTTAGAACAGGGTAGTCTGCTACAAAGAGTTTGCAAAGGAAGACCTCCCAGGTTTTTACTGGATAGGTCCTCTGGACTGTGTCTTACCTTTTAGTTTATGTACCAATCTCTCAGTTTTTCAAAGGTTCACAAAGTAGTGATTTGAGACCTGTTGAATCAGGGGCTGAAAGTCTATCTATATGATATCTTCATCTACTCACAGGATCCTTTCTACCCAAGACGTTGCACTAGTCCAAGCCATCTCTAGCACCCAGGCCAGCACCTACTATTTGCCAAAGTGAAAAAATGGCCACTTGAGGAAGAGATAGAGTTCCTAGGATATATCATAGGTCAGCAGGGATCCATGTAGATTCATGTTAGGCCCACTCACACTCTGACTTTGCTCTGTGGGTTGGCTCACTAATCTCTCCTTTTTCTCTAGTCATTCTCTTTTCTTAGGTGGCTTCTTTTAGGAAGGGAAGGGCTCAAAGCCCACCTTCCATCAGAAGCCCTTCCTGTCCCCTCTGTTGCTAGTACCTTTCCTCTACCTTCTATCTACGCTGCATGTCTTGTATATATTAATAGCAATTTATATGTGGTCACCCCCATTAGAATTTCCTGGAGGAAAAAACCAGTGTTTTTGCCTTTCTTTGTATTGCCAGGTCTTATCACAGTGCCAGCCATATAGTTATTGCTTTAAAAATGCTTGTTAAAGGTGGACTTCAGAAAAACCTGGAAAGACTTATATGAACTGATACTGAGTGAAGCGAGCAGAATCAGGAGAACATTGTACACAGTAACAGTCACATTATGCAATGACTGACTTTGATAGACTTAGCTCTCTTCTCAGCAATGCAAAGACCTAAAATAATTCCAAAAGACTCAAGATGGAAAATGCCATCCACATCCAGAAAAAGAAATATGTAGTCTGAATGTAGATTGAGGCAGACTATTTTCTTTGTTTTGTTTTGTTTTATGTTTTTCTTTCTCATGGTTACTCCCATTTGTTCTAATTCTTCTATACAACATGACTAATATGAAAATGTGTTTAATAGGAATGTATATGTAAAGCCTATATCAAATTATATGCCATCTTGGGGTGGGGGAAGGGAAGGAGGGGGAGAAAATTTAAAACTTATGGAAGTGAATGATGAAAACTAAAAATAAATAAACTTATCTTTTTTTAAAAAAATGTTTAATTTACTAATGCCTAGGGTTTTTTTTATTAATTTTTATCTTTGCTTTAACAAAATGGTGGTCCAACTGAACATAGACCCCTAATTTGGAAATAACTCCCACATCAGTTACAATTCATTTCCTGTCTGTTGAAATGTAGTCAGCTTCATTTTTTGTGATATTCTGTGGTACTTGCCATGTCTAATGTTTTCCAATTTTTTTTTTTGAAGAAAGTAATCATGAAAGTCAGGTATAAGTCTTCTGAGTAGTATCCCTGTTTTTGGCCTCACATTTCTTATTCCCACACCTATATTTTTCTTTTTCTTTTGTTTTTTAAATTTTCTACATTTTTTTTTTCCTTCTTTTCATTTTCTCATTTGGGAAAAAGAAAAGAAAAACAAAACTCCTGTAAGAAATATTCATAGGCAAGCAAAACAAATTACCAATGTCCAAAAAATATATGTCTTATTCTGCATATTTAGTCCATCACCTTTCCGTCAGGATTCTTCATCATTGATTCTCTGTAGCCTTTTTCATCACTGGTCTTCTAGAATCGCAATTCATCACTGTATTAATCATTATTGTTGTCAAGTCTTTCAAAACTGTTCATTCTTACATTTACATTTGAACCACTTTTATTTTTCACAAACCTCACCTGTTCACACCTCTTTAATGAAGTTATCAAATATCAAGGTATATATTGATTTAATTTGGAGAGTTTAATCAAGTTCATCATAAACTTTCTTCTGCAAATAATCTTGATGCATAAAATACAAAAAATTTTTTGGTGTTCTTGTTATAAATACTTAACATGAATACTGCAATACAGGATGCCTAAATGTTCCATGAAATAATGTTTCTTTAAACAATATTTTGATGTTTCTTGTTGCCATTGCATGCATGAGAAAACCAACCCCTTTACTTGACTCTTCAAGGAGAACCTATGGGTCCAACTTCCACTTAGCTACAATTTCCTTGTCTTCCCATTTTCATTTACAGTGAGAATGTCAAGACTGATACAATTCAGCTCCTCTAGTAATATGCCTAATAACTGGACCCTGAATGAGAATTTCACATTTAGAGGTCCCACACCTAAGTTTCTGTGGTTCTTAGTATTCTCAGCTTTCTGGCTTCCCACCATCACAGTAGAAACAGAAAGGGGCCACAAAGGACTGAAGCCCATTTTGTATTTTTCCTTGTCTTGTAGGTTAACATGGCTCAAGAATTCATCATGGAGCGAGTGGCCAGCTTGCTGATCAGGGGACTATTCTTAGTTAACTCAGAAATCAAACAGAACCTGTTGCTAGGAACATATTGAAAGTGTTTCCAGTACAGTAGAACTTGCCAGATCCGATGGTCTCCTATCAGAGTTTTCAAGAATCCAAAGATATCTCTGCGCCATAATTGATGAGGTTAAAGAAAATAATGAGGGTAGGGAACTATATGTTTTTAAGGGTGCTCGAGACCCCAAAATACAGACCCGCTAGGTCCTGCCAAATGAATTTAACTCAAGCCTTCTAAGCCAAGGAAAAAGACAAAGTTCATTAAAGATTCACTATAATAGGTAGTCTTAAGAAATCTTACAATTTGCGGCTCTTGTTTTCACAAGCAAGCCAGATTCAATCTACTGAGCTAGACTGAATCTGAGCACCTTCATGCAGGCAGAACGAGATTTATTACAGAAAGATTGTGGGAGGGATTGAAGGGTGGTCAAGTAGTCTGGAGTGACTAGAGGAGGGGTTTAGAGAGGGTCTTGAGGAGGACTGTAAGTAAGATCTTGATGAGACTGGGGTGACTAGAGGTCAAGACTCCAGGAACCAAGAGAATGAGATTTTGATCAGATCAAGAGTGGGAAGCAGCTGGATAATAGAGGGCTAGGCTAGGTAGAGATTTGGGCCTAGTGATAAGGAAAGGCTTATGGCCTCGGGGGAGGATTGGATTTAGTGGGAAGATTCAAGGAGAGTTCAAGGGGGGTCCCAGAGACTGTACCCCCATCAGGTTCAAAGGGGTTCCCGGAGACTGTACCCGCATCATAGTAAGTCATCCAAGTCAGACTTTGTGAAGGGATATTTATCCAGATAAGTTATGAGATTGAACATTAACAAATAGGAAGGTCAGAAAAGGCTTCCTGGAAACTGAGTTGGATTTTGAAGAAAGTTAAACATTCTACAAGTTTCAGGTGAGAAGGAAATATATTCTAGGCATGGGGAACAACCTACACAAAGGAACAGAGACAGAAGATGAAATGTTGAGTTTGATCACTCAGTCAACATTTATTAAGCAGGTATTATGAGCCAGGCACTGTGCCAAGTGCTGAGAACATAAAGAGAGGGAAAAGTTAGTACTTGCCCTCAAGAACCTTGCAGGTTAACAGGGGAGATGACATGCAAACAAATATATACAAGGTAAGCTATATACAAGACAAACAGAATTAAAAGAGAGAAAGCACTGGAATTAAGAGGATTGGGGAAGGCTTCCAGTAAAAGAAGAGTTTTTAATTGGGACATAAAGGAAACCAGGGACATCAGTAGTCAGAACAGAAGAGGGAGACCATTCAAGGAATGAGAGACAGCCAAAAAAGATGTCCAGAGATGAAAGGAGTATCTTGTTTGTGGAGCAGCCAAGAGGCCAGTGTCACTGGATTAAAGAGTATGGGTTGGGGAGTATGGTGTAATAAAACTGGAAAGGTTGGAGGGGGCTAGGTTTTGAAGGGCTTTGAATACCAAAGAAAGCATTCTGTATTTACACCAGAGGCAACAGGAAGTAAATGGGGTTTATTGAGTAGGGGTGTGACATGATCAGATCTGCATTTTATGAAAATCACTTTGTGACTGAATGGTAAATGGATTGGAGTAGGGAAGGCCTTGAGGCAGGCAGATCCACCAGCAGGTTATTGTAGCAATCAAGGCATGAGGTGATGAGGGCATGCACTAGAGTGGTGGCAATGTCAGACAAGAGAAGGGGACTTACTAGAGGGATGTTGCAAAAATGAAATCAGCAGGGCTAGGCAACAGCTTGGATATAGGAGGGTGAGAGAGAGTGAGGAATCTGGGAGGATAGTAAGTGAGCTAGTTTGTCTGAAGTAGAAAAGTGGCAATGTGAAGTCTGGAAAGGCAGGCTGAAGATGGGTTGAGAAGGGCTTTCAATGTCAAGTAGAAGAGTTCGTTTTTTATCCTAGAGACAATAGGAGAGAGGCTCAAGCTTCCTGAGCAGAGGAATAACATGGTTAGACCAGTGATTTAGGAAGGTTATTTTGGCACCTATGTGAAAGACAGACTGGAAGGACTAGAAGCAAGGAGCTCAGTTAGAAGGTAACTGCAGTAGTTGAAGTAAGAGGGGATGAAGGGCCAAAGTGGGGTGGGGGCTTTGTAAATGAAGAAAAAAAACAGATGAGAGAGGTGCTCTGGAGGAAGAATTGACAAGACATGGGCATAAAGGAGAGGGAAGAATCAAGGATGACTGAGTTCATGAACCTTTGTTCATTGGAAGGATAGTAGCTAATAGGAAGGAGAGTGAAATTAGAAGGGGATATTTAGGAGTGAAAACCAGGAGTTCTGTTTGGGACATCTGATTGTTGTTGTTGTTGTTGTTGTT
>CM053624.1:126792091-126958051 GCA_028646595.1 Phalanger gymnotis
AAGGTCTCTCCTCCCCCCCCCCCCCACCTCCATCCCATTTCTTCTCCTAGACTTTCAGACGCTACCCAGGCAGTTGAGTTCTAATGGGGAAAACCTGAATAGACGGGATCAACCTTGGTCCTCTGTCTAGTTTTCTTGCCTAGACTGTAAGCCCACCTTCCAGCCAATGGTGAGAAGGGATAGAGGTGGGTGGGAATCTTTTCATTAAGAGTATAAATTAAGGCAGGTTCCCTTTTACCTTGCTTCCTCCATTATGGAGGTGTGCCCAAATCTTGCAAAGTTTGTAAAATAAATTTACTTTGTTTCTCCTAACGATGTCTCTCCTTTTATTTGAAAATCCCCTCCCACACGTTCCCTTTCTATTTTGTCCTCCCCTGTCCTTCAAAGTAGAGATCATCTTGTTTTCTTGTTTGTATTGATGGTGCTTAATTCAGGTCAAGTCAATAAACATTTATTAAGGACCCACTAGTTCCAGGCACTCTGCTAAGTGCTGGGAATGCTGTTGTCCTTCATTCTCCAAGAGGACCATGACATCAGGTAAATGATGATGAAGAGGAGGATACAGTCTCTCCTGGAATCTTCCCACTAAATCTGGCCTTCCCTTAAAGCCATAAGCCTTTCATTATCTAGGCCCAAATCTCCACCTGGCTTAGCCTTCTATTGTCCGGTTGCTTCCTACCCTTAATCCTATGAAAATCCCATCCTTTTGTTTCCTGGAGCCTTGACCTCTAGTCACCCCAGCCCCATCAAGATCTTCCTTAGAGTCCTCCTCAAGACCCTCCCTAAATCCCTCCTCTAGTCACCCCAGACTACTTGACCACCCTTCAATCCCTCCTACAGTCTTTCTGTAATAAATCTCATCTTGCCTCCATGAAGGTACTCAGATTCAATCTAGCTTAGTAGATTGAATCTGGCCCCCTTGTGAAAACAAGCGTCACAAATGGTAAGATTTCTTAAGACAACCCGTTACGGAGAATCCTTAATAAACTTTGTCTTTTTCCTTGGCTGAGAAGGCTTGAGTTGAATTCTTTTGGCAGGACCCAGCGTGTCTCCAGCATCCCTAGAAACCTGTAGTTCCCTACCATATCATTCAAAAACCTCATCAACATGACTTGCAGTTGACTTTGATTTGAGTGAGGGAGAGCTGTGCAAGGTCACCAGCCTCACTTTCTTCTCCAGAGACATCTGGGTCCAGTGGCCTGATATTTACCAGGACAACTGAAGATGGCCCTGGAGACATTGGGAGACCCTGGCCCTTTCAGGCTAAGTTCTTTTCAGGTTCTCACTTTGAGTGAGGTAATGAATAGGCCTCTTTAAGAAATTAATCAAGGGATGGCCCCTTGGGGGAGGGGGAAGACCCTCAGAGTTCCTCCTGGAGATGCAAACTGTAAAAGAAAGATAGTTCCTGCTGTCAAGGACTTTATAATCTAATGGTGGAGCTGAAGGTAGCAGGGAATTTACCTGGGATGTGGTGTCAAAACCCAGCAGAACTGCTCAGGGAAAATGAAGAGTTTTCTGGGAAAGTTCTGAAAATTCAGAACCCTCTATAAAAGAAAGCTTTAGAAGGACTTTATTGCTCTGCCCTCCAGTCCTCCAATCAAAGACCCGAGTGGTAACTGAGGAAGCTAAGAGGGTGTTGAGTATCCAAAATTGAGACAGCTAGATAGTGGATAGAGCTGGATATGCGATGTGACAGGCACTGTATTAAGTGCGTTACAAATATTATTTCATTTTATCCTCACAATCCTTCGAAGCAGGTGCTATAAGCATCCTCATTTTATAGTTGAGGAAAATGATCACACAGCTAGTAAATGTCAGGTCTTCCTGACTCCAGGCCCAGTACTCTATTCAATGAACCACTTGGCTGCCTATACGTGATGTTTATTTTTATCACTTAACCTCTTCATTTTATAGTTAAGGAAAATGAGACAGGGCTTAAGTGACTCACCTAGGGTCACATCTGAAGCCAGATTTGGACTCGGGCCTTCTTGATGGTATGCAGCAGTGGCATCCCTGTGCTAAAGAGTATGAACATTTAGTCACTTTGTTAGAATAGTTCCAAACTGCTTTTCAGAATGGTTGGGCCACTTCACAGAGTCTCCAACACTAGTGCATTGCTGTGCTCATCTTTCCACAGCCCCTCCAACACTGACTACTCCAATCTTTTGTCATCTTTGCAACTCTGCAATTGCTATGAGAAGGGGGTATTTCCTTTATCTCTCCTATGGCAAGAGAAACATCATAGAAACCATGGCTGCAAATTGATCTTCAGGAGGATTATCCTGAAGGTTAATGTCATCAATGATGGGGGAGTGAGGAGAGGGTGAAACAGCAATTTTAAAAGGACATCTTTATCTGTCATTGGACATAAGGCTCTTAACAATCTTGTAGTAGTAGTAGTAGTAGTAGTAGTAGTAGTAGTAGTAGTAGTAGTAGTAGTAGTAGTAGTGGCATTTAAAAAGTTTTGGAGACATGATTTCTGGATAGTCATTTTTTAAAAATGCTAGCATTTTAATAAAAAGTCAGTTGCACTCTTGAATGCCAAAGATAATTGTGGTTGGTGGGCTCAGGCTTATAAGCTCTTGGAAGAGGGTCTTCCTGAGGGTAGCAATCAACTCTGATTAGTTAACACTTAATGGAAGGGAATAAATATTACAATGAAAGGCTGGACCTATTCTAATGAACTTTGATTATTTCATTTATTTCTAAATTTCCCAGCCCTGGGCAATCTATTCATCCCCTCCCAAACCTGAGTAGAAGGTTAGATGGGGTCTGATCAACAGTGAGGAGAATTAATTCAATCTCTTTACCAGTAATGTCCTTCAAAGAGAATGAACTTTTGAAATGAGGACTTTAGAAAAAGGGTGAATTCTGGATCTCCTCAAATCATTGGTTATTAATAATCATTTCTCTCATAGTAGTAGTAGTAGTAGCAGTCATAGCAATAATAACTTGGGAACTATGTTTAGTATTGATAGAGTAAAGGGTGTGTGTGTATAGACTAGGATTGGATTAGTACTAATTTGTGGAATTAGGTGGATTGTGTCATTTGTCCTCCATTCTCAAAAAGGACCAATGACATCACAAGAGTGATGACTTGCACATGTGAATTGGATTTGAGTGAGTGTACATGGAGTAAACAGAAGTATATTCTGCTGATTGAACTGTGAATTGGTTTAATCTTTTTGGAAAGTACAGCCTTTATGAGATATGGGGAATCATTATCTCAACTTCCACTCTCATTGACAAGTCAGGTCCCCTGTGGACAACTAACTATATTCTCTCCCTCAGGGATATCGAAGAAGCCCTGAGGGTTTGGTGTTTTCCCTTTGATTATATAGCTGGGGAGCTCCAACCAGTATGCTTCCTGCCATCATCCTCAGCTGATTATCAAGTAATCAGCCACTCTTAGGAAGCAGTATTTATCACACTGGTATATTAAGAACAGCTGTTATATAACATCCCCTCTGAAAGTCTGTGACACACTCTCCCACAAGTACATACAGAGGGTCCAGGGTCCATGAATTTGTTTTTTAAAATATTTTGATAAATACTTCACTATAATTGCTTTCCTTTGTAATCCTATATATTTTATTTTATGCCTTTAAAGACAGTATTCTGAGAAGAGGGCTATAGGTTTTATAATAGGGCTACTCCTAGGATAACAATAATAGCTAACATTTATATAGTGCTTACTATGTGCCAGGTACTGTGCTAAGCACTTTACGATTATCATCTCATTTGATAACAAAAACCCTGGGAGGTAGGTGCTATTATTATTATTCTCACTTTGCAAATGAGGAAACTAAGGCAAAAAGGTTAAGTGACTTACCCAAGGTCATACAGTTAGTAAGTTCTATGGCCAGATTTGAACTCAATTCTTCCTAACTGCAGGCCTAGTGCTTGCTCTGTCCACTGTGTCACCTAGATGCCGAGTAGCTAGTTGTCCAATCAGGACCTGAATTCAATGAGAGTGATAGTTGAGATAATGATCCTTATATCTTATAAAGGCTATGCTTTCGGAAAAGGGGCAGCTAAGTGGTAAAGTGGATAGAGCGCTGGGCTTGGAATCAGGAAGACTCATGTTCATGGGTTAGAATCCAGCCTCAGTTACTAGCTGGGTGACCTCGGGCAAGTCCCTTAACCCTGTTTGCCTCAGCTCCTCCCTCATCTGTGAAATGAGCTAGAGAAGGAAGTGGCAAACTGCTGTAGTATCTTTGCCAAGAAAACCCCAAATGGAGTCATAGAGACAGAGGTGACTGAAATGACTGATCAACAAATACTCTCCAAAAAGATTGAACTGATTCATAGCTGAACCAGTAGAATATGTTGCTGTTTACTCCATGTACACTCAATTATAATGTTTTTCTTCCATTGTATGCTGTTATATTGTTTTGTTAAAACAATGTATAATCCATCTAATTTCACTAGTTAGTCTCAATGCAATCCTAGTCCACATACACATAAACACACACAGGGTTCTGTGATACAAAAAAAGGTTAAAAACTCTTAAGGCCTTTCTGCTTGTATAGTTGTGGGTTGTTTATTGCTTTTTTCCTTAGAGATCTCATCATAGATAGGATTTCTCCCAACCTGCACTTGAATTGGCCCTCACCTGGCCCCACCTCTGTTAATCTTAGGGGAGGGGGTGAGTGACTGGGTGTGGGTCAGCTGGGAGTCCTGAAATCCTCCCAGATGTCCCCGTGTCACATCTCAGGGCCGAGGTCCTTCCCAGTTAGGAATGAGACCTTGAGCATGAGCTCTGATCTAACTTTTCTTTGCAGTATGGTTAGCCTTTTTAAGAGTCTGAGTTTGTTTTTCTGTTGCCTCAGCCTGTGTTTGGCACCCCTCCAAGGATTCCTGCAAAGTTAATTTATGTTCCTCTAGTTCTTCAGCTTAGCATGGCCCTGTTCCCATTCCCTTTGGAGTTTGCTTAGAGCAGTGAGCAATAGCCAACCTGACCCACAATTCCTGGATTATTTTATTTTTTCCAGTGCTTTGGACATTTCCCATCTCTGATCCTCTCAATCCAAGGGAACAGCTTAGTGATCCTACAGAATGCCAGGGGATAAGCGGTCAAGGTGCTGCAATGCTGCAATATTGGAAAGCATGGATGGGTAACCCTTCACCCTAGGGCTTGGAGACTAGAAACTTCTACCCTGTCTAACTTCCCCTTGCCCATACCTAGTAACAATTGGTCTAAATTCATTAAATCTTATTTGAGTTTCTGATGTTGAAAGGATTGAGTGCACTCACCTTTGAATCACCAAAGCATTTCTTAGGGACTCATACATATACTTATGTGTATGCACATACATGTTTACATACATCCATACGCATGTATGTTTATATGTGTATATACCTAGATTTCATCTACAGACCTGTTGTCATGGAACGTTCTAGTAGGGGTGACAACACATATGGAAAGTTTCAGTTGCAAGTGAAGTGGAAATGTTCCATGGGTCTTATGGCGTAGCAACAGAGCAGATGGTAATGTCTCTTCTTTAGGGTCATTTCCACTTCAGTTTCTAACATTGAGCCATTTGACAGTACCAAGGACTTTGGTGACAAGAACTTTCTTTTCCAGTCCTCGATAGATGTGATTGTAGCATTTGCAGAAGCAGTTGTCAGGCTATATTTCCACAGGGGTTGCTTTCTAGGATGATAGCTGTGGCCACTGGGCTGGAAGCATTGCTATTCCCAAGGATCTCGGTTTAGGGACCTGGGCTACCCCAACAGGATCTGAGGGGAGATGGTGGTTAAGGTGGTAGTAGTGATTTGACGTGCCTGACATGTGGGTCTCTCCTTCCAGGTGCTTTGCTACAGCTAGGTTGGCTTGCCTGCCCTTTGGGTGGCAGCTAGATGGCAGTTGGTGGGGATGGCTGGCCCCTTCTCCATAGGAATTGCTTCCCCGGATGATGGCTATGTGGGCTGGCCTGGAAGGAAGACCGGCGGTATTTAGGATGCTGACATTCCCAGGGTTCTTGTGCTTATCTGCCTGTTTCATAGTAGTAAGTTGCTGGTACTAATAAGGAAAGTTAGCCCCCTCTCCACAACAATTTTTCCCCTCAATGAAGGAATGGGCAGGTCTGGTAGTTTGGGGGACAATGCCATTCCCAAGGTTCTTGGGCTCAGGCTGTCTCCATCAAGGTCGGAGGAGAATGGTGGTCAAAATTAAAGATAAATGGTGGTGAAAGATATATTCATAATTCTACGATCTCCTACACATACCTAGGATAAGGGGAGTTCATACCTTAATGAAGAGACATCATCAATGCTAAAGTCCAAAATGTGGCATCAATGGGGATGTTTATGCCATCTATGAGGATACGATTCCAAAACCAGAATAAAAACCTCATCATTTAACCTTATTAACTTTGACCAGCCTTTTCCTATTTACATCCCTTACATTTACATATACAGGTATGGAATTAGAAAGGTAACAACACAACAAGAATGGACTTACGGTAAAGAATTAAGAAAATTTGCTCAGGTAGAACTGGAAGGACACCACTCAATCTGGATTCACATAACATTAGGTTATATGTCCAGTGCCACACAAGCCAATGACTGATGGCTGAATATGCTCATTGAGCCACTATAGAGCTGAGTGCTTAGAATTTTCTTGAAAGCTACGGCAACATACAATGGGTCTTTTCAAACACTATGCTATACCAATTTGTTGACATAGTTCATGCGTTGCTTGAGGAACATCCTTTTTAACACTGAGTTTATATACCATAAAAAGTCTTGGCCAATCAAGGAGGGAATTGGTGGTTATGGAAAAGGCTGAGTGGCTTTCCCCCAATGGTTAAATTGAATATTTGAATCTTACAAGCACAGCAGCAATATAATGTAGGTGAAAGGTATAATGCATTACGAACTTTTGTTTTTAGTCACTCAGTAAACTGAGTTAGGATGGAGATGTAGTCCCATCAGAGCTGAGGAATTTGAGGAACCAAGAGGTTTGTTGTTGTTTGTCCTTTGTTTTCAAAGAGGACCAATGACATCACAGTGTGGCGTCTTGACTCCTGAGTTGATTGGATTTAAGTGAGGTAGAGTTGCACAAAGTCATTAGCCTCACTCTCTTCTAGTTACTGAAATCCAGTGGCAAGACAAAAGTCAGGACAACTGGTGATGGCCCATGATGCAGTGGATGATCTTGGTATCTTCTATGTCTGACCAAGCTCTAAGTGTTCCACAGTGCCTGCTTCAGCCACCTTCATGGTCATTGGAACAAATTGTTTTCATCTGTCTGTTCTGCCAAGGGAAGTCTTCACATGCTTAGGTAGACATCTCCCTAACTTACCAATGGGTTTGAGGCCTATTGGTTACCCTCAACCTGGTTTAGCTCATCTGCCAAGATGGTTTTCCCTGGGTGTGGCCAATGTGCATGCTATAGTTTCTTGGAGTCATAGATGAGAGCTGAGTGTCAGGTGGACACCAAAGGTAGATGAGTAGCCCTGAAAAGGGTTCTGGAAGCCCTCACACCAGAGGAGGTAGTCCTCCCTGAACACCTATATTCTTTAAGAGGTCAGTATTGGAGTCTCAAAGGATAAGAACAAGTATTGAGGCTGAGAGGAAAGTATAAAGGTGAAAGAAAAGATCTAGGTACAAAATGTCTTTAGAAAGGAGGGATAGTGACTTGAAAATGAGCAGGTAATAGCAATATGGATCTAGACAGAGTGGCAAAGACAGTTGACCTCAAAGGAGGAGAGGGTACTGAGAGATAGTGGCAAGGGGAAGTTCTGGATGTAGCAATGAGGAGAAAAGAGTGTGCTTACTCCTCCTGTCCCAGTCTATCAAACCCATGAAAGAAGGAACCTCAGTACTAGAGAGATCAAGAAAAGAAAATTGTTTGAGATTAGAATCTAGATTTTCATGAAACCCAGAAGATGGGGCGAAAACCTAGGATGAAAGGGGATTTCTTAATGGTAAAGCAAGAGTTCCAGAAGGCATAAAGGAGAGAGAAGCATGGGGGAGGAGGAAGAGGTAAGGGGACATCTCATGGGAAAAGGTTTCCACTTGGCAAAGGGAGATCAGCAGGTATTAGATCTGGAATAGAAAATAGGAGAACAAGAACTGGGAGTGTGCTAACCTTAGGACTGGTGAAGTACAAGGACAAGGTCTAGAGTCCAGGTGGGCTAATATGAAATTGCTATATTATCAACTATAAAAGCATTTTTCTCAGAGTGATTTAAGAATAGCAAAAGCAAGTTCATTGGCAGTCTGCACTCTAGAATCTATGGAGATAGAACTAAAAAACTGGAAGAGAAGTGGAGTCATTTGCTAAATTTTTTTACTTCTAGTATAACAGACAGCTGTGTAAAAAGATATCCTGGACTGTTCGGGTCAATTCTGCAAACAATTATTGTTAACTAAAAAAGAGGGGGATGGTCTATGTATGATGGGGATACTGTGATGCAATTTTCATGTTTGTATTCCTTATGCACTACTGTCAAATATTTTGTTCTTTGTGAACTCCAGTAATTACTGAAATGTCAATCATTTCTAGGAAGGACAAATAATAGATGCTGAGGTGTTGTCTGTACTTCTAACCCTGATCTATATCTCAGACTGGATTTTCCTACCCAAGATATGACCCCATTTGGGATGATCATACGATGCCTTCAGTGGCATATGATAGGGCAGAAGTACATACGCTTACCTAGAGGATTCAAGAGTTCAAGCACAGTGTTCCCGAATTTAAACTCACACGGGGAGGGAGAAACTAAATTTCCTAGGCATAATCCAGGACACTAGCCTTCTTGCCAAAAAAAAATAAATTTCTTGGGCAGTGCCAGACGTGGGATTACCTATGAGTCAACTGAATTCCAGACTTTGGACTTCTAGCCAGGGGAGGAGAATGCCCTGAGTGAGATGCCTCGACTTGCTCACGAATTGGATTTGAGTGAGGCAGAGCTGCACAAAATCATTGGCCTCACTCTCTCCTCTACAGTCATCAAAGTCTAGTGGCAAGACAAAAGTCAAGATGACCGGTGATGGCCCAGGATGCAATGGGTGACCTTGGCCTTTCTAAATTAACATCTTTCCTGTGCTTCAGTTCATTTGAGGCAATGCCAATTCAATGACTAAGGGCTAGGTAAGAATTGAGACAAAAGATGCCCTAATTTACCATCACAAAATATCAGTTCGGAAGGGTAAGACCCTCAAAGTTTCTGGCCAGCACAGAAAACAATTGCTATTTACTACACTTATTCCAAGCCATCAAAACCTAAACAACAAGCCACAGAAGATTGGTCTAGCGGCTATTATTGGCCATCCAATGAAAACCAGAGTGATTGCTCCACTTGAAACACGATGGTTTTTTTTAAGGCTGTTTTTTCAGAGCTGTATTTCAAGAAATCATAAATGAAAACTGCACAGAACAAAAAGTAAATTGTCCCAGCTTGTTTGGGGTGGGAGGAATAATAAAAATAAATAAATAAATTTGTAAACAAATTGAAAATTAAAATGAAAAAGCTCCCAGATCTCAAAATATGTTACAAAATAGAGTGACAAAATTTATATTCCTATGGATAGAGCACCCACATGTATGAATATGACATTGCAAGTGGAGAGAGGGATTATATTTTGAAAGGGAAGAAGAGGAAGAGGGGGAGGAGGAAAGGGAGAAGGAAGGGGAAGGGGAGGAGGAGGAAGAAGAAGGAGGAGGAAGAGGAGGAAGAAGAGGAAAAGGAGGAGGAAGAAGAAGAAGAAGGAGAAGGAGAAGAAGAAGAAGAAGAAGAAGAAGGAGGAGGAGGAGGAGGAGAAGGAGAAGGAGAAGGAGAAGGAGAAGGAGAAGGAGAAGGAGAAGGAGAAGGAGAAGGAGAAGGAGAAGGAGAAGGAGGAGAAGAAGTGGTAGTAATAGTGGCATTCTACAACTTCTGTTCAAGTTGTCAGGTTGAGTCCCAGAGGGCAGCTACTACTACTCTTGGGGTTCTACAAATAAACTCTCAGAGATTCTGTTTCTCTTACTGTAGGTCCAGAGTGCCAAATGCATTGGTCCTTATCAATAATCACCTAATAGTCTCGTTTAGATTTCAGCAAAGGTATTTGTTCAGATAACATGGTAAAGAGAGTTAATAAAAAATATTCTCCTAAAAACCTTGTTCATTCCTTCCCATAAATACACAAAGCATCCACGGGAGGAATACGTTTAAACTTAGACCATGATAGTAGTGAGGCACACGTGCAAGTAATATGGTTGACAAAGGTTGAAAGGTTGTGAGTTCAACAGCTACTCTGAAGTCCTGTCTGTATAGGGACCTCATACAGAACCCTTTGTTGTTCATTCTTCATTGACATTCATGTGTAGCTGAGCTGGGGGTGGAAGAATAGGTCATGGGAAATGAGAGTTTAAAAACTGGGGGGTAAGGGTGTTTGAGGGAATATCATTAATATATATGTTGAAGTCCCCCAGTGTGAGAGCAGGATTTTGTGGGGAGAGAAAATCTGTGAACTAGATACTGAATTCACCAAATAAAGAATGGGAGTATCCGGGAGGTTTGTAGACAACAGCTACCAGAATTTCGTTTGGGTGGTAGATATGGCCTGAGTGAACCTCAAAGTAGAAGTTACTGAGTGATGGAGAAAGAGGGAGAGCCTGGAAGTGGCAGTGGGGAGCAAGGAGTATTCCAACACACCTACCTTGACCACTGAGTCCCGAGGAATGAGAGAAAGTGCAAACAATTGTAAAGGATAGCCAAGGAGGCTGTGTTATCAAGAAGGAACCAGCTCTCAGTGAGATTGAGATGATGAAAAGAATGTAAGAGGAAAAGATTTAAGATGAAAACAAATCTATTACCTCCAGAACAAGTACTCCAGAAAACACAGTGGAAAGGGTAAAGAACTTTACAGGGCAACATTGTGGGGAGGAGTTTAAGGGGAAATAGGAAATAAGGGAAATAAGGCAGTGGAGGGTGGAGAGCCAAGTTTGAATAAGGATAGCCAGGAGTTAAGGATCACTGAGATGGGAAGGGTATGACCCATTTGGAGTTTGTTAAGCGTTACTGAATGACTTCAGGTGAGTTTTTAACATCACTAGGGGTTTAGCCTCATGATGGAATCCTCTCAGGGTGTTAGGCAGCTCAGGTGAGGGGATCTGTGCCAGGAACTGATGGGAAGGTGTTTCTCTTCTATCCCTGCAGACAAGTTAGGCCTGGAGATAAGTGGAAGATGCAGGGAAGAATGGCGTCTCTCTGTCCCTTGTGGGCAGGAAGACTCCCTTGCAAGTGGGAAGAGACCAGCCTAGAGAACTGGCACTTGATGGAGTGATAGTAAAAAAGAAAAGGTTAGGTCAGGAGACTAGCTCGTGATTCAGGAAGACCTAGGTTCAAATCATGTCTCTGACATAAGCCAACTATATTCCAGGCAACTCTCTAAGACTTAGTTATAAGTTATAGACAAGTGGCTGGGTGAAGGGACAAGTCCAGGGCATGCCTACCTCCCCAAAGAAACATGTTATGATACAAATATAACAGGGCACTGGACAATGAGTCTCTATAAACATGGTCAGAGAGTTGCTAATGCAATTCCCTACATGGAAGAGGGCTTCCAAGAGAATCATGATGGCACATAAAAGAAGTGCCTTGGGGAGACTCTAGAGCATGGATAGACATCTAATAACTGGTTATGATCTGTTAAACATGTGAAGAATAGGAGGACTTTGGCTGCAACTGCCTAGCTGGAAGTGAAGGTACCTTCAAAAAGCATGAGCTGAGCTGAGTGTTGGTCCCCCTCTAAGCCTCCCCCTTCTTTTGGTTGACTTTTCCTATTTACAAGCGTTCTGATGAAAGAAAAGAGAATGTGATAAGGGGAGAGGTTGGGCCTTTCCCAGCCAAGGCCAACACATGTCCCATAAATACAGGTTTTGGTTTTTTACTTCAGCATTTGTTCATTTGTTTTAGGAGAAGAACCAGGAGACAGCTGTAGCCTTGTGAGTTTCCAGAGGTCAGGAGAGCAAGCCACTGAGTAGGTCTGGGAGCAGAGTCCATGTTAGCTTTTGCAGCCAGCTGGTCCAGCTGGGTCATGAGTGACCTTCAGGACATAGCCCAGTAATAGTTGAGACATTTAGTGATGGTGCAGCATTTGGGCATGAACTTGGGGGGAACCAATGCTATGTAGAAAATGCATAAAGTCTGAGTTCACTCTCCTGAAAGACCAAAGTGGTATAGGCAGAGTATAACTTATAGGTGTTGGGATGAAATGTTTATACTTTTGTTCTGGCTGTATCTTTAAAGTAAATATCCCATTGTGATATTTAATTGATATTAACTGGTTAAATGGACCTGGGACACTAGTCACTGGTGGTTAACAGAGAAAGAAATACACTTGGAACGGGAGCTTGAGTCAATAACATTAGAAAAAAGACACTCTAATCTTCAGGGGTACAGCTAAAACCTTGACAGAGAAATGTGAGAATAGACACTATATACAGCAAAGCGATTATTCTCCCAGTCATCCAGAAGGTGGAAATAGACTGAATCATCTCTCAGTAACTACAGCATTTTTGTGGTATCAGATGACACAGGTTCTATACTTGGTTCTGCCATTAATTGCTGTATGACCTTGGCTTTATCATTTCCCTTCTCCATCTCAGTTTCTTCATATGTGAGATGTAGATTAGAGATCTCTAAGGTTCTTTCCAGCTCAAACACATAGTTCAAAGCAAATTTAAGTTCTCTTTTCAAGTTGCAGGTTCGAAGCTTCCTTGAAGAATGGAACAGCCATAGTGATTTTGGCTTAAAAAAAGTCTTTGATTTTTTTTTTTCAAACTCTGCTGGCATGATTTTGAGCCCTAACTTTCCTTATGATTACACCTAGTGAAGTTGAGAGAGGCCCCTCAGGGTTTGCATTCCAAGCTTCACCTGGGATAGGAGGAGTTGATATGCTCTCGGCACATGTCTTCATTAATTTGCCTGTGCCTGCCCAGTGCAAGTGATGAGTTATTTCCTAGCCTCTGTGTAACTAGGGTATAGTTCTCTGATGAAGGGATTGGACATATAATTTCACTGATTTGGGTAACTCCTCAACTAATGCAGGTCAGTACCTTGTCTGCAACTTAAAGAATCTTGGAAAGTTCTAGAGAATGAAAGATTAAGTGAGTTGCCTAGGGTCACCCAACCAGGATATGTCAGACCTAGAACATGAACCTAGGTCCTCCTGGCTCCTAATAAATGCATTTATTAAATATCTACTGTATGCAAGGTACTGTGTACAAAAAGATGAAAAACAACATCATGCCTGTCAACAAGGGGCTCACAATAGAACTTTATTTACAGGAAGCTGGAAGATCTTTCAATCTAGCCCTGGTCCTCCTCCTGAACTCCAGTTTTGCACCACAAATGGTCCATTGAACATTTCCAATTTAACATCTCATAAGCATCTGCAACTCAACATGTTTAAAATAGAACTTATCTTTCCTTCTAAACCTACCCCTTTCTCTGAACTTCCCGTATGACAGGCACCAACATCCTTCCAGCCTTCTAGGTCTGAAATCTTGGGCTCATCCTAGACTCCTCATTCTACCTCTTCCCACAAATCCATTCAGCTGTCAAGTCTTGTCATGTCAACCTCCACAGCACTTCTTATATCTGTCCTCTCCACTCACATAACTCCCACCATAGTTCAAGTCTTTATCATTTCTTCTGATTGCATTTGTCCCTTAATTGGTCCCTCCACCTCAAGTCTCTCCCCTCTCTGATCCTTCCTCCACACACCTGTCAAAGTGATATAAAGCATGGGCACAACCACATCAGGAACCTGCTCAATGAACTCCAGCCGCTCCCTCTTGCCTCTAGGATTGTAGACCTAGAGCTGGAAGTTTGACCTTAGAGGCCATCATGGCCAACTCCTTCACTTTTCAGATAAGGAGACTAAGGCACAGAAAGGTTGTGACTTGCCCAGGGTCATAAAATTAGTAAATGACTCAGGCAAGATTTGAACCCAGGTTTTTTTGACTCCCAAGTCCAATGCCCTATTCACTATACCACGATAAAACACAAACTCTTCTGTTTGACAATGAAAACCCTTGGCAATCTGGCTAGGTCCTACATTTCATTACTCTGCATACTTCAGGCCTCCTACTTTGCTATTCCTCAAACACAATATAGCCTCTTCTGCATGCCTGGAAGGCACTCCTCACTCACTTCTGGGTCTTAGAATTCCTAGCTTCCTTCAAATCTCAGCACAGGCACCATTTCTTAAATAAGTCATTTCTGATCTGCCTAGGTGTTAGTCCCACTTCTACCCCAAAGTTACTTGTCTTTACTTTTTAGATATTTTGTCTCTAATATATGTGTACATGTTATTTTCCCCAAAGGATGTAAGCTTTTTTGTATTTGCATCCCCAGTGTCTGGCTCATAGTAAATCCTTCATAACTTTTGATTGACTGATGGCCAACACAGCTGGAGGTGATGGAGCCGAAATCAAATATAACCACTTTTAGGTTGACAATCCTTTTATTCCTCCCTAATTGATTACCTCTCTTGTTTCATACTGAAGCTATTTTAAACCTTTCTTTCCCTCTTCAAGACTAGCATGCCTCCTTCCTTCCTTCCCCTCTGCTAATACCTTGCTTTTTACTTTGCAGAAAAAACTGAAGTCATTTAATGTGAACTCCTTCTTCTCCCATTTCCTTCACCTCAAAACTCCTTGACACATCATCTCCCACTCTCCTCCTATCTCTAACTCTCTGACAAAGAGGTGGTCCTTCCACATATGTACTTGATCCCATTCCCTTCATCTTTTCCAGCACATAGCATTGTCAAGCATTCCTTTTTTTTTTTTTTAATCCTCACCCCAACCTTCTATATTGGTTTCTTTCCTGCTGTCTACAAACATGCCCAAATCTTCAAGAGTCTTTAAAAACATCCAGTGATCCTACCGTTTCCTCACAATATTCATCACAATACTATATAACCAAAAATCAGACTTTGATAACCCAATAAAAGCGTGATTTCTTCAATATGGTTCCTCCCTCTACCAATGCAAGTCATCATCCTTCCCTGCTTTAATAATCAGTTGAATGAATGACTAGCAAAAAAATAAATAAATAAATCATCACCTAATATCTAAATAAGATTCAGAACAATAATCTTTTCTATAACATACACAACAAATATTCATTTACCGCTGAAGATCTCTAGTGACTGGGGAACACACTAACTAGAAAGATAGCCTATTCCTTTTTGAGGTAGGACTATTAAACCTAAATTTGCCTCTCTGCAATTTCTATCCATTGCTCTCATAATAGTTCTGTCCTGAGGGGCCAAGCAGAGCAAATCTATTCCTTCTCCTAATTGATAAACCTTTAAAATTTTCTGGTGAACTTAAGAGGTTGATTCTTAAGTGAATGAATGAGTGATGATGAAGTGAATGAAGTATGAATGAACAAAAAAAATTATCAGGCACAGCTATGCCACAACTGTGCTAAATTCAACATGTATGAGGAGGTCTTCCTCCTACCCTGGGATATCTTACCATCCCTATGACCCTGGAACATTCATCTGCAAGGCTTACAGTCACCATCTTCTCTCCCACTGGTGAATTCTCTAGGAGCCTCCATTTTGTAAAGGCATGTATTGGTAATTAAGGTGGGACTTTTTTTTTTTATACTCTTTTAGAATGCTAAATTAATTAAGTGCCTTTGATTAAGTCTTACTAGGTACAAAGCTCCAGGCACATACACTTTTGGCAACTAGGTGTAAAGCCCCAGGCTCACATCCTTTTGCTGATTAGGTGTGAATCCTTTGAGCTCTGAACAAAGTATAAAAACTCGGAAGTTAGCATTTTGTCTGGGGCTTATTCATGGAGGAGTATTGATGTGGAGACTCTGGGCAGCTGTTGTTAAGAGCCATGCCCCCCCCCCCCCCAGGCTGGTAACTATGAATTGTGATTTGAATCAAGGTCTGCTGTAATTTCTATTTGTTTTGTAATTTATATTTGTTCGTAATTTCTATTTCTGAAGTTCAGGGTGCTGGCTTTTCCTCCTGAATTAAGTGAGTTATATTTATTTACATGTGTGATTAAAGTGAGATTGTTAACCCCTTAAAGTTACTTTCTTTAGTAAAGCAGATCAAAAGAACCTATGCTGGCAGCTTTTGTTGCTGGTCTTGTTGGGTCTTACACCCCTACAGCAGTGGCTAGCAAGATTGTTGCTACAAGGGGTCAGGTCAGGTTGCCTTCATTGCCCTTCTGGCCCTTTCCTAACTTTCTAAACTTCAGAAATATGCCCTATGCTGGGTACCTTAATTTACTCTTTCCCCCACCCCAGACCACTTTTCATTTTCCTTTTGTGTGTTGTTACCTATTAAAATGTAAGCTCCTTGAGGACAGGGCCTTTTCTTCTTTTTTTTTTTTTTGTATTTGTATCTCCATTCCACAGCGTAGTGCATATCACCTAGTAAGAGCTTAATAAATCCTTATATCCTTCCTTCTTTCCTTCCAAAAAACATGATAGTTCTTGTCCTCAAGGACCTCATATATTAAACATACACACACATGCACACACACACGCACATAGAAGAAAGAAAAAATGAGCATTTCTTAAGGAACTACTATGCATCAGACACTGCAATAAGGGCTTTACAAATCTCTCATTTGAGCCTCACCACAACCCTATGAGGTAGGTGCTATTATTTTCTTCATTTTATGAGGAAACAGGCAGGCAGAGGTTCAGTGACTTGCCCAAGGTCACGTAGTAAGTATCTGAGGCTGCGCTTGAACTTTCCTGATTCCAGGCTCGGTGCTTTATCTATTGTGCCACCTCGCTGCCTCCAGTAGCTCTAGAATGTTGATGAGTGGAACAATGCGGCAATCCACTAACACATCCTTTGCCGAAGCGCTGGTAGATTTGATCAGATTTTAGTTCCCAGAGCCCTAGGTAGAAAGGGAGGCATGACGGAACAGAATGGATGGAAGATGCCTAGAGAGCAGGGCAGTCGACTGTGGTGAACTCTCTTCAGTCAGGATGGCACACTCACGTGGTAAGAGCTGGAGGTGGAGGGACAGGTCAGAAGAGAAAGAAAAAGAGGGGTCATACTGAATGAAACTTGGTGAGAACTGTTACAACTCCTGCTCCTCTATCCTAGTCATTAAGGACCCACAGTCAATTCAACATTCTGTCACAAACATCAACCAAATAATTAAGTACAGCACCATAGCGTTACTGCTCTGATGCTCCATGACTTAGAGGTGAGAAGTTAGATACTGTAGGAGAGGTGCTATGGTGTCACTACACAGCTGAGTGGAGTCAAGTAGAGTCAAGAAAACCTGAATTCACATCCTGTTTCAGGGATTTGGGAGCTGTGTGACCCTCATATGTAAATGATGGGGTTGGATTTGATGACCACTGAGGCCCCTTCTAGCTCAAAATCTAAGATCTTTTCATCCTTGGTGGTAGAAGACCATGCCAGCAAAGTACAAGCTCTGGTTGATTCTAACAAGCTAGAAAGCACGGGAGAGGATAGTCCAGTGTTTATAATAGTGCCTGGCATATAGCAGGTATTTATTAAATGTTGATTGACTGACAGTCCCAGGAACAGGATATATCTATTGTTCAAACATGAGCTTTGTTCAGTACAAAGAGGTTCAGGTTGGCAACTAAATGATGAATTTTTTTATCCAAGGCAAATTATAAAACAAAATGTCCCTTGGTCTTGTGTGGCTAATTTCCACTCCTGTGTAACAAGTGGCAGAATGGTAAGAGTGTGAAGAACTATCATTTTTATATTAACTATAAATACTAATTTAAATATTACTGTCCTAACTGTGAGCTCCTCGACAGTACCCAATGACTTGACAAATTGCTGCTGCCACCACTACCACTAATACTAGTGTAATTGAACCACGTCAATATTGACATTTTGGCTATAAATAAAACCAGGAGAACTAATGAAGTACAGCTAAGTGGAACAATGGCTTGGCTCACAAGTTTCCCCTCAAAGAGACAAAGTTGTTTTCATTGTCTGCCCAAAGGCAACAAGCAACATTTCATGGATTACTTGGTTATCACCTTTGCATTGCACACAATGAGCATAAACAAATAAACTGTCATGAAGATAACTGCAGCTCATGCAAAGGATGAAGAGATAGGTACAGACATTGTACAAAAAAATTGACAAGATCTTTCAAACCATGTCAGTATATTCATTGATGATATACAGTGATTTCAATGTAAAGATGAGCATGGGAAGGGCAGTAAGAAAAATGGTACTGAATTATAAAATTTAAAAAGTTGAATGTTTGCAGACTACTCAGGAACCTCTGCCTTGTGTATTGTGATTACTTTCTTCAAGAAGACAGAAGGCAATGGACATGATGAGCAGTGAACATTTACAAAAAATGAAATTTGCTATATTTTAATGCACAGGAAATTAAAAGCTCAAAGCTTTCTCGGCCCTTTCCCATATTGAAGAATTCTCTTTTCATCTGCCCCAAGTAAGTTTTGGGGAGACAGAACTGGCCCCAGTTAGATTTCAGTCACCTTTCCTTCAGGCCTTGTACTCCCACAGTTCATTCTGTTCTGCAGTCCTTTGGCTGAGCACTGCTGTAGTGAACCACAGTGCTACCCTAGGCAGAGCATATTTCATATCTCCTATATCACTAGCTCCTCCACAATTGGAAGGGGCCAGATTGAGGTCTGCTGCTTGTTATCACAGAATAGTAGAGAAAGAGCAAGAACAGGGTATATTGGCACAGACTGCATAGCAGCAAGGAAATTACTGAATGGAGCCTGTGGGGTCAGGTTATACTGCCATGACAGAGCATAGAGGATAGTAGAGGAGGGAGTATTAAGTGAACACCTTAGCAATTAGAGATGTCCCTTTTCTGTTATTATAATTGCTATCTCATTAGACTACTTGGTGGGTTGTCCTTTTGAGACAGCTGCATGCACTTTATCTCTTGTGCATAAAATTCTTATGTTGGGAGTTTTTAAAGTTCATCAGAATTGGAGAAAATATCTATTCTTCCATCTTATTGGTCACATGACTCAAAAGTCCCAAGACTTATACTTGTAAATGATGGTCACCATTTTCATGGAGGAGTCCAGCCCAGAACCCAAAATGAAAGGATGATCTTCCATATGTGATGAAGATTTCCAACTGTTGAGGCTTGAGATGATGTGCCAACTGCCTCCAGCACCAGGAAACTACAGAGTCCTTTCAATGAGATCCACAAATACTCAAAAGAGTGTACACAACTGTTAGTTTGCACAACTAACAAACTGTACAGAAAAAAAGTGAATCAAGAATGCCTACTGCCTAGAATGTGACACAAAGCTGGATGGACAGCCAAATGAGTTAATCCATCCATTAATACATATAATCTGGACAGCTAGAACAATGAATTGGGCCACCTGATTACTGTCTGTAGGGACTAGATATAGATCAGGAAACAAAAGAAGGGCACTTAAGCTAAGTCCACAGTTGCCTCTAAATTGGCTTTGTCAAATGAATGCCCATAGAGTATTATCGTACATGCCAAAAGGAAGGGTTGAAACTAGTTGTCATTTGACAGTAAGTTGGGAAGTATCTGAGGTGTTACTGCTTGATTTGTTAGGTTTGACCATTTGATTATTTGCAAGAGAAAGGTTCCTCTAAGGGCCATTTGAAATCTATTTCATAAGATCATAAATCTAGAGATGGAAGAGACCTCACAGACCATGTAATCCAACTCCCTTATTTTACAGATGAGAAAATTGAGGTCAAAGGAGGTTAAGGGACTTTTCCAAGATCACAAAAGTAGTAAGGGCTAGAAGTGAGATTTGAATACACATACTTTTCTCCATTAGAAAAAATATTTGAGCTGGACCTAAAGGCTAAATGGTCACATATATGTGTACCCTAGGGACCCACCAGATATGTAATATGGAAGAGTATAATACGGAAGAGTTAAGTTTGACTCAGAACGTAAGATCCATCTAGTAAAGTAAATTTATTTGAGATTAGCCTTGGGGCCAATTCTAAGATATTGATAGTATATTGCAATACATTCATCTGCTTTGTTCATTTGGCCTCAGTTGACAAATGCGCACAAGTTGGTATTAAATAGTGTGCTTGGTAAGGGTGCTGACTATCATATTATATGGAATATTAGATTATGACCAGTAAGTATCTGGACGAGGTACCATGCGCCTTTGAGAATGTGTTCCCATTTGTTCAACCCCAGAGGCATTATGGTATAGTGGAAAGAATAACTGCTCTGGAGTCAGAGGATCTGGGTTCAAATCCTACCTCTAGTGCTTACTACCTGAGTGACCTTAGGCAAGTCATTTACTCTTCCCAGACTGCAGTTTCCTCATTCGTCAAACAAGGGTGCTGAACTATATGTCATATGAGATCTTTTCCAGTTCTAGATTTAAGAGACTGTCATTCACTTTGATGGCTAAAAGACGTTGGTCCTTAATATCAAAATTTTTCTGCTAGTTACTCTTAAATAGTCAAAATATTGATGTAAATGGAAGGTTTGTGGGTGTTTTGGTGATTTGGCCACTAGTGCTGAAACTAGATGGCCAAGGACCTTGAATGAAGGCCTCAATCTCAGAAAGTCTCAGCCTCCTCCCACATTGGGCAATTCACAGTTCACTAACCTAGGTCTCTGCCCTAGCTGACTTTTGGGTGCTCAGAACAGGCCCCATGCTATGCTCTTTCCCTGAGGCTTAGTGCAGTGCTACACATCCTCCTTCCCCTCTTCCCCCCCACTGCTCCCTGCCCAACGCATACACAAACACGCACATACATAAACAGTGTCCAGTCCTGGTGACTTGTCCCACTCCCTCTGTTCCTCAGTTCTCTGGCCCAGCACTATTTCCCCTAGCACCAGTGGTTCAGAGCTTTGCAGCACTGGTGCTTCCAGGTTGCAGCCCCCAATAAGCTTTTGCTCCTGAAGGGCAATGGTTGACCTGGCTGTCAAGACACAAGCATCTGTAGTTTGGAACTAGTCTCCACAGCACCGGAAAGAGAGCAGGGGACCAAGGTACAGGGGTAGGTTTTGATGTAAGCCTATGTCATGTCCCTGGATTGGCTACTGCAGCCTTGCTGCCAGTAGCATGAGAGGTGGGAGAGGAGTGTTGAATGAGCTCAGAAGTAAGCATCAGTCCCTGGGTTTGAGGTTTTAGTGGGTTTTTTTTTTAACCTTCTTTTGGATTCTGGGTATCCTAAACCATGGAGACAGCTGAAGTTGCTTTATTTTTTGGCACATAATTTGTTTTGTAGAAGTTTGAGAGGTTGTTGGGATTGGATAAAATGTCTGGTCAGCCATCTTATTGTTCATATGACTTAGAAGTGCTGAAGGCCTTAATCTCAATCAGAAAGGGCTGGAATGGGTTAGGTTGTATCATGTCTGGAGCTGAGGTCATACAGTTGCTCAAAGCAGATCTCAGCTTCCAGAATCAATTTAAAATCTGCCATCTTTTTGAGGAGTTTTGAGATGAGTGCCAGAGAGCAAGAAAGGCTCCTTTATACACTTTTATAAAAGTTTAACAACTCTAGACATCTGTGAAGTGTATTCAGTAAGTGATAGCCATTATTTAGTCATTACTTATATGTATGTGTATGTGTTGAACATTGGGGGAAAGTGGAGGGAGAGACCAAAAGGAGATCATTTGAAATGCCCTATAGTAGATGATCTAACCCACAGGGGTGGGGAACCTGGGGCCTCAAGGCCACATGTGATCCTCTAGGTCCTCAAGTGTGGCCCTTTGACTGTATCTAAACTTCAAAGAACACATCCCCTTAAGAAAAGGTTTTGTTACATAAAACTTGGACTCAGTCAAAAGGCTCTACCCAAGGACCTAGAAGGCCACAGTTTCCCCACCCTGAACCTCCCAGTTGAATGAGCATTTCTCCAATTTGGCAAAAAGAAGATGCTCAGGAAAACACTGAAGGATTAAAATGGCACTAAAACATAGAACTACAAATGAATATAAGAAGTCGTATCTCTACATTGTCGACAAAATACTGAAATATAACTGGGGTGTTACAAATGGCATTGCCTAATATTTGAAATGGCCACGCCATATGTGAAAAAGACATTCTCCACTTAGTCCCTATCATAATTCTTGATAGGTTGTATTGTGGCAACACATTGAGTTTCATAAATATCTGTGCAACCATCAACCATTCCAACAATTCCAGGATAAGCTAAGAAGTATATTCTTGGTTTCTAAAAGATCAAATATGATTAAGTGCCCTGTAGTTAATGACATAAAAACCCATTCTTTTTCACTTGGCGTAAGTTTTATTGATGCCTTTTGTTTTCTGAACACAGGAATTTCTGGGTAATCTTCCATCCCCATGTCCAAACCAGTCCAGGATTGAATCCTCCCCAGAAGACAAAATCTTTTCTGAATTTCCTATAGATATTACTCAATAGAATTCCAATCTGGAGGTCAAGCAAGTAGATCCAGTGGAAAGGAAGTGTTCTCTCTCTCTTCTCTTACTGTTAAATTGCTTGGAAAAGTTATTTATACCTAATGCCCAAACTTGCTCATTTCTCAGTCATCACTCCCTTTTAGTCTGACTTCCACCCATACCATTTTAATTACATAATAATGAAAGCTGGCATTTACATAGCAATTTATATAGCTATATAGCAAAATGCCAAGTATTTTACACACATTATCTCACTTGACCTTCACAACATCTCTGTAAGGTAAATACTGCTTGTCTTTTTATTCATGTTGACTGGGTTTACTATAAATTTTTACCAAGTAACTTCATTCTCACCACATCAAAACAATCCTCCTACTCCTACCACAATGATTTCCTATCTTACTTATCATAGGAACTGCTCCAAATCTTTTCTTCTTTCTTCAAACTTCCCACACCATTCCTTCCTCCAACCTTCTCTGCTGAGGACCCCACCTCAAATTTCACCCTCCCTCTCAAAAAGGGATCATTTGCCAAGACTCTTTCTTCTCCCCTCCTCATATCACAAAACTCTGGCATTGTTCTCCTAGTCCCAACTATCTATTTCTTTACTCTAGTCTCTGATGATAGTATAGCCCTTTTGCTCACCAAGGCAAACTCCTCCACATGTACTCTTGACTCCCATCCTCTCCTATTCTTTCCAGCAGATTGCTCCCACCGTCATTCCCACTGTTCTTCTAATCTCCAAATTCCCTAACTAGTATTTCTTCTCAGTTGCCTAGAAACGCAAAAAAAAAAAACCCTCACTAGATCCTACCATGTCCACAGGCATCCTATATCTCCTCTATACTTCTCAGCTAAATTCCTTGAAAAGTAATTTAAAACCAGTACCACAATGTTCTTCTCTTCTCAGTGTCTTTTAAACCTTCTACAATCTGGTTTCTGACATCAAATGTAACCGTTCTCTCCAAACTTGAAATTCTTTTTTAAATTTTTAAATGAACAAATATTTATTTTCTCTCTCCACCATCCTACCACCATTGAAAAGAAAAGAAAAAACAAAAAACAAAACCCTTGTAGCAAATATACCTAGTCCAAGCAAAACAAATCGTCACATAGGCCAAAGCTCAAAAATATACTTCATCCTACATCTTGAGTTCTTTACTTCTCTCTCAGGAAGTGGGTAGCATGCTTCATTCTCTGTCATCTGGAATTGTGTTTGGTCATTGCATTGATCTGAATTCTTAAGTCTTTCAAAATTCCTTACAATGGTGTTGTTATTATATAAACTGTTCTCTTGATTCACTCTAAATCAGTTCATACATGTCTTCTCAGGTTTCTCTGGGAACATCCGTTTCATAATTTCTTATAGCATGATAGTATTCCACAGGCCATAATTTGTTCAGCCATTCACCAACTGATAAGCATCCCATTAGTTTCCAGTTCTATGCCATCACAAAAAAAGTTGAGCATTGCTATAAACATTCTATAAAAGAGTTCTTTTCCTCTTTAAATTTTTTGAAGTATAGTTCCAGTGGTGGTATCACTGGTCAAAAGGTATGCACAGTCATGCCAAGGCAATATTCACAGTGATTGCTATTGCTATGAATATGCCGGCATGCTTCTGAATCACAAAATATAGAAGCAAAACATTTATTCAGATACCAGAAAGCCAAATCCCAACACCAGAAAACCGAATCCATCGAAACAACAAAGAAGTTAATATATATTATCACAGCAGGGAGCAACTCCATCCCAAACCTTCCCCTGCTTGGGCCTTCCCACAAACACTCACAATCCTAGCTGCCTCCTTGCCTGCTTCCACTCTCTCCCACTACTCTAACTCCTCTGATCTTACTTCCTCTCAGTTCTGCTTTACCCTTCCTGTTCCTTTTCCCTTTTTTGGCAAGCTCCTCCCATACTGGGCTCTTCATGACCCAGAATGCACCACAGCTTTGAGCTGGGCCAGAGCTCAAAGCAGGTTCTATTCCACTAACATTACATTAAGCACTTAATGTGTTACAGAAACTTAACTCCAAAAGAAAAAACAGCAAAAAATCCCACTTTGTTTGCCATTACAACAGTTCAGTAAATTTGGCGGCATAGTTCCAAACTCCTTTCCAGAGTAGCTGGACAAATTTGTAGCTCCAACATTGCATAAATGTTCCTATTTTCCCACAGACCTTTTAATATTTGTCAGATACTCTTTTATTATTAGTTATTTGAAGCAATTTTTTTTTGGAAAAAATATGGCTATTGATAGCTTGGATTTCTTCCTTTGAAAACTGCCAGTTTGTTTTCAGAAGAAATCCAAGTTATTAATAGTTGTATGAAAAATACTCTAAGTCACTAATAATTAGAGAAATGCGAATTAAAATAACTCTAAGGTACTACCTCACATCTCTTAGATTGGTAAAAAGACAATGACAAATGTGGGAGGGGATGTGGGAAAATTGGGACACCTCAGCACTGTTGGTGGAGTTGTGAACTGATCCAATTATTCTTGAGAGCAATTTGGAACTATGCCCATAGGATTCTAAAACTGTACATATCCTTTTGCCCAATAATACCATTATTAGGTCTGTATCCCATAGAGATCAAAGAAAAAGGAAAAGTATCCATATGTACAAAACTATTTGCAACAGCTCTTTTTGTGGTAGCAAAGAATTGGAATGCCCATCAGCTGGGGAATAGCTGATTGTTATGGAATACTATTGTGCTATAAGAAATGACAAGCAGGAAGGTTTCAGAAAAACTTGGGAATACTTATATGAATTGTTGCAACATGAAGTGAGAAGAATCAGGAGAATATTGTACTCAGTAACAACAATATTGTAACAATAATCAACTGTGAAAGACACTTACTCTGAATCAATACAATGATCCATGACAATTCGAAGGGACTCATGGTGAAAAATGCTAGACAACTGATGAACTCTGAGGGCAGATTGAAAAAAAGTGTTGTTTTTTTTTTGTTTACAATATGAACAGATAATGTGGAAATATGTTTTACATGACTTCACGTGTATAATAGGTATTATATTGCTTGCCTTCTCAACAGGTAGGGGACGGGCTTGAGGAAAGGAGATAATTTGGAACTAAAAATAAAAAAGATGAATGTTAAAAAAAACTCCTTTTTCATATCCTTTGACAATTTATCAAATGGGGAATGGCTTTTGCTCTTATAAATTTAAATAAGTTTCTCATGTGTTTTGGAGATGATGCTTTTATTAAAGAAACACTACAAAAAAAATTTTAGTTAACTGTTTTCCTTCTAGTTTTAGCTATATTGGTTTTATTTGCAGAAAACTTTTTCATTTTACACAATCAAATTTGTCCATTTTTATCTTCTGTGATAAATCTCTAGCCATTGTTTGGTCATTAACTCTTCCCCAAAATATATAGATATGAAAAGTAATTTCTTCTGCATTTCTCTAATTTGTTTGTTACCCTTTATGTCTAAGTCATTTATCCATTTGGACTTTACATTGGTATATGTTGTGAGATGTGAATCTATACCTGGTATCTCAGTCAGAATGTTTTCCAGTTTCTCTAGCCATTTTTTTGAACAGCAAGTACTTACCCCAGTAACTGGGGTTTGGGGCTTTACCATGACAAATGATGTCTTCTCATTTCTCAACCTTTTTGACCCCTCTGCAACACCTGACACTGTGGACTGTCTTGGCTACTCTGTTCTCTGTTTTCATGAGTATGCTTTCTCTTGGTTTTCCTTCTATTAGTCTGGCCATTCTTCAGTCTCTTTTGCTGGATTTCATCCATGTAACAGCAACTCACTGTGAGTGTTCCATAAGGTTTCATCCTGGGTGTTCTCTCTATATGCTATTTCACTTGTTAATGTCATCAGCTCCCAAGCATTCAATTACTACATCTATGCAGATGATTGCCAGATCTATTTATCAGGCCCTAGTCTCTCCCAAGCTTCATTCCCATATCACCAACTGTAGACTGGATATTTCAAACTGGTTGTCCCATAAGGAACTCAAACTCAACATGTACAAACCTGAACTCATCTTTTCCTTCAAACCATTCCTTATTCTGAACTTTCCTATTTCCCTCAGGGGTCCTGTCATCCTTCCAGTCACCCAGCTTCCAACCTCGTATTATCCTTTCCTCTTCTCTCACTAACCCCACATATTAAATCTATTGCCAAATATTGTAATTTCGTTCTCTACTCTATAATATCTCTTAAACACAGATGTAACCATGTGGCTTCCCTACTCGACCAACTCCAGTGGTTTCTTCCTATTGCTTCTAGGATAAACTATAAACTCTGCTCCTACCTTTTTCATTTTTTTTTTCTACATTCTACTCTCCTTGATGCATGCCATCATCCAGCCATATCAGACTATTCACTCTCTCCTACAAGATACTCCATTTCTTATTTCCTTGCCTTGGCACTAGCTGTTCCCTGTGCTTGGAATGTTTTTCCTCTCAACCTCTGAATGAGAGTCCCTGGATTCCTTTGAGACTCAGCTCAAGACCTTTTCTGTGTCCCCACCCCCTATCCTCAGCTGCTAGTGTCATCCTTTTTAAAGGTTAAATTTCATATTCTGTATTTATTTTGTATGTTATGATTTATTATATTATCTCCTACCTCCTATTACCATGTAATCTCCTTGAGGGAATCCATTATTTTTACTTTTTCTTTGTAAACCCAACTCTTAGTATAATGCCTGGCACATAGAAAGCATTTAATATAAATGCATATTCATTCAGTCCCATTTCAAATATGAGGAAACAAAGGAGTCCAGTTGGTCCACGATTCCAAGGGATTCATGATTTGAAAAAAAAAATGCTATCCACCTCCAGAGAGAGAAAAAATGAACTCTTAAGTGCTTATTGGAGTGTTCTTTTTAAACTTTACTGTTCTAGTGGGTTTTTGTGTATGTGTGTGTTTTCTTTTGCAACATGCCTAATATGGAAATATCTTTTGCATGACTTCACATGTATAATAGGTGTGTTATTGCTTGCTTTCTCAATGGGTAGGGCAGGGGCAGGAGAGAGGGGGAGAATTTGGAACTCGAAATTTTTAAAATTTAGTATTAAAAAATAAAAATCTTGGGGAGAAAAAAAGACCCAGGCAAACCCTCAAGGAACATCCACAATAACAGATTAAGATTAGGAAGACTAAAAAACAAAGCAGCAAAAGAAGTTAAGGAAACAGCAAAATCCAGTAAAGTATCTCTGAAGTCAAGAGAGGAGAAGGTGACAAGTTTTGTAAAAAGCTTAAGGGAGGTCAAAAAGGGATGAGGACTGAGAGAAAAAGGCAATTAACTTTGACCATAAGGAGATCATTGGTGTGGTAGAAAAGACCTTTTGAGAGAATTATTTCAATACAATGGTCCATGGTGGGGTTTAAAAGAGGAGATAGTAGAAGGCATCCAAAAAGATGGATTACTCTTTCCAACAAATTTAACAGTGAATGTTAAGAGAGAGATGGGAAGGCATCTGGATGGGATAGAAGTGTCAAGAGCAGCCTGTTTCGGGATTTCAGAGATGTGGGCATATTTGTAGCCAGTGGTGAGGGTGCTACTGGAGAGACTGAATAAACTTAATAAAGGATTACAACTGAGGCCGTAGTCACAGAAATAGGATGGAAAATTTGTGACCAGGAGAAAGGAGAAAGTAGAGGACCTCATTTTCTTCATTACAATTGGGGAATGTCATAGACATCTGTATTCTTGGATTTCTGCAAGGTATTTGACAAAAGCTCGCAGGATATCCTTCAATCAATCATGCATTTATTAAGCAATTATTATGTGCCAGTCATTGTGGATACAGAGACACAAGTGAAACAATCACTAGAGGAGCTCACATTTTAATGGAGGAGACGTGTGTGTGTGTGCGTGTATGTGCGTGTATATATATATACACATAAATACATCTACACAAAAAAAATTTATACACAAAATGCAAGGTAATTTTTTTGGGGGGAAAGCATAAATAGCTATGGGGACTGGGAAGGGCTTCATACATAAAACGGAGCTTGTTGTAGAGGCCAAAGCAATAAGATTTAGTAACTAACTGGATATATTGCGCAGAAAAGAATGAGTACGTGAGGATGATACTAAGGTTGCAAATCCAGGTGTCTAGAAGGGTAGTAGTGGTCATGATATAGGCAAATTAGTAAGAGGGTTTTAGAGGGAAAGTAGTAAGTTTCTGCTTTGGATATGTTGAATGTAAGCTGCCTGTGAACTGAATGTTAATTCAGTTAGAAATGTCCAATAGGCTATTGATGATCTGGGCCTGGGGCTCAGGAGAAAGACAAAAATTAAATGTACAGATCTGGCAATCATCTCAACAGAGATGATAATTAAATTCACAGATGCTCATAAAGTTAACAAGTAAGAGTGTAGATGGAGAACAGGTTGGCACAAAACTCTGGGATACCACCACAGCTAGGTGATATGATGTAGATGATGATCCAGCAGAGGAGATTGAGAATGAGCAGTTTGACAGATAGGAGATGTATTGAGGGAATGGTGTCATGAAGCCCCAAAGAGAAAAGAGCACCAAGTAAAAGAGGGTCGTCAACAGAGTCAAAAACTGTAGAGACCCTATAAAAAACAAGGACTTTAAAAAACCACCAGAATTTACAACCAAGAAACTATAAGTAATTTTGATGAAAGCAGTTTCAGTTGAGTAATGACATTGGAAGCCAGATTGCAAGACTGAATACTAGAAATATGGGTAGTAAGCATGATTTCAGATGAGGTAACAATAAAAAATGATCATCTCTGGAAACAAACATTATACCTAAAGGTACAACAAATAAACTGTAACGTCATCAAAAATATGTGCACAAAATGGCATAGCATGAGAGATCTTTTTAAAAAAGCTAGGTAAATTGCAAAAAGGCAGTGATAACACAATATTCATAAGAGACTTCAATATTCCTCTCTCAGAGCTAGATAAATCCAACAGAAAGCTGAAGTAGAAATTATACAGCTGAACGGATTGCTGGAAAATTAAATTTTAGATGTAGGCAAAGCCATAACTAGGAATGTTTACACCTGGAGCCAAAAACTGTTGTTGGGCTTAAAAGTGGTTGGTGGTACAGAGGAAAGTGTGAGTGTAACTGCAGTTGCACTGGGAGGGTGCAGTTCAACTTTGAGAATCTAGCCCTTGTTCCTACAGGCTAGGAGGATGAAAATAGCCCAAAGACAGAGTCATTGCAGGGACTTGGTTGTTGTTGTTTGTCCTTTGTTTTCTAAGAAGACCAATGACATCACAATGTTGGGGTTAGGTTATGGCATGTTTGGCTGTGGCTGATCAGTTTGGAAGGCACTATCACAGATTGGATACAAGTGGTCCCATTTCCAGTGAGAAGATGGTCGAATATCCTGGGCCACCTATGTGCAGGGCTATGACAATAGTTCCCAGTGTATTTACACCTGCTGCTTTGTCACTCATCAGTGCCCTTCACCATAGGACTTCAAGATAGGTAAAGCTGTGTATCATGACATGTGATTTGGATTTAAGTGAGGTAAAGTTGTGCAGCCTCATTCTCTCTTTCAGTCATAAGCATGTAGTATCAAGATTGAAGTCAAAATGACTGGCAATGGCCTGGGATGCAATGGATGACCTTGGCATCTTCTATGTCTGACCAAGCTCTGAGTGCTCCACATTGCCTGCTTCAGCCACCTTCATGGTCACTGCAACAAAACTGTTCTCATTTATCCATTCTGCCAGGAAGTCTTCACTTGCTTGGGTAGGCATCCCCCTAATTCACTAACAGGCTTGAGGTCTGTTGACAACGTCCAACCCGGTTCGGCCCATCTGCCTAGATAGTTCAGAGTGTGACTGCTTAGTATGCTACAGCTTCTTGGAGCCATGGAGAGAGGTGGCAATTGGAGGCCAAAGGTTGGTGAGCAGTAACAAAAAGGGCCTGGAAAGTCCTCAAACTGGAGGTACTGGTCCTCCCTGAATACTTCACACATCCCAAAGGACATTACCTTGGAGGTGATTGCCCTGTATGGCAGTGTAGCCCACCAAGGAACCACAGTGCTCAGGGATAGCTGTCACTGTGGTAAGAATGCTCTCTTGGAGCAAATCCCTGATTATCCCAAGACTAGTTATAGCTCTAAATGAATGTTAGATTATAATATAATTAGGCAGAATTAGGGCTGGTTGAACAATCAGATGCAGCAAATGTTGGTTAACAGACTGATTAACAACTTGAAGAGATGTCTATGGTAGAGGACTACAAAGATTTGCCTTGACCATTTAGGACAGTATTTTTATATTATATTAGTGACTTAGATGCTGGCACAGATGGCATGCTCATCAAATTTTTAGATACTATAAAGCTGGGAAAGGACGCTTACTGGCTGGATGACAAGCCTGTGAACTAGAAACATCTGAACAGGTCAGTACAATGGACTGGATCTAATAAAATGATATAATTTAATGGAGATAAATACAAAAGTTCTCCACTTGGGGTCAAAACATAAACTAATTCAAGATGGGGAAGAATAGCTAGATAGCATTTCATATAAAAATATGGTTTTTGTGTTTAAGAGCCAAATAGGATGTAGCAGCCAGAAAAATTAACAGGAATTAAGGCTTCCCTAATACAAGTACGATGTCCAGAACCAATGAGATTATAGTTCTACTCTACTCTAGTTAGACCATATCTGGAAATTGTGTTCAGTTTTGGGAATTATGCTTTAGGATAATGACAGACTGAAATAGATATAGGGAAGAATGATTAGGGCAGGCAAAGAACTCAAAACTATGCCATGAGATCAACTGAAAGGATTAGCTTAGGAGGAATATGATACTTGTTTTCAAATATTTGAAGGTCTGTCATGTGAAAGACTTGTTTAGATTGATTAGACTTGTTTTGCTTGGCTCTAAATGGCAGAATTGAGATCAATAAAGAGGAGTGGCAGGCAAGCAGATTTTGGTTCAATCTACAATAGAGGTTAAAGTGATTTCCCCAAGGTCACATATGAATTCCATATGATTACAGGTTATCAAGTAGACTTGTCAACTCAGACAAAATTCCTAAAGTTGCCACACAAGTGCTAAGCACTTAAAATGCAAGGGCAAAAACAAAACATTCCCTGCCCTCAAAGAGCTTATCTTCTACTTGTCAGATATATCTCTTAGACCAGAGGAGCCTAATTCATGTTTCAAGTATGGGTTCAGGTAGAGGTTCTCTGAGATTTCTCCTACCTCTAGGGTTCTATAAAGGAAGGGTCAGAGCTTTGAGCCTTAAGATGATTAGAAAAAACTTCACAGGATATGGAACAATACCTGACTTGCGATGGACCTTTAATTTTGAATTAAACTGAATGGGTCTTAAAAAATCACTTAGTCCGGTCTTTTCATAGAGATACAAAAGGCCAGATGAGGTGACATATTAAAAGTCCCACAGGTAATATGCAACAGAACTGAGACTGCAAAGTAGAATCTGACTTCAAATCCAATAACATTGGTACCATTGATTGCAATAGGGAAATCTGGAGAGGCTGATTCCTTTTATTTCTGCAGGTGTTCACACCTATATTTCGTAAGAACTTGCTGTTTTTCTTTTGATTTTGTTTTATATCTTTAAAAAGTATGTTCTCTGCAAGTATCTGGATTCCTTTCTCCAAAGAAATGGTATTTAAGGTCCATGGAAGTGGCAAAGTTTGGAAGGGCTGGTTGGACACTCCATTCTTCCTTCTTTAAAAAAAAAAAACCATACCACCATCTTTCCAGATTCAAGATAAACTCTGAATTTATCTTTTATGTGTTCACTTTCAACTGGCCATACTGCTCTCATTTCTCCAGGATTTTTTTTTTCCTTTAGGGACAGACTTTTCCACGATGGCCTTGATCTTTCCACTCCCCAGGCCTGTCCAGATCCATTCCTAAGGAGGATCCAGTACCCAGGTTTCTGTTTTGAGATTGCACCAGCAGTCCTCATTCTGGGGTGGATGAACCCACAACCCTGAAGGAGGCACCCACCAGAGGAAGCCTCCATCTTACCTAGGAGATCTAGAACCCCACCAACGGGCAGTGCATGGCCCCCCTGTGGCCCCAGGGGAACGGATGCCTCGAACAGGGGTGAGCAAGGCACATGCTGTGGCGCCCTTCCCCCACTCTCCCTTTCCCTCCCCTCTTCCGCCCTCCCCTAACAGGAAAGAAAGGAGCCGGGCTGGCTGGGGCTGACCTGGAATCTACCCATGAGGCAACGCGGCGGGTTCGCGAGCCCCCCGCCCCCCTCCCTTCTCTCCCTTCCTCCCTCCCCGCAGCCTAGGCGCCTGCTCCGCTATGGGAGCCGCCGTCGTCCCAGTTGCCGCGGTGTTTTCCTGCTCCTCCTTTTCCTCCTCCTCTTTCTCCTCCTCCTCAGTGCCCCAGTAAGGCCACTCCCGCACCACACACGGTAAGCGCCCCCTCTCTCCCCTTCAGCCGTGCCGCCGGCGCGGCCTCCTGCCTCGCGCCCCCGAGCCGCCTGGTTCCGGGGGGGGCGGGAGTGGGTCTGAAGGCCCGGCGGGGGCGTCCGGCGGGTGCGTGGAGCCCCCCGGGGGGGAGGGGAGGGGAGGGGAGGACGGTGGGGTGGCGCGGCGCGGCGGTGGCCGCCGGCCGCCATCTTGGGTCGGAGCGGCGCGGGGGTGGGATCGCCGATGCGCAGCCAACTCGCTGAGGCTCGGAGAGGCCTGTGGGGCCCGCGCAGGCCTGCTGCGGAGACGGCGATGATGGAGGCGCCGCGGAGGCGCCTCCGCCTCCTCCGTCTTCACTTCGCCAGCCCGCGCGCGTGCGGGTGGCTCCGTCCCCTGGGCTAGGAGGGAGGTTTTGCTCGCGCGCTACCCTCGCTCTCTCCCTCTCCTGGGGGAGCTCCCTACGCGTTTTGTACGGATGGTGGCAGTGTAGGGAAATTCCCCTCCCCTTTTCCCTCGGCCGCCGCCGCCACCTCTGCCACCACCACCACCACCTGTCTGTAACGAATAGAGAAAAGAAGACCGGAGAGGCTAGACTGCAGCAGCAGCGGCGGCGGCGGCGCCTCGTCTGCCAGACTCCCTTCCCGGCCCTCCCCCATCCCATCCCTCTCCCGAGTCACGAATGAAAACACGCTCCCCAGCCCCCACGCCCGCGGAAGAGATCTCCCCTCCTCTTCTCACGGCTCTCTTGCAGTTGGATTCGTTCTCCATCCCATTATTGTCTTCAGGAAGAATACCCTGTTGAGAAACGTGGAGCTAGGCACACAGTATTGTGGCAGTGTGAGCTGCGAGAAGGACGCTACCTCCTCCTGGGACCGTCCTCACAGTTCCTAGACACGGAAAGAGTGTCTCCCAAATTATGTCGATTAATGCTTTTAAGAAAAGGTAGGAGGGAAGGTGGTGATGTGTACCAGTAGCCTTCCTAGCCCATGTGTGGGCAGAGCTCAAAGGTTGGTCCATTAAAAAAAATTAGAACTTTTAAAATTAGGCTTCCAGTTTTAAGTTTGGTTTGCGTAGTACCTTTCACCTTCCTCCCCACCCCCGCCATCCCCATGGAAGGGTTCAAAGAAAGGGTTTTATTAGAATTACTGTTGTCAAACCAAGCTTTCTCCCAAGGAATCATCCCTTTGTTTTACTAGACTTGAAGAGGGGGCAAATGAACAGCATTCTGTTGGGGATGCAGAGGTGGTAGATGGTATAATAAGCGTGAATATTTCTCATATTGTTGACCTTTTAAAAGTAAATAGCCTCTGGGAGGCAAACTTCAGTCTGTCATACTTTAGTATGAATTACTTAGATAAACAAATGTGTACCACCCAGCTAAGATTAGAGCTCTTCTAACGATTGGAGTTTTGAATCATCTAGAGGAAATGGGGGAGAGGGGTGAAAAATAGAAGAAAGATCAACCAAGACAAAAACAGTTTTATTTGAAATTTTGCCAAAGACTATTAGTATCACTGATAATTACTCCCATAGGTTTATTGATGTCAGAGTTCAGACCAGTTTGGAAAGGTGTTAGGCTAAGGGGCCAACCTCAGGTCTAGTCCATTTTAAATCTAGCTCCTCCCTCCCTTCCCTCCCCCTTTGGAATATCAGATTTCAGTACGCTAGCATTTCTTTTGTAGAGGGGGGAATCCTCCTTCCCCCCAACGCAGAGAATCTATTTAGACATTGTTCAGTGAAGAGACTAGATTTGAGGGTCACACTTTCAGTGTAAACTGAAAGTAATATGTAATCTATTTTGGAAATTTAAAAAGACTAGATATTAGAAATTGTAATGGTAAGGGAAAAAACCTTTTTTAGACATCAGAAATGTTATCATGAATATATTTTATGTATGTGTTCCTTATGGTCTATTACCATTTTTTTCTGTAGCCTCTTTGGTAATTTCACAGGAAGATTTAAAGAGATAGATTTTACATTTTTAATTGAAATCAAATATTTTTATCATTACTCAGGAAGACTATATCTATTTTAGACAGAATGCATGTTCAAACATGTTAGATTACTTCTATTCAGAGTAGCTCTCCTAAGAAGAAGTGCTTCTGATTTTATTTGGGTAAGCAGGCCTTTTATTACAAGGTTTGTTTGCAGGCTCTTACTCAGAAATTATATTCATATATCCTAAAACAGCATCTCTTATGGCCACTTTTCATTGTTTTTTTTCTCTTACCATTACCATCTTCACTAGATCTCCAGTCAGTAGAGGTTTTCCTAAAAAACTCTTTCTCAAGATTTTTGGAATATTCTGCTAGAAATATTTTCTCCTTGTGTTTATCTCTATACTTAACCTTCAACAATTCTTTTGAAGGTAAAATCTTTATTAATTGGATTGCTTGGGGAAGGCATGTTACAGTTTTTTGGTTAATAGGTTAAGCAAAAAAACTTAATATTTCAACCTTTAAGAAACCTTTAAATAAAACTTAAGTCCCATTTTTCTGCCATAGTATAATAGAATTAATCATACTTAATATTTCTTTACTAATAAAGGAATAGATTATGCCTTCTGTATCCTTCATAGAATCTTCCATTTTCAGTGAGTTCTTATCTCTGCAACGTTCTCTATTGGCCTCTGGACATTTTGGCTAATGCATGACCCTCTTGCCTTACAGTGGAATCTCCTTGCTTGGGTTACATCTTGTAGCTCTTTGAGGGCAGGCTTATTTCTTTTTTTCCTTTGTATCCCCAACACCCATCATAATGCCTTAAATATAGTACTCATTTCATAAACACTAATTGAAATTAATTGAATTGGATTTGTATATGTTACCTTTTAATCTTACCATAAAACTAATAATCGTACAGAGAAATTTTACTTGTTTGCCTAATTATGTTTTGTATGTCACAGTTTTATAATGGAGGAAAGTTGACATAAGATATTTAAATGAGATATCTTGCTAGTACTTGCTTTATTGTTGTCTTCTGGTATGACCCGGGGTAAGTGATTCCCTTTCTAAGAGAAATTTTATTCATGTAAAATGAGAATAGTGATATTTATTGAAGGTACTATGAAAAATCATGATTGTAAAGAACTTTGAGGAAAAGCATGAATAAGAGACTAATTTTAAAGAATGGACTTTGTCCAGGTCAGGAATAATAATTATGTTGTTTTTAATCTCATGGTCTTCTTTACCTTTCCTCCCTTAAATGCTTTGCATGTATTTTAGAATAAAGATATAGTAATATAGGTAATATCTTACTATAATCAAATCAGTAGAAAGTAAATTATTATTTGTTCCAAGGAAATTTTATTTAAAGGGATATATCCTGAGAAATCCTGCCTTATTCTTTTAGTTCTGACAATGAAACAATTAACATCCAGCCCCTTGATAACTAAGTAGTAAGGGAAAAGAAATATTTTAAACCCAGTTAGGCAAGGATTGGTAGACAGTATCATGTGTTCTATTTTAAAATTTTTTATTTTCATTGATCCCTCTTGTTTTTACATAATTCATTTCCAAATAGATCGCTGTCCTTTCTTTTGCCCAGGAAGCCAACCCTTTTGACCAAGATTTTGGAAGAGGGGAAAAAAAGCAGGTTAGCAAATCAAAAAACAGCAACAGAATATGACTGTGTATGCAATGTTCTATACCCTTAGGTACCACTCTGCAATGAAAAGAAGATGCTTTTTTCTCAGTTCTTCTCTTGGGGTCAAGCTTGGTCAGTTTCAATTGGCCATTCAGTTTCAATTTGTTGTGCTGTCCAGTTTGCACTATTGTCATCCAGTCAACTTGCATGCATTTGTTAAGCACCTTATAATAAAGCTTAGCCCTGTGCTACCGTAGTTACAAAGACTGAAGGGAAACTATCTCTGCCCTCAAGGAACTTACATTCTGTTATTGCCAATACTGTTTTTTGGATTCTGTTCACTTCATTATGTTTTAGATCTAATAAGTCTTGGCATTCTTTGAAGTCTTCATACTGATACTGCTTTACTGATTCCACAATTGATGGTGTACCTACTTGGTTTACAGTTTTTTTTGCTACCTTAAAAAGTACTAGGAGGTGTCATTCTTATTACCATTCTTTCCCTTAGTTCTTCCTTTTCTCTAAACTGGAATTTAGTTAGAATCAGACATTTTTTAAATGGCTACTGAGTATGGAGCATTGTGCTAGGAAATGAACATTTTCTACATTTTGCTAATGATAGACAAGAACTTGACAGGGCACTAGCAATATATATCAAATCAGAGTTAAGATATTTTCTGGACTTGCCTTGGATAGAGTTAAGTTGATCCATAAAGCCCTCATTTTTAGAAAAGGAACCAATGAATAGAGGGGAAATAAAACCCCAAACTCATCGACTACAACTTAGCTACAACGTTGAATTAGCCTAAATTTCTCTTTTCTCAGCTATTACTATTAGCAATTTTTGCTGCTTCTAAGGCTTTGTCTTTGTCACTATTTCTAAACCTAAACCAAATTTTTTGATGTTTAAGGAAGGTGCAGGAAATCAAAGTAGGTAAGGAACTCTTGCCAGTGTGTTGCAGGAGTCATGATTAGGAGCATCTCATTGCATTTCTGAACCAAATGCCTAAAATCTTACAGATTTGGCAACGTTTTAAAAAATGCCTGTCTAATATATATTCCAATGAATGCTGCTTGCCTTGTAACCAGTTGGCGTTATCATTTAACATATCTCTGAATCTAGGATCCAAAACATGAATTGTTGACCACATTTTTCCTGTTTTATTAGCACATCTTGTACTTTACTCTCCTTTGTACTTGTAATTGGTGATTATACATCTTCAAACACTTGATTTTATCTAGGTTATATAGTTAGGACTATTGATTTGAATGTACTTTTTGGTTTTGTTGATAAAAGACTGCTCATCTTCAGTCTCCTTATAATCATAGTCTCCCCACTAGACAACACTGAATCCTTGGCCACTTTCTCTAGTACTGGATGTACCCTCCTTCACTGCTGCTACCCGAACACATTGGGCCATGAGGAGGAGTAGGAATGCTTCTTGCTCCTCACTTCCTTGCTCTCCTCCTATCAACTGTCACTTAGCAACATCTCTTGAGCTTCATTCCTTCCAATCTTTCTGATCTGGTGGAAATGGAATACTTAGAGGCAAAGTATTTGGATTTGGTAGTTATTTTTACTGAGGTTTAAAAAGAAAAGGTGCACAGTAATCTTGTTTTTCCCTTTTTAATAACTGGTGAAATCTGCCCTGCACAGACAAATCTGCCTCTCTGGACAACCCTTTAGGCTCTCTGGAGAGGCAGGTGCTTTCCCTCCATATCACTGCCCATGTGAGAGTAAGGGCTCCAGAGCATTCACCTGGGCCTGAGTGGCCAGTTGTATGGTGTTCAAATCACTTGCTGCCTACTACAGCTTTCCCTCCCGTCCCCATTCCCAGGCCTCCAACGAGTTGGGTAGTCAGAGTCACTAGTCATAGTAATTCCTACCTCTTGGTCCCCATTCTCATCAAGAATAGGTGCTGGTTCCCCTCACCTATTCGTCCTTGAGGACCTTGCAATAAAGTTTAATTTGCATTGGTGTCAGAGTTGATGCCTGTAAGTGCCGTCCAAAGCCATCTGTATTGCTGCTTTTTCTGGACTGACATCCATAGCTATACTAGCTATACTGTATCTGATAGTTATACTAGATCCTGCGGGCTAAATCAGTTTGTTCTGGGCCGAGTTCAATCTGATCTTAAGCAAAAGGTCTGCTCAGAGGCATAGTGTTTGAATCAGAAGATTGCTTTTACTGAACTAAGAAAGTACACAATGAGCAAGTCTTCCTGGGCCTATGCCCTAGATGATTCATTCACCCGGGGCAAAAGGCTGTTGCCAGCTGTGTGGCTTTCAACACAGTTGCTGCGCATCGTACACATTCTGTCTGTGTCCTGATAGTTATCGTCTATTGGCCCCCAGGTCGCTCTTCTTTTCAGGAGTTTAGCACCTGGGACACAGTTTGTCCAACACCTACCTTTTACTTGGGAGACTTCACTTGAGAAGTTGATGTCCCTTTAAATACACTTGATTCCCAGTTCATTAACATCCTCAACTATCATTTCACTCTATTGGAGCCACATGCAGGTATAGTGATATTCTTTATCTCGTTATCATCCAGAAAGTGTTCAGCCTTTGTTATCCATAACTGATACTCTTCCATCTGACCATAACCGCCTGTCCTAACCACTCCTTGTGGCTAATTCCTCCTAAACCTATTTACTTTCTTCACTGAAACTTCAAATAACTCAACTCCTCCCTACTTTCCCAAGATATCATTTGGCTTCACTTTCTGTCCTTCCAAATCTTGACCTGACTGTTTAGCTCAGTGTCACACTGTCTTCTACCTTGCAGTTTCCTGGCTTATTGTCTTGCCTTGTCCAAACACCAACCCTGAATTATTTTACCATCTGTCTTCTGCTCGTAAAGGAGTGCTGCTTAATGCCGATGGAAGAAGTTATTCAGGATTGTTATGTAAACTCATTTGGGCCTTTGTTATTGCATACTAGTTCTTGCCAATCCTTTTATTATTTCTTTTGGAGGATCCTAGTCTCCTCAGCATCTGTTCCAGACTTCTCTCTTCATGCTACCTAGACCACCTGTCTGGCCAGCCCTTCTGTGCAAAGGGCCTTACCAAATACTTTATCTGAAAATTAAAGTTGCCTTTTACAATTTCTTCTGCATCTCTGCATTCTAAATAATTTCTGCATAATCCTCCCTTCCTCCTCCTTTGCTCTAGTCTAAGATAAAGAGACTGTTTCTCCCAGCAGGTGCCTAACCCTTTCTTTACTTGTGCCCTTGATGCTATGCCCGTCAGTCTCCTTCAGGAGCTTACTCATTACATCATCCCCTTTCTCTTTTAAAAATAATTTAGTTGCTATCCTTTATATCACCCTTTCCAAATATATTCTAATTCTACTACCAGGAAACAATTTTTTGTAATACAGTAAAAAAAAAAGAAAGGAGGTAGGGGTACTGTTCAGTACAACACTCATTTGAGTCTGGCAGGATATGCTGTTTCATACCCATAGGCCCCACACTGATTGCAGAGAAAGATTTTCTTCGTAATTTTCAATCTCTCCTTATGAATTGGCTCCTTCCTTACTGTTAACAAATATGTTCAGATCTTTCTTTTCCTATAAAAACTCTACTTCACTTTGCATCAGTTCATCTAAATCCTGCCATGCTTCTAAACTATGTGCTTTTTCTATAGAATTCTACTTTTTAAAAAAATGTAGCTATATTTAGTAAGGATAGTCTTTTTATTATACTTTATGGTCATCATCAGGGCTTAAAAAGTCTAGTGTTTACCTAGCTGCTTCTGATAGTTTGCTTTGGTTTGGCTTCATTAGACTCAAATACTCCGTGGGTTGAATCTCAGAATTAGGGCTACTGTTTGAGAAACATTTTTCTGCCACTGCTATATCTGGGGTTATGGACCAGTTTTGAATGATATTTACAGGGAGAGAAGCTTGCTTGAATTTATTTTCTTTTTTAAAAATTGTATTCATTTTATTCTGAACTTAATAAAACAAACATTTCCATAACATAGAAGAAAAAAAGATGATTGTACATGAAACTGCAGATTTATTATTTACAACTCGCTATTCCTTTTAAATACATAATAAAGTTATGTAACTTTTTTTTCCTTTTTTCCTCCCCTTCTCCTCTCCCCGTAGTCACCATTAGGCACAGATATGTGTATGTGTATAAAACCATACTGTGCATACTTTGAAGACATGAAAGGGTTAATTTTCATTAAATTTCAATTTTATTATAAATTAGAGGTATAATTTTTAGAGTAATGTTCAAACCTTTTTTATGAATAAGATTATAAAATCTTGGTTGTAGACATGTAGACATGTTCTTTCTCTGGATGCAGATAGCATCTTCCTTCATATATCCTTTGTAGTTACGTTGGGTATTTATAATATTAAGTCCAAATGAGTCACTCAGAGTTGTTTTTAAAACAATATTGCTGTTACTATATAACAACATTCTCTTGGTTTTGCTCATTTTACTCTTCATTATTTCGTGCAAATCTCTCTGTGTTTATCTAAGGTCATTGAGCTCAATTTCTTATAGCATAGAATTATTCCATCACGATCACATACCATAACTTGTTCAGCCATTCCCCAGTTGATGGGCATCCCTGCAATTTCCAGTGCTTTGCCACCACAAGGAGAGCTGCTATAAATATTTTAGAACATAATGGCTCTTTTCCTTTTTCCATAATCATCTTGGAAAACACACCTTGTAGTGGTATTGCTGGGTCAAAAGATATGGGCAGTCATCAATTGGGGATTGGCTGAACAAGTTGTGGTGTATGAATGTAATTCATATTGCTCTATAAGAAATGGGGAAGATACGGACTTCATAATAACCTGGAAAGAATTACATGATATGCTGAGCAAGAGGAGCAGAACCAGGAGAACATTGTACACAACCACCAATAACATTGATTCTGTGATGATTAACTTTGATAGACTTGGCTTTCCTCAGCAATACAAGGCTCAAAGACAACTCCAAAGGACTCATGATGGAAAAAGCGAGCTACATCCAGAGAAAGAACTGTGGAGTCAGAATGCAGATTGAGGCAAACTATTTGCTCTCTTTTTCTCTTCTTTTTTGATTTTGTTTCTTTCTCATGATTCATTCCATTGATCATAATTCTTCTTTGCAACTTGACTATTGTGTAAGTAAGTTTAATGCGAAGGCCTAAGAATCTATATCAGACTGCATGCCATCTTGGGGAGAAGGAGGGAAGGGAAGGGAAGAAAATTTGAAACTAAAGAACATGTAGAATGAAGTGCTGTAAACTAAAAATAAAAAATTAATTAAAAAAAAAAAGAAAAATAGTATGGGCAGTTTAATAAATCTTTGGGCATAATTCCAGATTGCTCTCTAAAATGGCTAGATCAGTTCACAGTTCCACCAGTATTGAATTAGTGACCCAGTTTTCCCACATACTCTCCTACATTTGTTATTCTCCCCTCCATTCATCTTAGCTGATCGGATAGGTATCAGACGATATCTCAAGGTTTTAATTTTCATTTCTCTAATCAGTAATGGTTTGGAGCATTTTTTTCATGACTATAAATTGTTTTGATTTCTTCATTGGGAAACTGCTCGTTCACATCCTTTGACCATTTATCAATTGGAGAATGACTCATACTCTTAAAGATTTGGCAAAATTCTTTATACATTTCATATATGAGACCTTTATCTGAGAATCTGTCCATAAAAATTTTTCCCGAATTTTCTGCTTTCCTTTTGATCTTGGCTACATTTGTTTTATTTGTATAAAACCTTTTTAATGTAATCCAAATAATCCATTTTACCACTTTGCTCTTAACTCTCATTCATTCATAAATTGTTTGCCAATCCATAGGTCTATTAGGTAATATGTTCTGTGTTCTTCACATTTTCTTGTAGAGTTTCTCTTTATATCTAGGTCATGTATCTATTTGAATTGAAAGAATTGTGAGGAGTTGGACCCTTTCCCTCTCCCCATCTCCCTCCCCTCATTACAACTGTTATGAGACAGAAAAACTAGATATGGCAATTTGATATATGGCAGTGTCATATCAAAAGTTACTTGAGACCATTTAATATTCAGAGTTAGTATTTTGTTTTGCCATTCATTTGTTTATTTTATTCCCTACACTTATTAATGCCTTATCTTTGGCATCTGTTTCTCTTATCCATGAAGCCTGATGCCCATTCAATAAACTACTTATTTACTATTTATAACTCCTAGCATTAGGAGAAAAAAGAAATGTTTTGTGTATAGTGAACTATATAGCTCTTCTTTTCCACGTTGGAAATGGAGGAGATGCTAAGTTTTCCCAAATGTTAATTGGTATACATTGAAATTTTTGAATTGGTTATTTGTTTTGTTCTTTGTCAGTTTAGCAGCACAAAACTTGACAGTGTTATTGAATTACAGCCATATGATTTACTTGGGTTATGCTTTTTTGTGGGATTTTACTTCATTAGCTTTTCTTTTTTTTTTCATTAGCTTTTCAAAGTTATTCTTTCTATAGCTCTTTGTTATAAAGAATCTGAAAACATAACAAGTTAAATGGAAATGTCTCAGCAGATAGAATTCGATATCTGTTTATCACCAGAAATAACAGAACTAAAATCTTCTTATAATCTAATATTAGTTATAAAGAATTTTGAGATTTTTTTTTAACCTGGTATTTTGTAGAAGTATATTTATAGTGGTATTTAGGTAGATGTGTAGTTTGGCTTCTGACCTTATCATTATTCTGAAACCTTTCTCTCTAAATCTTCCTCTGGTGTCTTAAAAAATCCTGTGGCCTTTTCTCAATTCTCATCTTTTTTTTACCTCTCTGTATAGCATTTGACCCTGGATACCCTCTCCTTTGGGTTTTTGTGATATTGTTTTCTGTGTTTTCATAACCTGTCTGTCCCCACCTCACTTTCTTTTGCTCTGTCATAGATTTAAGACTATAAGGGGCTTGAAGGTTCATCATCTATCTTTTTTTTTTTCCCAGTTGAGGAAACTTAAGGCCCAAGGAGTGGCATTTCCAAGGTCATGACAGGTTGAATCCTTTGACTCTTGGAACTCCTGTATCTGCCTTACCACCCTGCCTCATTCTCAGTTTGGTACCCCCTAACTATGGATGTAGTCTAAGACTCTCTTCTGGATCCTCTTTTCTTTTCTGTTTATACTTTTCTTCATAGCAACCTCATCAGCTTCCATGACTTCAGTTATCATCTCAGTGTGGATAACTCCCAGATTTCTCTATATTCAATTTTTGTGTCTTTCTTGACCTCCAGTCCTTTATCACTTATTACTTATTAGATCTTTAGAACTGAATGTCCAGAAGACATGCCAAATTCATGTCCAAAACAGGGCTAATTATCTTTCCTCAAATCCCTCTTGGAAAATCCCCTACCTCTCAAGTATTCTATCATCCTTGCCCAGGATTGTAACCTTTCAGTTTTCCTCGACTCTTACCTCACAGAGTTCGTTGCCAAGTCTTGTTGAATTCCTCCACAACATATCTCGTATGTCTCCTCTTCACTTGTGTGTCTACTATCTTCAGTCCCTCATTACTTCTTATCTAGGTTATTGCAATATCATTCTAATTCTCCTCCTAAAGGAGTTCTTCCTCCTAAAGCCCAAGTCTGAACACCATTCCTTGTTGCCATTTAAAGCCCTTAACAGACTGGTTCCAAGATGACTTTCCAGGTTTATTAATCATTCCACTTCACATATTCCATAGGGAAGCCAAGTTAACTTGTTTTACTATTCTTCACATTGCACATCCCCCCTCTGCCATTGCCCAGGCTGTCTTTCTCATCTCCCTCTTCACCTCATACTCTTGGAATCCCCATCTTTCCTGAAAGCTCAGCTCTCACAAATTCTTTCCTCCTGCATGAAGCCTTTCCTCATTCTTCCCTCTGTCTTCTCTCCTCGCCCCTCATTTGCTATATGTATATTTTGTATTAACTTGTGTGAACTTGTATTATTTCCCATGAGAGAATGTAAGTTCCTTATCAGAGGTGGTTTTGTTTTTGACCCAGTTTTTTCAGCACCTAGCACACAGTACCTGGCCCATAGTAGGCACTTAATTTTCATTTATTATGAATTCACCAATATTAGCAAACATGCAGATTTCCATAAAGAATGAAAAAGAGGATTTTTTTTATCTTTAATTATACAGCTTTTAAAAAAGTATATATTAAATTTAACATGGTATTACCAGTACTATCTAGCTTATTTGTATCTCTTGAAATTCCTTGTGTTTTCTTACATGTATTTTAAAATAATTCATCGATGACTCTTTTATATGGCTTCCTTCCATTATCATCTTATCACTATTACTGTTACTTTTCCCTTGCTCAAAATAAATGGCCTCATCCCGTTTTACAAATAACATAGGCATGCAAGACAAATCCACTTGTTATATCTAGAGAATGTATGTCTTATCTCCTGCTCCTCTAGTTTTCTGTCTTAGTCTAGACTTCTCTGCCAAGAGGTAGAAATCATGATTCACCAGTCTTCTACAGTCATGATTAGCCTTTGCATTGATCAGAGTCTTTCACAAATATTTTCCTTTGCAATATTATAATCACCATTAAAATAGTTTTCTTGGTCCTGCTCCCTTAATTCTTTAAATCCTTAGGTTTTCCTGAATCTTCCTCTTTCCTCATTTCTTGTGAAGTAGTAATATTCATATGCCATAGTTTGTTAAGGCATGCCGTAATTGATAAGCACCCAGTTTGTTTCCATTTCTTCTCTAGAATAAAAAAGTAATAATTTTATTTACAAGAATCTTCTCTCCCAAGAAGCTATACAGGGACAAGTAGAAAACTGAAATCATCAAAATACAGAAGCATCTAAAAATTTGGTGGGATATTACATGTTTATGTTCTGGAGGGAGGGGACTGTCACTGGGCTTTCATGAGTATGGGCATCTCTAGGTGTGAATATTGTCTCCACCGTTGGGTAGCTCTCCTTTATTTCAGAGAATTACCTGATACGCTGAGAACTTAAGTGATTTAAACATGACTGACCACAAAGTCTGCATATATTAGGACTTGAATTCAGGTCTTCTTGACCTCAAATCCAACCTTTTATCCACTGTGGCACACTGCCTTTTCCATTAGAATGAATTTATATTAGTAGATTTATTTCCCAAATTGGTTTATGTATTTAATTTATTATAAATCAATATCAAGAGGTTTCTTTATGAAACTAGATGAATAGTGAAGCACATCAAAAATAAGTGAGTCAGAATATCTTAGCAGAGTTCCCTGATAAGAACAGCTAATAAAATTGGTCTTACACTCAGACTTGAAAATGTGTTATAAATCACTTATTCCCCCAAACTATCTGTTACTGGGCATAAAAAAAGAGAGAAATAGATCAGCAGAATAGACGACATACCAGTTATTCAACCAAACATGCAAAAATACAAAAAGAAAATAAGACCCAGGGGAAGGGTTTATTGTTTAACAAATGTTTAACAAATTGGGCAATAATTTGGTGGTAAATAAATTGAGACCCACTCATTGTACATTTAAGTGAGTTTCAGCTGGATGATAGACTTAAGTATAGAAAAAGAAGCTTCAAAAAGGATAAAATAAAATGAAATACAGGATATGTGGAAGGGGAGATGTTTTTTCTTTCTCTTCAGCAGATAGAGATGTACATGACTGCCTTAAAATAAATTTCTTTACAAAAAACCCATTAAAGAGAAAGGAGTCTCAGTTCTTTATTCCTCCCTTGTCATACTATATGAGTACCTGCATCCAGAATTTATTCTTCTCTTGTACAGCAGGACTTAAATGCTTATTGACCTCCTAGCTGCAACTATATTTTGGTTTAAATAGACTTGTGGCCTAGAACCTAATCTTATATATTTATATTATTTCTATGAGAAAATGTGTTTGAATTCAAAATACAAAGTTTTGGAATATACTTCTGTAAGTTTACACCATGTTCATTTAACCTATTTAGAAAAGTTTTATAAGTAAATCACAAAAGGCTATTTCAGCTCATTTTATTTTGTAGTATGGGTCTCCAGAGTTAATCCCTGAGTGGTGAAGAAGATCTTTATTTACCTTGCTATATGACCTTTTTTGGAATAAATTTTAGGGGTGAAGATTAGCCATTCAAATATGTCAGTAAGGTTTTCATGAAAATCCTACCTGGAGATAGCAGAAAGTTTTAAGTCCTTGCATTCATCAGAAGTGACTATTACACATTTAATATGTAGCTTTTTCAGAAGGTGTACTATTGTAAGAATGAGAAAAAGGGGGCAGGAAGACTTGTCTTTTCCAATCTGAATGCAGAGAAAGATGATGCTGATAACATATCCAGGATTTTAGGTTTCTTATGTTAGGCTGTCTGCCTTTAATTTATTTCTTATTTGTAGCAATTTGTCTTTTGCTTTTAAAATATACCTATTGTGTGAAATAGACTTGTTAACTGAATGTATCAAAGTATCCAGGTACAAAAGCAAGTTTGGAATAAAATAATTTTAGTGTCTTCTTTCGATGATAGCAATTGTCCTAATACAGTATCACATAAAAGAGCCTTCAAATATTGACAGTGCACTCTTTTGAATTAAATAAGAATTGCTTAATTTGTAGTAGATTTCATCTGTTTAGTGTTCAGTTGGAGATGTTCAATTAAACACTTATTTAGGTTATAGCCTACTATAAAGAAGGTACTTTTCTAGGCACAGGGGATATAAAAATTAAAGTTTCTCAGAATAAAATGAGTGAAATAAATTCATTAATTAAATCAATTAGAAAAAAATTAAACCCTATAAAATACCTGATGTCTCAAAACTGAATGTATGATTTTACTTAAATTTATATGAAAATGTAGATCTCACAGAAATAGGGAAGTTTAGATCTAAAAGAGAATGTAAAGGGCATCAGTTAGAACTCCTTCGTGGGGATGTTGAAGTCCAAAGAATAAGTGACCTGCATAAGGCCCCACAATTAGTTAATGGCAGAACTGGGACTTGTAGTCCATTAGAATACCTAGTGTGCCCCATCTAATTTCTGAGTCAAGGGCATTTATTTGGAATGTGGTTGGGATGCTCATCCTTTGAAAAGTAGTGGAGGTACTTAAGGATATGTGCAAAAATTGAATTTCCTTCAAATTAATTTTCCACTATATATTTCGTATTTTGCTAAAAATGTAAAAATCACAAAAGTTCACTTATGAAAATTTAAAAGCATAGCCACTAGGATTTTTCCATTTACCCAGACAAATTTCTACCAAAATTATGGGATGACTTTTGGTGGAGGGAATGGAGGGGGGCAGTTGGTTCCCTATTGGGGAAATAAAATAGAATTGGACCTTTAAAGCTAGAAGAGTATCTAACATATTTTTTCCCCCTCACATTCATTTCTTTCTTTTTTTTTAAATTTTATTTATTTATTTTAAAATTTTTTTATTTTTAGTTTACAGCAGTCAATTCCACAGGTTTTTGAGTTCCAAATTTTCTTCCTCTCCCACTCCAAGATGGCAGGGAATCTGATATGTTCTACATATACCTTCACATTAAATGTATTTACACAATAGTCAAGTTGTAAGGAAGAACCATGATTAATGGAGTGAATTATGAGAAAGAAGAAACAAAACCAAAAGAAAAAAGATACAGGAAGAAAAAAAGAGCAGATAGTTTCCTTCAATCCGTATTTAGACTCCATAGTTCTTTATCTGGATGTAGATAGCTCTTTCCATCATGAGTCCTTTGGGGCTGTCTTTGAACATTGTATTGCTGAGAAAAGCCAAGTCTATCATAGTTAGCCGTCACAGAATCAGTATGTCTGTGGTTGTGTACAATGTTCTCTTGGTTCTGCGCCTCTCATTCAACATCATATTATGTAGTTCTTTCCAGGTTATTATGAAGTCTGTATCTTCCCCATTTCTTATGGCATAATAGTATTCCATTACATTCATATGCCACAATTTGTTTAGCTGTTCTCTAGTTGATGGGCATCCCCTTGGTTTCCAGTTCTTTGCTGCCACAAAAAGAGCTGCTATAAATATTTCTGTACATACTGGTCCCTTTCCCACTTGTGCGATCTCTTTAGGATACAGCCCTAGAAATGGTATTGCTAGGTCAAAGGGTATGCACATTTTTATAGCCCTTTGGGCATAGTTCCAAATTGCTCTCTAGAATGGCTGGATCCGTTGACAGCCACCAACAATGTAATAATGTTCCAATTTTCCTACATCTTCTCCAACATTTATCATTTTCCTGTTTTGTCATGTTAGCCAATCTAACAGTAGAGATGTGGTACCTAAGAGTTGTTTTTGATTTGCATTTCTCTAATCAATAGTAATTTAAAGCATTTTTTCATATGCCTATAAATATCTTTAACTTCTTCCTGTGAAAACTGCCTATGCATATCCTTTGACCATTTCTCAATTGGGGAATGACTTGTATTCCTATAAATTTGGTTCAGTTCCCTGTATATTTGATATGAGGTCTTTATCAGAGACATTGATTGTAAAGATTTTCTCCTAATTTTCTGCTTCCCTCCTAATCTTTGTTGCATTGGCTTTGTTTATACAAAAACTTTTCAATTTAACATAATCAAAATTATCCATTTTGCATTCTGTAATGCTCTCTATCTCTTGTTAAGTCATGAATTCTTCCCTTTCCCATAAATCTGACAAGTAAACTATTCCTTGCTCTCCCAAATAGCTTATAGTGTCAGCCTTTATTCCTAAATCATAAGCCCATTTTGCCTTTATTTTGGTATATGGTGTAAGATATTGGTCTTTGTCTAGTTTCTGCCCTACCATTTTCCAATTTTCCCAACAGTTTTTGTGAAACAGTGAGTTCTTAGCCCAGAAGCTGGATTTATCTTTGAGTTTGTCAAATTAGATTGCTATAGTCATTGACTACTGCAGCTTGTGTACCAAATAGTTTTCATGACTGCTGCTTTATAGTACAGTTTAATATATGGTATGGCTAGGCCACCTTCTCTAGCATTTCTTTTCATTAATTCCGTTGATATTCTGGACCTTTTGTTCTTCCAGATGAATTTTGTTATTTTATCCAGGTCTGTAAAAAAATTTTTTGAAAGTTCAATTGGTATGGCACTAAATAAGTAAATTAATTTAGGTAAAATTGTCATTTTTATTATATTAGCCCAGCCTAACCATGAGCAACTGATGTTTTTCCATTTGTTTAGATCTGACTTTATTTGTGTGAAAAGTGTTTCATAATTGTGTTCATATAGGCCCTGAGTTTGTCTTGGCAGGTAGACTCCCAAACATTTTATAGTGTTTACAGTAACTTTAAATGGAATTTCTCTTTCTATTTCTTGCTGTTGGGCTTTGTTTGTAATATATATAGGAATGCCAAGGATTTATGTGGGCTTATTTTATATCTTGTAACTTTGCTAAAGTTGTTTATTATTTCAGGTGGTTTTTTACTTGAATTTTTAGGATTCTCTAAATAAATCATCATATCATCTGCAGAGTGAAAACTTAGTTTCTTCTTTGCCTATTCTAATTGCTTCAATTTTTTTTCTTATCACTAGAGCTTACATTCCTACTACCAAATTGAATAATAGGGGTGATAATGGACATTCTCGTTTCACCCACCCATCTTATTGGAAATGCATCTAGCTTATCCCCATTATATATAATGCTTGCTGATGGTTTTCGGTAGATGCTGTTTATAATTTTAAGGAAGGCTCCGTTTATTCCTGTGCTTTCTAGTGTATTTATTAGGAATGGATGTTGTATTTTGTCAAAAGCTTTTTCTGCATCTATTGAGATAATCGTATGGCTTTGCTAGTTTTGTTGTTGATATGATTAATTATGCTGATAGTTTGTCTAATATTGAACCAGCTTTGCTTTCCTGGAATAAATCCTACATGGTCATAATGTATTATTCTCGTGATAAGTTGCTGCCTCTCATATATTTCTTGTCAAATATTTTGATCAGTCTTTATAGTTGGAAGGAAACAAGTTAATCTAGAGGTAGAGAAATGTTCTGTAAAGCTTCCAAGTACTACACCTGCTTTTCCTAGTACTGTAATAAAAATTTTTTTTTCTGACCAAATGACTTACAGCATTAAATGTAGATTCTCAACTATATGATCAAAAATTATCCAGAAGGTTTCTTAGTGATAACATAATTCAGCTCCATTTGAGGAAAGTTCAAATTCAAACATAAGTCCTGCCTGGAAATCAAAGACTCTATAATATTTGTTCAACTGTGGTTAAGGCTGGACCCAGATTTCCAAGGTATGCACGAATAAAAGGTTTCCTTGGCTTTCCTCTTAAATTCGTAGACTTACTCAAACGTCGTTCAGGGATTCCTTCAACATCACAGTGTCCCCAAATTGGGCATGGTCTTAGGTTAATCAGCTTTTACTTAATTAAATTTATAAGTACCTTTACCAAGAATTAGCCTCCAGATATTAGTCCCTACCATTCATTCACAGGGAGAAATTCTCAGGGAGTGTTATAGAATTCTCAATTCCAAATTTTATTTCAATTTAATTTGAGAAAAGGAAAGTACTTTTAAGAATAGGCAGGGAAATGAGACAATGGATGACCCCTCTCTGAAAATCACATATGGAATAATTGACACTGGAGAAAAAGGGCAGATACACCTTTCATTGGCAAAGAGATAGTGGAGTTGTCTAACTTCCATGAGATGACTAATTGGCTGTTCCTATCCTTTCCTGTACTATGCTTAAATTCACACATAGTGTAGTGTTATGTACATGGTTGCTACTTGTCAACTTTATTGAATTTTTCTTTTAAGTGTAGGGACAAATCTAGAAAGTTCATTTAATGAGCTTCTATCAACACAATCTGCATTCCTTTACTAATCTTGCCTTCTAAATTTGGATTCTCTGTGCATTGATAGATGGGTTACAGTATTGATGGCAACCTTTGAAAAGTGTCATTTTCACCCCTTTCATCTGGTGGGAATCAGGATGAAAGAGGAATGAATTTACCAAATAAATCAGAATGTGATTCTTTGTTCAAGGTTTCCTTGATGTGCATAAGGAGTTACTGGAGGCTTTATTTAAATAAGTTTTTCACTACTATAAAATATTTCATGTATACTACACGATTATCAGGAACTCATGTCAGTAAGTGGAGTATGTGCATATATATATATAAAACAAATAATATAGATAAAACTTCTATTAAAGTGAAGTCCTTAGGGACTAGAATTTTTGCTTAAATCAAATCCATTTTAATGGCTTTATTTCTTTTACAGACAGGAAAACCAAGACTTACTGACTTGTCTGACATCATACAGTGAGTTTCATGGAGGTGGGAGTTAGACCTGAGGACTTCTGAATTCCCAGTTCTGTGTTTTCATTGGCGTGAATCAAATGACATATCGTACATACTGATGTTTGTCATTTGGGTGGCTTTTTACAGAAAGTTAGCTCTGGAACTTGATGGGTGACAACCCTCTCCACCCAAAAGGTAAGTGGTATTATAGCTGCTACTACTATTCTGTTGGTAATCTTTAATTAGGTTGATGGTATTATTAATTTCTAGCTATGGCATTGGCTAAGACTTTTATTTTACCTAATTATCTGAATATTCAATCAGATGAAATATTATTGAATATCTGTTGTATACCTAGTATTGAGGTAGGCTCCAACCTGTGGCAGTAAGTACTAACAAAGGTAGCTTACAATCTATTTGGGGAGATGAAACTTATATAATCAAAGTAATTAGCAAACAGTATACAACTTTGTGTAATTAAGTTTTGAGTTGAGTAGTACTAACCATGAGTGCAATAACGGTCACAAGGAAAGATTGTTTGTTGGCTGAAATAGTTGTAGAAGGCTTTTCATGGGTGATGTAAGACAGATAATTTGAGTAGGCAGAAGTAAAGGAAGAGACTTTTCCAGGTGAGAGAAGTAGCATGAACATGAAACATAAAAATGGACAGAAATATGTAGGATGTTAATAGTCCAAACATAAATTTGAATATAAATTTGAATAAATTTGAATTTTTTCGAAGAACAATAACAATTTAGAAGAGAAAGTATATGATATTGATTAAGAGAAATTTCTTCCAATCGATGGAAGATATAATGATAATTATATAAATAAGGTATTTGCCCAGGATACTACCATTGTATTTTGACTTTTCCATTGGATGAATTTTTTTGCATTTTTAATTCAAAATGGCACTTTTGGATCTTCTTTTTTGCATGTCCTCTTAAAATTATTGTTTCTAAATGTATAATACCTTTTTATGTTTACATAGTCTTTCATTTTTTGAAAAGAAATATGCTTTCAAAATCTATACCTGTTTTATTAGATAATTTTAAAATGGCTGAACTATTTATGGAGTGTGAAGAAGAAGAGCTAGAACCATGGCAGAAGAAAGTAAAAGAAGTTGAGGATGATGATGATGATGATGATGAGCCAATCTTTGTTGGGGAGATTGCAAGTTCAAAACCAGCCATTTCAAGTAAGGCACTTTCAAAAAGTTAAATTTTGCAAAATATTGCATATGGAAAGAAATCATAGCAATGCCTACAGTAAGGCACTATTTGATTATACATGTAGAAACTTAATAATTTGTGTTTGGCTGACCCATCTTACTTTATGCTTTAAGTTAAGCCATTTCCTTGTGTAGTAATATATGGTTAATTGTCACCTTGATGGCTAGAGAACATTAATATAGATTTCAAGTCTATATCAGAGATTTGCAATGGGTCTAGAAAAGTAGTTCTCAAGCTTCAATTTGACTTTTAAACAAGGAAACAGGAAAGGGAAATAGGATAACATGATAGTCTTTGAAGATTCTATTTAATAGATAAAATATCTTTTAACAGATCTAGGATTGTAAAGCTATAATAACAGTGCACTTCCTCATATGTGAAACATTTGGCAACCTAAGCCATCCACATCAGGGGTTAACAAATTAGGCAAACTATGTCACTGCCTATTTTTGACTGCCCTTTTATGAGTGACCTGCAAGCTAAGAAAGTTTTTAGATTTTTAAATACAATAAAACTTTATTTTAAAATATAAAAACAATTCTTAGCTTACCATCTTTCACACTGAAAATTAATGAAAAATATATTAAAGCATCGTAAAATAGTTGTTATTCCAGGCACTTGACTCGATAAAACAAGTCCTCAGATCCTCACTCAAATCGTGATTATTATTATGTGTGCAGTTCTTGCAAACTTGATTATCTGATTTTATAGTACTCGGTAAGATAAGAAGCGTTATAGAAATTGGAGTTGGCACTAATAATGAGAGTCTTGATATCTGATATAAACACTTTTCCTTAAAGAAAAAAAATAGTCCTTAATAGTAACTATAAAGATATGAAGTACACAGTTAATTTTGAAAGAAGGGTGACAGTGATTACCTTTCCTGGACCCAGTTAGGCCTATTTGGTCACAAGGCTAAGAGAATTTCCAAAACCATTAGCAAGAAAAAGAATAGAACAAAATAGCCTAGCATTTACATAGTACTTAGAGGATTGCAAAGCACTTTACAAATATCTTCATTTGGTCCTCACAACAACCCTGGTGGGTGCCATTATTATCCTCACTTCACAGATGAGGAAACTGAGGCATACAGAGGATAAGTGAGTTGTCTAGGGTCACACAACTACTAAGTTGACTGAGGCCAGATTTGGACTCAAGACTTTCTGACTTCAGGTCCATTCTCCCACCAGAAGAAAAGAAAGGAAAGAATGTTGTTTCATTGTCCACCAAGAATAAAGAGGAGAAAGCCTAGCAACAGATTGTCTCTTTTATCTTAGCACCAGCCTGACTACTTTTGGATAGATTTGCTGGGCTTGGTGAAATTGACTACAAGAAATTTTCTTGACCATAATCCCATTAATATAAAATACCTTATACTAAGGTTTTGAGGAGTTAGCATCTAAATCAATAGAAGTGCCTACTGATAAGTCAAGAGACATTTTGAATTATTGATAATTGAAATTTGATCATTGACATTTATAATGATTCTGAATCTTTAAGAAAAACTTAAAGTGTGTTTGAAATACTCTTATTTAAGATGGCAAGGTAGTGTATAATCATGCTAGAAAGATTTCTGTCGAGTTTGTTTAATTTAGAGGATTCGTTTTTGTGAACTAACTTCCAAAAATACTTGATAAGTGACATGTTGCTGTGTTAATAGGCATATCAACTTGATTACTAGTGTTGATAATAGGATTTTTAGGGTATCCTCACTAAAATGCATGTGAGCCTGGGAAAAGAAGAAGGAAATCTGTGAGTGAGGAGCAGAGTAGTTACTCATTGTTGGTCTATGGAAGATTTTGTTGTTCTTGTAACTTTAAATTACTGTGGATCATCTAACTTGTTGATGAAACTTTCCATACAAGTTGCCCAAGATCATGTTTAAAAATATGACATTAATGGTAAAATTGTCCATGTAACAATGTAAAAAAATGATATTCACAGAATTTTTTTTAATAAAAAGAAGAAATAATTTTCTTAGCTATTTTATGTACAAGATAATTCTAGATTAGTAGAAATCAGAAAGAATATCAGACAGGGACTAATTTTACTACTGGACACCCTGGTATAATTTTCATCTTGTTCTGATTTAAAACTATTGAGAAAGCATTGATCACTAGTCCACTATAGTATCTTAGATTACAAAAACATGCTTCTTAGATTACAAAATGAAGTATTTAGTGTCCAAATGCTAGCTAATTTAGGAAGAATATCCTTTATTTCAATATTTCATCATCGGTTTGTCATCTTTTAATACTTCAAGACTACAGTTATAAAAATTGAGGTTAAAACTTCTCCCATGTGTTCCTATTAAAATCCCATTATTATAGCTTATAGTTGGTAGCAATATGGACCTGAAAGATTTGTTTAATTTGGGGCAGCTAGGTGGCACAGTGAGTAGAGCACCAGCCCTGGAGTCAGGAGGACCAGAGTTCAAATCCAGCCTCAGACATTTGACACACTTACTAGCTATCTGACCTTGGGCAAGTCACTTAATCCCAATTGCCCTGCCTTCCTCCCTCCAAAAAAAAAAAGCAGCTTTAAGATCTGTTTAATTCTACCAAAGTAGGAATCAACATATCTTCGTAGAATTGCTTTTTCTGAACTTCTCAAAATAAAAAAAATCTTTATGATTCATATGTAAATCTTGCTTAGCAAATATAGTACATGAAACTTGAAGACAGAAATCTTAGTTCAAATAAGCCCCAGATACTTAAAAGTTTTGTGACCTGGGCAAGTCGTCTAACGTCAGATATCCCTTCCCCTGCTATAAAATAGAGATAATGGTAATGCTTACCTCATAGGGTTGTTGAGGAATTTGTTTTAACTTGGTGAGCATTATAAATGAGCTTCATTTCTAGAATATTTAAGTTATGTGAGTTGCATACAAAGAGCAGTACAATATGCACCAATATTTCTGAGATCCAATATTGTATAATATGTGTATGCTATAGATAAATTTATAAATCACAGTTACTCTAGTTTTTAAGGCTTGTAACTGAAATTAAAAAACAAACATGTTGCTCATTGCCCTGGAAGTTTTAAATTGATAATGAAAACTTTTGTAGGATGGTGAAATCTTACCCTAGGGATCTAATTTTTAAAACTATTATGTTTTTAGTGTGTGGGGAAATCTTTTTCCATAGCAAATGATTAAGTACCATTTCAAGGTATAGACCTATACAAGCAGGCCCTAAATTTAGCTATTGTAGGTTTTCTACCTAGATCACCCATTTCATCTCTTCTGTAACTTGTTGAAATTTACTTTTCTTCTCTTTTTCAACCCTTTACAACCTTGATCTACCTCTCTTCCCTGCACCAGCCACTTGCTTATTTCCACTTAGGCTCAATGTACGGCAGAGTCTAAGGTTGCAGGAATGGTGGTAGCAAGGGAAGAGAGGAATAAAGCTATTCCTCTTTTTCCCCCCTTCTGTTCCTACCACAGTTCTCCTTAGTCCTTGGTCCATCTCTTTACTTTTACTTTTTACTCAAAACTCAATCTGGCTGCTTGGATGAAATGCCTTCATGGCCTAAGTTTGATTTTACTTTGAAGTGTAAATGAATTTTACTGCCATCCATTGAATACCCAGAAGATTCCATTAAAAGCTGTTCATAGAAGATCTATGTGAAAGGAGGGAGAAATTTTTCATTTCTTTTCTCTTTCCCATTATTCACCATAGTATTATGCTCTACAAAATACTGAAAAGACCTGACTGGTTCTTTCAGGACCTGTAAAACTCCTATATAATGAAGAAGAATCTTCGCTGGAAGCAACAGTTGTCATGGAAAGGGAAACAATTGACTATATACTTGAGCCAGTCTTTGAAAACTTTAGAAAAAATAGAGGGGTTAAATATCTTTGGGTTATTTTACCTTTACAGTTTCTTGTTCCTTGGTCCCATTCCTCAGCTTCCTTTCACCTTCCATCATCCACTATAACAGTTGGGAGATTTATTCTTGGTGTTCAGAATCAGAGCTTTTAATGTATTTTCCCAACACAACATTGTTTCACAGTGGTTAAATTCTATAGCACAGTACTATACTTAAGGTTCGTTATAAGTCAAGTAGACTAATACAGGCTGGTCTGAAAACTTGAACTAAACAGGATGTCATCTGAGAAATTTTATGAAGTTGAGACTTAGAAGTATTAAGATTTGTGTAAGAAGATATTAAAGCTAATAATGTCAGATTTGTTGTTATATACTGGATTATGAAGTTAATAAATGTTTAAGAATTAGTTGTTATCGGTTATCAGATGCAAAATATGTTCGTGTTACTGATTATATTTTAAAATTTGTCATCTTAGTTCTAAAAGCTAGTATTTTCCCAAAATAGGGGACTATTAAACATTGGTCATAACTATTGTAATCTTAATAGATATTTTGAACAGAGTCAACCCCAGCTCATCATCAAGAGGAATACAGAATGGCGCCACCAATAGAGGTATTTTTTTGTTGTGCTATTACAATTTTTGCACAGAGCATAATATAAGTAATTCAATTATGAAAATGCTTAACTCTATTATAAATTACATAGGTGCTGTTGCTTCATTCAAGCCAACCAGTCAACACTACATGACTCCAACATCAAATACTGTGGCAGCTTCACCAGTTTTTCAATCTATATCAAGATCTACAGCTAGTTCTGTTGCTCAGCCGTTATCTAAACCTGTAAGTGTTTATGGATGTCCAGTCATTTCAGAGACTTCTTGTTTATCAGCACTGGCAAAATCCTAATAACAACCCCAACTATTTTCAAGAAATAGTACCCTCCTGTGATAGTCAAATAAGTACTCGTACCAGTGGCTATAATAATTGCCCAACCTATAATAAATTAGGTAGAGTGCTTAATTTAAATAGAAATGATATTGAATACTGAGATTCTAATTTTACTTAGCTATAAAGTATAATTAGCATAATCACAGACTAAATATTTGGTAAAGCAAACAAGACTTTGTTATTGGAGAAGTGTTTGGTTGGGCAGTTATAATTCTTACCTTACACAACAAAAGGATTTATTTATAAACATTACTTGGGCATGAAATGTTAAAAGTTCATTTTAATATAGTTCCATCTTAACCCAAGTTATTCCTTTTGAGAAATTGCAGTAAGCTTGAGAAATCATTTTTTTTTTCAGTCATTTGAGAAAAAACATTAGTATGCTAAAAATAAATACCAGTTATAAAATGAGGAATAAGTCCATTAATGTTATTTGTTTTCATAAGGATATTTTTTTTCCTTTTGGAACATGTGTTCAGAGTTAGTACAGAGACTACACATTCATTTTTAGTAACACTAAAATTAGTATTTCTTGTCTTTTTGATGCCTTATTAAAAAGTCAACTACTTGTTATTTTCTTAGTTGTCATTTGATTTAAACTCAATAATTTTGTAAAAAATGGATGATTTTCCAACCTAGTTTGGAGCTAAATAAATTCTGCTTTTATTTATATTTCTGATGATAATTCTCATAGTTTTATATAGTACTTAAAAGTTTTTAAAGTGCTTTCTCCACAACAATCCTGTGATGGTAGAGTACAAATATTAGTACATACTGTTGTATAGACAAAGAAACATAAAGTGTGTAAAGATTAAACCAAGGTCAGATATCTAAAAAGTGATGCAATTAACACTAGAACCGAGGTCTTCTGACTTGTCCAATGTTCTTTCTACTACAGTAGGCTAATTTTATTAACTTACTACAACTACTGTTTGAGAAAAAAATCCAAATAATATTTAACTTCATGTGACCTTTAACAAATTATTAAGTTGCTTTTGTCAAAAATGATAATATCTTCTCTGTAGTAGCCTATTGAGTATCCATGAAATAGTTAAATAAATTTTATGTTGCTTTTGGGGAGTTTGTATTAAAAAGCATTTGATCTTCTAAAAGGCATGGCAAGATTTATTGAAAGTCTCCTCACACAAAATTGTTTAAAATTAAATCTTCTAATAACTATTTCTTTGGTTCAGTATAAAAAGTATGCCAGGGCCCATACATATGGAAATATGCCCAATATGGCCTGATAGGCCCTGCAGAGGTTTGATCCATATAAGACTATTGAAAAATATTAATATTGTTCTTGTTATGCTTTGAGCTCACTTGTGAAAATAAACATTGTTAACTCCTTTGTGCCTTCCTTCTATTTAACAGAACAAAGTTTTTCAAATCTAATTTTTTCTTTAGTACCTTCTGCTGTGTTTATTTACCAATTTTGAAATAACTAACTGACTTTACCATAGCACTCTTAAGTGCATATGGACATATCATTTTATTTTGAATGATCCTAAACGATTCTTTTAACCTGGGCAAGCTACATCATATTGTGTAAATATTTGCCTTTATTTTATAGGAATAAGCCAAATCTGAATGATAGGATCATATGATTTAGAACTTGTTTCCAATTTCAGTAGATTTTTTTTATCAGTAATTGCTTAATTTGTGTATTGTCAAAATTATGTCACCCATATGTTTATGTGGTTAATATGTAATTATGCTTACCTTTAAGGATTATAAAAATAAAATGATTCAATTAAAGTAAATATTCTCCTTTTAAAATGTTTTATCAGGGTTACATAATGAGCTCACCACAAGTTGTACCTAATAATTCTTCAGGGTTACTGTTTGACTTGAGACAAAACACAGGAATACCTCAGTACCAGGGAGGAACAGCGCGCTCTTTAACAGGTTTGTTTAAGAATTGGTTAGTTAAAACTATAGAGTTAAATGGTTAAGATGCCTATGAATAGGGATTTGACTTCAAATTTTTTTTAATGATAATACTATCAAGGAAAGTTTTATGTTTTAATTTCTTTTTTATTTTTAAATAGGTCACCATTTGTGCTCACATTTCTAGGCAAATTAATATTAGAATCCTCGAATTTTAGTGCTGGAAGGGAGCTTATAGAACGTCTTTTAAACAGATGAGGAAACTAAGGTCCAGTGAGTTTAAACCCACTTATGTAGCTAATTAGTGCCATATTTGGGACTAGAATGAGTGATTTGAAGCCAGTTACTGTTACTACGGTACATTTTTATTGACTGGACTTTTAAAAAACCTGCATTAAAATATAGGTTATTTCCCATCTAAAGTATTTAATGTGTTTGTGGTAAAACTTTTGCTTGATTTCGGTGTTCCCACACAGAGATTTTAGTTTTTCTCATTCCTACTAGCTATAAAGATGGTTTTTGTGAAAGCAGAGGCTTTCAAGCTAAATAATCTTTTACTTTGCTAATATCAATAAAGGTAAATTGTGAATCCTTGCCAAATCTCACCTGTACAAACAGTGGAATATTCTACTTTCTCTTGCTTCATTGATTCAGAAGTATAGTGGTTTTGGGGTTTGTTTTTTTTATTCACCAGTTGGGATAGAAAAATCAGATGGATGTGAAGAAAAAATGGCATTGTAGAATTACTTAATCTTTTTTTTACAGCTCCTAAAATTTGTTTCAGTTTATTTAGATCAAGGGCTTCAATTTTATAAATGTGACATAAAAAAGAAAAGTCTCTGTGTATGTAGTGGAAAAACTGTACTAAGAACTACTTGGACTTGTGCAAAAATCAAGCCAGCCATCATGTCCACTAGTACAATTTTCAAAGACTCATAGAAATCCCTCCAGTTTTATCAGCATGTAAGTCAACCTCACTAATTCATTTGCTCAAAAGCTATAGTTCTTAGAACCATACTTTGGCCATGTAATGTACATAGACAGCCTTGGTGCCATATTAACTAATTTGTTTGTTAAATGATATTTTCAAGGAATTTTTTAGACCTTTTCATAAATTGTCATTTATGGATGACTGCATTTCTTGGGTCCATGACTTCATTTGGTAATTTTCATTTACCAATGAAACATTTTCCATTTGAAAGCAATTGTTATAACATATTTGTGATTCTGTCAAACAGTTTTAAAAGTAAGAAACTCATACATTGGACATTGTATCATTTTTTTTAGATCTTCCAGCCAAACTGGACTACCATTGTTCAAGAACTCTTCCACCTTCATGCATTTATTTGCCTTTGATCATTTCCATACCTTCCTCCTTTATTTTATTCTGGTCCATAATACAGTCCTTCATCTCTGCCTATTAAAAGTTTTCTCTTTAAAGACCACCTCCTCAAACTTTCCTTTATGTCTCCAACTGAAAGTGATTTCTCACTTTTCAAATTTTCCTAGAATATTTTGATCACATCCTTCTTTTGTCACCCTTGACAAAATTTTAGAGATGATTTTTAACAGTTGCTGTTTTAGTTAGTATTTTATATTTCTTATCTATCTTTTTTTTTCTGATGTCTTGAAATACTACTGCACATTCAGTTTATTTTTGCCTCTTCTAATGAAGGTTCTGAACTCAAAGTGCTTGTAAGAATCCATCATCTTCATTAATAGAGATCTTACTGTGAATAAATTTACTTTTATAACACCTTAGGAAATTGAAATAGAAAGATTATCACAAAATTTTTCTAGTTTGGTCATGGAAGATTTATCTCTCTTCTCTCAGTGGACTGGAACATTATTCTGGTAACTTAATCTAAGTTTTCCTAATTTTCTCTTCTAAGGATAAGTATATATGGAAATATACATTTTTCTCTTCTCACCTCTTGTCTCTTCCTCTAAACCATCCTATATTTGGACACTGGATCAAAAGACTTTCTTTCATTGAGTTATCTTCCTAAACAGAATCTCTTAAATGACCATGACTCTGCTGGAAAATTTGCATAGGCGAAATGGGACAGAAGAGGTGAGAAGGTAGACATGAGCATGTCCTTTTAGGATGACGAAATCTTAAATTCAAAGAGAAATCTGAAGTGGACCTCAGACCATCAATTCTTGATTCTATAGATGAGGAAACTAAAGTTTAGCTAGACAGTAGCTGAGGCAGGCCTATAACCAAATTGTTTTTTATACCACCTACCAAGAGTGACCTTCATCTTCTCTTCTAACAAGTTGAAATGTTTTAAATCTACTTAAGTACTTAACAAAATAAGAAGTGGAACACATGATTTGGTAATTAGTTAACTCAGTGAGGATGCTCAGACTGTAACAATAGACCATTAAAATCTTAGAGCTAGAAGGGATCTTAGAGGTTATTCCATTCAATCCATAACATGAATCCCCTCTCTTAACATTCATCATTTGAAACCTCTAGGGACTGGGAAATTAATTATGTCCTCACAATTTAGAAAGGAAGGTGCTGCTCTTAGAGGCAGAAATAGGGATAATTGTAAGAAATGACAGCAGAAAGTTAAGAGAGGAAATAGGGAAAAACTGTGAAGCTCAAACACAAGACCTGAAAAATGTCTCAGTTGCTTGTGGGGATGGAGGAGGGAGAAAGATGTTTTCTCATAGTTTCCTTGGGGTCTTTACTCTTTGTAATTTTGCAACATGCACTTGTGATTTTTTGGTAGTTGCTGTTCTTTTCATTTGCATTGTTATAGTCATGGCTCTGCTTGCCTTACTGTGCATCAGCTCATTTAAGTCTTTACATGTTTTGCTACATGTTTTGCTATATTCGTGATTGAATATAGTACACTTTCTTATAGTACATTAATAGCCCATGATATTTCTGTAGCACGATTTGTTTAGCCCCGATCAAGTAGACTTTGTTTTGAATTCCTTGCTCTCACAAAAAATTTGACCATAAATATTTTGGTATATCAATAAGTCAGTTCTGGAAGACAGTCTACTAACTTCATATCTTTAAAGATTTTAAAATTTAGTCACTATAATCGGGAAAAGTATGAGAACTAGTATTGAAGTATGGTCACGTATATTGACTAAACAAATGTGCATTGAGGAAATAGTTTAATTTAGCTACCGTTTTGAAGGATTATGTTGAATAAAATGGGCATTCCATTTTGGAATAGAGCTCTTTCTAAAGGGATTTCCTATATACTATCTGAGCTTCTACATCTTCTGGCCTTTTCTTTGCCTCAAGCCTGACTTCATTAGAGAATAATAAGAAAACTCAAAGCACATTTGGCCACTGTAAGTAAACTGTACTTATCTTTATCTGTAAATGTGTGTGTGTGTGTGTGTGTGTGTGTGCGCGCGCGCGCGTAAAATGATATAAGCAAAATAGGAACCAAGGACCAAGGAATAAGATTAGGGATGTGACTTGTTACTTCAAAATGAATTTAAGTCCATTCAAAATCTCTCTAAATTCTCTTTTTTATTCAGTTAGAAATGATGGTCATTATAATTCACATTGTAGTGCCTTATGGTTTGCAAAAAACATTGTTGACAACAGCCCAACAGATATTTTTATCTCCATTTTGTAGATAAAGATGTTCGGTATTGGGTCACATAGCTAGTAAGCACAGTAACTCAAACCCAGATCACCTGACTACAAGTCCTCTTTTGATCACACTTTTTAATAATTTTATTTAATTTTAAAATTCAGTAAATTTGAAATATTTTGCACCATGCACTTAGGATTTTCTTCTGCTTGGTGGTTGCTGCTCTTTTCATTTATATTGTTGTGATATATTTGACTCTCCTTGCCTCACTCTGCATCGGTTCATGTATTATTATGATGATGATGATGATTCATTATCATACCATTCTGAGTGAAAGAAGGAAAATTTAGTAAGATTTCAGACATTTTCAGATATTTTGAAGCAGCAAGTCTTAGTCTTGATTTAGTGTTCCTATTTGGGTGATCTGCTTTAATCCACTCGTTTGGGCGCCATTTTCAGGGTAGACTAAGAGGAATAGAAAAAAAATCTTCTAGTTTCTGTTCTTTTTTTTTTCCTTAAATTTTCCTTTTCAGTTAAGAACCAGCATTTTCCCACCCTTTTAAAAGAAAACCCTTGTAACAAATGTACATTATTAAACACAGCAAATTCCTGCATTGACCATGTCCAAAAGTATTTTTCTTATTCGCATCTTGTGTCCATCAAGGAGGTGGGTGCATAGATCATAATTAGTCCTCTTGGATCATGTTTGATAATTACATTCCTTACAGATTTTAAGTCTTTTTAAGTTGTTTTTATATTATTGTTACTATATAAATTCTATTTCTGCTCGCTTCAATTCATACTAGTCTTTACAGGTAGAATTTTTACCTAAAGAAATCCTATTAATTTTTATAATCTGCTGGTTTAATAAAGTAGGATAAATTGAGCTAAATTTTAAAGAATAAACAAGTTACTGCAAGGTAACTGCTAAAACTATTTCAAGCACCTCTATTTCAAGCACCTGGATAGGTAGAGAAGTCACTTCATCAGGCCAAAAATGGGAAGTTCTTTAAAGGATCAAAAATGATTTACACCAATAAAGCAGCCTATGTTTTCTCCGCATTAAATAATGAACTGTTTTCTTATTATCCCCACTAAATTATAAACTATCTCTCCCATTTGTCCCCTTCTTTGTCCTCATATGGCTACCTTTCTGGTTCAGGCACTGCCCTCCTCTCACTATTCCAATAGCCTCCTAATTCATCTTCCTGCTTCTAGGACACTGCCTTCCAGCACTTCCTCAATGGTCGTCAAAGCCATCTTCCTAAAGCACTTGGCTGATCATGTTGCTCTCCTGTTCAAGAAATTTCAGTGGCTTCCTACTACCTCCAGAGTGTATTACACATTCCTCTGCTTCGTATTTAAAGTCCTCCACAGTCTTGCCCTAGCCACTTTTTCCAGACATTTCACATTACCAACCTTTAGAAATTCTCCAGCAAAACTATCCACCTTGCTATTCCCCAAATTTGGCAATCCTCCTGTCTCATTACTTTTGCATAAGCTCTCTCACGTGCTTGGAATTTTCATCTCTGCCTCTCAGAAACCTTAGCTTTCTTGAAAACTCCTATCAGCTGGTACTTCCTCTAGGGAGCTTTACCTACTCCCCATAGGTAGCACTCTCTTCCTTTTCAAATTGTATTGTATTTATTTATGTTATATCCATTAAATGTAAGTTCTTTGGGATAGGCACTATTTTTCCTTCTTGGCATTACATTGTATCCCCAGTGCCCAGTATATAGCAGATACTTAATAAATGTTTGAATTGAGCATTTTTTTTTAAAACCATTCTCAGTGCATTGAATAGGGACTTAATAAATATTTGTTCAATAAAACGATTCCTGCAAATAGAGAGGAAAACTTATAGGGAATCAAAAATCAAGCTATAGTCTATATTGAGATTTTGATGTCACTATGTATGTATCTCCTAACTCCAACCATATAGAAATTTCTTAAACCTGTGCCAGCAACCTATGGAGAATGGAGAATGAGGAATGATAAGAGAAATTTAGTTATAGTAAGTTATAGTTATAATAGTTTTATCTAAGTCAAAGGGAATGCTAGTCAGGGAGCATTCCTATATACCATAGTTAATTTCATCACAAAAAAGTAGAGCTGCTAGATGGTTGCCAAGAGGCAAATTGAAGTTTGATACAAGAAAAAAAGTCCTAGTAGTTGAGACTATCTAAGAAAAAAAAAATGGATTCCTTAGCAGCTAAGGAGTTGGCGCTCACAGGAAGTCTTCAAACAAAAGATGGATGACCAATTGACAGGTATGTTGTAGAAAGGATTTTACTTAAAGTAGAACTTGGAATGACTGTCCTCTGAAAATAGTGAGGAATTATACATCAGTAAGTGTGAATGATTCCAGGTGCTTAAATGTTTTGTGGTAGGAGTGCTTTGGCACCTGTACCTTATAACAGATTTTTGTGATACAGAGAAAGCAATGTGTACCCTGAGTCATCTGGATGGTACCAAACCTGGACTATTCCCAAGGAAGGTGTGACACAGATAATTAAGGATTTCTGCTTTTCATGCTTTAGGGCACTGATTGACCAAAAAGGTATAATAGTGGCCTGAAATCGTTTCCCTCTCAAAGTTATTAACTCGTACTTACGATGTCATTCACTGTTTCTTGTTGTAGCCACATATTAATTTTTGAAATTCTTTTCTATTCATTCATTGAGCACCTACTATATACGAGGCGCTGTGTTCCATGTGGAGGACACACAAAAAATAGTACCTGCATTGAAGGAAGTTATAATCTGCTGAGATAAACTGTAAATTGATAATTATTACAATTGCTAAGTAAGTTGCACACAGTAATTGTTGCAGAAGTTCACAGGAGAGAACCGCCTGGGTTGACCAGAGAAAAGTATATGGAGGAGGTTGGATTTGAGTTGTTCCCTGAAAGATGAGTAGAATTTCGATAAGTAGTGATACTGTTGTGGACTGTTGTGGGGAATAGTATGTATAAAGGTAGGGCAATAGTATGTTTAAAGGTAGAGAGACACAAAGGCTTAAAGGACTGAATTAAATTAATAGTGAATTTCAGGCATATTCCTTTGGAGGTTTTTTTTTTTTAGTGCTTTTAAAATTTCTGTATTAAAACAGGAGATTCTACTCAGTCTGTCCAACCTGTCTAGCCAATTGCACAAATACATCCTGTTGCTGCAGCTACAAGAACAGCACCCACTTGTGCTCATAAGTCTTTTGACCAAATGTTAATATAGTGATTGCACAAAAGCCACTGCTTAAAAATGCACAGATACCTCAGCTGTCAGCCCATGTGCATATTTCAGTTCCAATATCAGTCTTCATGTTTTTGAAAGAAGGAAAAAAGAAAAAAATCATCAATTGACAAACATATTTTGACTAAAGAGAAAAGCAGCATAATGTTGTTATTTTTCCTGCTGTAATTGCACATGTAACCTGTATGAAAAAGTTGACAGGCAAATCTGCTATTTTAATTTTATTCAAGAAAGCTAAGATATCGAAAAAATATTGGTGATTTATTCACGTTTGAATTATTAGAATGCATAAGGATATGCAACTAAGATTTTTAAATGGGCAGTATATCATTTCATGTTAATTTGTTACAAAATATTCAGAAGGAGTATATAAAGCAATTGTAATTAGTATAGGAGAATAGTATTTATTTTCATATACTGCTATGGAACAGAAACAAATTTTCCAAGGTCATACACACTCCAGTGCCATGGTATGATTAGGTCCTAGGCATCCTCAATTCATTTCATTTTGTGACTTTTTTAGATACCTCAGTCTGCTTTCAGAAACTTGGATGAAAACCATTTTCACATGATTGGGTGGTATCTCATAATATTTCTTCCATTGAGGGCAGTGCATTTTATCAGAAAGAGCCCTGAACTGGGAGCAGGGAAATAAGTTCTTAACCAGGCTCTGCTTTCCAAACTTCCTGTCTGACCTTGGGCAAGGGATTTAATTTCTTATGCTTTGTTTTCCTCTTCTGTAAAAATGAGGGAGTTTGGCTAGCTCAGCCCCAAGTTCCCTTCCAGCTTGGAAGTCTTGTAAACTCTTTTCAATAAATAACTTCTAAGACCCCTTCCGACTGATTTTATAATGCTTTCTATGATGCTTGAGCAATGACAATTTTTTGGTTTGTGCAAAGAAATAAAATAGTTGTCTATTGTAAAAGAATTTGCCTGAAATTGCCTTATCATGTGGCTTTTTTAGGTTTATGAAGATGAGCTTTAACACATTTTAAAGGCCTTCTAAAATTTTAGAAACAAATTAAACCGATTGTGTTAAGTCTAAAGCAGGGCACTTAGCTTACTGAGTTTTGCAAATGCACTGGTGAAAACTTGGCCTTGAGCATGTTATATTTTTTCAAAGACTTTGCTTATTCTCTCTGATTTGCAAATAATCTGCTCTACTTGTTCCCATCCCCAGGTGAAATCAGGTAAGAATTTTCTTGTGGAAACCCCAGCATTTTGAGTATTTTTAAAGGGTCATTCTATTTTCCCCTAGAGTTGTGTCTCTTTGATTATCGATAATCAAAATCTGCTATTCAGATTTTTAAATTGTCTTTCATTTTGGCTAGAAAATATTTTTTAAGTTATAAACATTCTAGATAAATTTTTAGTAATGATTAGTATATTATATATCGGTGTGTGTGTGTATATATTATATATATGTTAGTATATCATACCAAAATATTTATAATTTTTTTCACATTGAATCATCATAGGTCTGAATGAAAGTTCTTTTGTAACGAAACGTCTTTCTACTTCTGAAGTAAACAGTGTTACTTCAAAGAAGCCCAAGTCCAGTGAAGGTATTGCTGGAACCCATCCCTCATCCCCATTCTCTTCAGTAAAGTCACCATCACAGAGTTCACCTTCAAAAGGTAAAGTGGAGTGAGCTATGATTGCTATTAAAATAGTAGGAAAAAATAGGCATTTTAAAGAAGTAAAAGGATGGCTCAATTATATATTTTTAAATTGTATGGCAACTTAAAATTTTTTTCATATTTTCATAGTAGATTTTTGAGACATAAAAATGATAAATTTGTATACTAAATATATTTAATACATTTTAGGTACAATTACTCCTACTAAAAATGGACCACCTTTCCCAAGAGCTTGTCCAAAGTGTAACATTCATTTTAATCTGTTGGATCCTTTAAAAAATCACATGAAGGTAAATTTTTTATGGGACAGTAATTTTGAAACCAAGTTTTTTGTTATGTATATTATGTATGGTCAGAGTTGGTTTTATCCATATCAACTATAAATAACTTAATTGACCGTTCTGATCATTTATGGTACATGATAACAGATATTTGTAATCATGATGGTGAGGCATCTGACTCATCAAAGAAATGCAGTGTCAGTGTTCTAAATGGTTTTATTGTTGTATATGTTACTATATTATAATTTTCCAGAATATGAGTGGCATTTATGGAAAATCTCTGTTATTAATTAGAACATTCAGTTAAATTGAACACCCCACTCTCTGCTGGATAATTGCATTCAATTGCTTGGTGTTTTTGTGGGTGACTTCTTGGATCTGTGATTTTATTGATGTAGTAATCACTCTACTGATGCAGATGCATATTGAAACCCTTCTTTGTCTTCTTATCTTGGATTATTCTTATGCGTATTTTCACATTAACCCTCCCTAGATGATCCACCAAATGTAATGAAAGCTTTACTCCTATTGTTTTAATATGTTAAGGGTCCCGTTACCACTGTTGGCTTTCACTCTCATTTATATGATTGGCTCACCTCTTTTCCTGCATGTCTTCATATTATTTTTATAACACTTTAATGCCAAGTCATTATTGATACCATAACTAAAAAAATATTTGTATTTAATATTTATATCATTGAGAAAGATGTGTTGAAGTGACTGTGACTAGGAATGATAAAAATTTTTTTGATATGGAAGCATTATTAGAATGCTAATAATGAAGACTGGCAACAAAGGATTTATTTAAATACAAGAGATTTTTGAAATTAGAATGGTGATAATGAAGGCTAGAAATGAAGGGTTTATTTAAATACATGAGATATTTTTGAAATCTAATTTATATAGTAGAATATTCAAAATTGCATTCCTTTTCTAAATTATATGATGCCACACGTTTGATTGTAAATTATAAACCTCATTGTTTATCAGGGCACAGAAATACTGCCTTTATCTAAAAAGTTAAAGCCCCCAAACATGTTTTGTGTCATTGAATAAGGATAGTTCTAGTCTCAGTTTTAGGTGAAATAGTGTCTCTTGGTGATTAATTTTTCGAAAGTAATTAAGACTTTTGTGTTTTTCTTTTAGTATTGTTGTCCAGAAAGGGTAAATAACTTCTTTGGGGGATCAAATAAAACAGAATTTTCAAGTACAGCAAGTAAAAATAAGATTGCTGATGCTGATAAAGGAAAACTGATCATGTTAGTTAATGACTTTTATTATGGGAAACATGAAGGTGATAACCTACAAGAACAGAAGACTCATACAACTTTTAAATGCTTCAGTTGCCTGAAAATACTTAAAAATAACATTAGGTATGTAAAACACTTGTGTAACTATTAGAAAAATAATAATACTACGTGACTATAAGACATTTCTAATTGAAGTCTCTTTTGCCAGCATTATCTTGTATCATTCTAGACAAGTGGGTTTAACACTTCCTACTAGGTAATAAAAACAGCAACTCTTGGCCAAAAAACCCTTTCGTTTTCATGTTGCTGCAGTTCAGGAACTTGACAGCTGAACCAGTCCACTTCATTCTTTTACCTTGTCAGACACATCACGAAAGGCAAAATCTGTTTTAATTTGGAGAAAACATAATTCCTTTTCCAATGTTGTCTATCAATCAGTTTATTCTAGTAACTTTCACAAAGCTTTTGTAGCTGTCTTTGTTATTTTATTTCATGTAGACCATATCTTCGATTTCCCCACAGAAGTTTTTGATCTTTTTACCCTCAGAATTTTGTAGTTCTTTTGTCATCCAGTGCAATTTCTCTTTTTGTGAGAGATTTTAAGATAAATATCATATTTAGTTCATCCTCCTTACTAGTCCATTATGAATTTATTTGTAAAAAGAATAGGGTTTTCTTTTGCTTCATATAGAACTTTAGCCAGGTTGCTTTGTTTTTCAGACTAAACTTCACTGGGGGAAAAATCATACTACCTTTTAAATAGATGGGAGAACTTAACAAGGTTTCTTAACTTAATAGCATTATTTCTTCATCTGGACATAGATAGTCATATTAAGAGTAATGATTTATGATGCCAACTGGAAGAGTGATGAGTTATTTAGATTGTTATTATGTGATAGTTCTTCGATGTCAGATATTATCATTTTTATTACTATATATTCCCAGTGCCCCTCAGCATGATATCTTGAACAAAGTAGACATTTAATAAATGTTTGTTGATTAAGTTCTAGTGTCAAAGCATAATTAGAATGGCTTTCCTAAATATTTACTTATGTTCTTATTTTAGAAATTAGTTATAATTGGGATGTTGGAATAATACTTTGATTAGTTATAAAAAACAAAATGAAAAGTATGTGTTTAGTACAGCCTAGATATGGATGAAAGAAGGACCCACTAAAGCCTTAATTTTCCTAATTAAACTTAACATTTGTTATCAAATTCATAAGTTAAAATGGAGTCAGAATTAACTGGTAGAATTTTTTTTAATCTAGAAAGAAAAGCAGGACATATGACTTTAAATTCATCAGACTTTAGGTTCTTAAAAATAATATTTTATATTTCTGCCACACATTAGAGAGGCATCATTGCTTAGTGGCTAGAGGGCCTGTCAGGAATACTTTGATTTCAAGTATAGCCTCTTACACCCATTGGCTGTGTGACCCTTTGGAGGTCACTTAAACTTTTAGTTCCCCCAAGCAACTCTCTAGGAGTATAAGTTGAAGAAGAGTTGCTTATCTGAGTTGAGAGACAGGGTTTCATCCCAGAGAGCTCACTATGCCAATGAACATAAATTCCTGACTTCCAAACCCTGAATTCCACTTAACTTCCTAAAGCACTTACATATCTAATGTCTCAATTTGTATTTCTCTCTAATTCTGCAAAGTAGGCAGGGATTAATAAGGACTAGATCTGTAATTTCACTGATTTAGGGAACTCTGAGGTGAATAAACTTCCTACCAACTCAAGTTGGCAGCACCTTCTCTTCAGGAGAAGCTTTTAGAGAGTTGTCTTAGATCATGGAGAAGTTAAGCATTGGAGTTTTTGGCCAGGATGTCTTAAGAGTCAGAGCTGGAACCCAGATCAATCTCCCTGGTTTGTAGGCAGACTCTAGCCACTATATACTATATTGCCTCTCTAGAAAGTGTAGTGCAAAAGTAAAATATTATTAGGACCTAGCTATTCCTATTATCTCTATTTCTCACATGAGGAAACGGAGGTTCCCAGAAGTAAGCAGCTTGCTCAAGGTTGTGTGGCTAGGAGGTGGCAAAACTAGCCCTAGAATGGGGGGGGGGGGGGGTTGTGTATGGTTTTTTTCCTTTTGATTCAGAAAAGTAGCATGGTTGTAGGCCAGTGTAGACTACTTAAGATAATAGTTCAAATTTTGGCTGTGAAAACCCTTATGAATTCATCGTTTTGCACATTTATTAAGCATCTTCTTTATGCCAGGCATTGTGCTAGGCATTGAAGATAAAAATACAAACAATGCAGTAATCCCTCCTTCTCAAGGATCTTGCATTCTAACAATACAGGCAGTCGTTCTCTTAAAAATTTTGCGGTACTGAACTCTCATATGTGATACATTTGACTTAATTTGATCATTTGGACAGACTATCTAAACATCTAAGAATATGTAATATATAATGTATTTCAGAATGTTGTTGGCTCTTCTTTTATCTTTCCCACTCCATTCTCATTCCCACTCCATTCTCATTCCTATTTTAAGGAGAAAATATAAAGTATTTTTTCTCTGTATCATTTTACTCTTGATAGGCCACTATTTGTCAGGTATATTTTTTGAAAACCATACACACAAAGTAGATTTGGAAAACTTGTAAGTCCCAGATAAGCAGAGAAAGTCCAGTTTAATATTTTGGTGTGCCCAGGTGAATTTCCTGAAATTATTTTAATTTTTTTTCTGTAAAAATTAACATTTTTCAAAAACACTGCAGAGAGTTCTTATATAAGTGTGAAGTAAATTATCTTTAGTATTCATCTAAGCTTTGGGGTATCATAGAAAATCATTTGTTATCTCTGTCGTTTGATGTTTTGATTAGGTTTCCAATGCAATTTTTGGAGATAATTTAGTGTTTAAGGATACATATATAGCACTTGATTACTAATAGTAATTAGTATTCTTCACTGCCCGAAGAATACCTCTAGGACATTAGTTTTTCCTTTACCTCTTCATCTTCCTTTCCTCCATACTTTAATAAAACCTTGTTTGATAGAAAAATAAATTCAGGGATAAAATTTCCCAGGGATGATGGTCTCTTATATTTTTCACAGCATTTGCACATACATTATGCCATTTGATATCCACACCTGTTAACTGCTCTTGTCAGGCCACCAGAGTCATATTTCTTAGATTGCTAATAGCCACAGCTGGAACTATGTTTTGAGCCATAGCTCTGAAACCTTTTTTAATATGACTTGGTCCTATTTCTTCCATTTGTCCCAGCTTTTCCATTTTATTACTAAGATACCTTAGTGAAAGAGAAAAAGTAAATATATCAAATCAACAGAAAAATTGTGACTAATTTAATTTCTGATATGGGCCTGACTTGTTTTAGAAGTTAGATAGTCTAACCACTTGTACACTTTCCTTTTAACAACAGTTTTTTTTAAAAAAATTTTCCATCTTTGTTGATTCCCTTTAATATAGTAAGATTAGCTTATGTAGTATTTAATAGACAACAGGAAATAAGAGCAATTCCATTTTACAAACATTCAGAAAGAGGTTTTTTTTTTAATATTCATTGTATTTCTTCCTTTATACCCCTCAGAATGCTGACCCTTACAAATAAAGAAATTTTTTTAAAAGAGCAAAAAGCCCAGCAAATCCATTCACTCTATAAAAAAGGGAAAAAAAGAACAATATATGAAATGCTCCACACCCATGGATCCTCCCACCTCTTTGGAGGTGGCCAGGTAGGGGGGCAGGGAGAGGTATAATATTTGTTAAGTTCCTGCTTCATATCAGGAACTATCGATCCCAAGTATAGTAAATAAAGAACCCTACTTGCAAGGAGCTCATATCCTAGCAGGGCAGAAAACAATGTAAGTGTGCAAATAATAAAGATATGGAGAATAAATACAGACAATTCCAGAGTGTTTAAATTTAAGAGAGGAGGCACCTCCAGTTGAGGGGATCGGGAAAGCTTCACTTAGAGATTGTTGATTTAGTTGCATTTTGAGGGAAAAGTGGCATTTCGGCTAATAAATTTTGTTTCATAAATTTCAAAAGCAAATGCAGGCCTGTTAGCCTTAATGAAAGGTGTTCTAGCTTTGAAATTAAGTGTCTGGACTTAAGTTTCAACCACTTATTTCCTTTGTGATCTTGGACAAGTCTGTTTTCTTCATTGGACCTCATTTTCCTCATTAATCAGATAAGGGGATTTGACTCCATAATCTCCAAGGCCCATCCAGCTATACACAGATGATCCTGTGAACTTTTTTTTTAAAATTACTTAGTAAGTTCCTCTTCCGTTTAGTTACTTGTTTTTAGATTTCTCTCGATGGTTCATTGTGTAGGCTGGCCCATTAAAAGTTGAGTTATATTGTTTGAAAAAATGGCACTATGAGGCCTCCTTTTCTGTCCACACATGACATTTAGTAGCCACCAGAAACAGTCAGGGCTATCTTATTCAGCTTTAACTAAGAAAGCTCAGATACCCATCCCCCTCCCTGGGAGAGCAGTGTCGCAGGAGCTTTGCTTTTTCCTGTCTCCTACTGGTAGGAGGAGTTAAATCCACTGATGTCAACTGTCATGACAACTTGGAGACAGCCAATAGGTAAGAAATTATTTTATATGGATACGTTTTTCTTAACATTCTTAAAAGGAAGAATTGGCAATTTATTTACTAGCTAATTTCTCTAAATAAAATTGTTATACATTATACACAAATACCTAATTTAGAATAGCAGTTATATTTATTTGCAAAGGACTTTAGGTATTAATTAGAAAATGTAAACTCAGATTTAACGAACACTATACTCCCAACCCTCTAAAAAGGGGGTTATATGACACTGAGGTGCAAAAAGAGCTAAATGTTGCTGCTTTCATTGTTTATTATATAAACTGATAACATCACATAGTTTCAGAACACCTCCCTTTAGGGATTCGAAGGACTCATTATTGATAGTTTACATAATCCAAGAATTGTTGTTTTCATTGAATAGTCTTAGTTTCAAATGTAGGGGGTAGGGAAGCTTCAGTAAGCTGTTTTATTAGGTATTCCGCTTTGTATTTAGTATCTCTCTGGCAGTGAAAGTCATAGTTCTTTTTCCTAAGAAGTCTTTTAGGGGAGCTGATAAAGCAAAATGTAAAACTGCAAAATGGATGCTTACAAGGGGCACAGTCTGAAAGTTAAAATGAAGAGTCTGTGCTAAACATTAAACAAGTGTCATTAGACAAAACAAAAGATTCTTGTAGTTGCAGGCATTAAAATTGCTGTTACATGTACTTAGAAACAAAGACACAGGTAAAAATACTAGTACTTTAATCTTTTAAGTAGCTATATAATAATATATTATAATAATATAATAATAATAAGTAGCATATAATGCATACTATCAGGACCTTCAGAGTGTTGTTCTTGTGGCTTTATAATTGCTAATGGTCAGTAGGGTTTCTTTCCTTTCAATATTTTATCTTTTAAATTGTAAACAGTATTTTGCTTCTACTAAAGAAGGCTATTTCCCCAATTTCTTCTTCTCTTCCCCTTCAGTATAATACATTAAGATTTTTAAAAATCTTTACTTAAAAATATTGAGTAAAACTTGTAGGTAGTATTTTAAAAACCTAATTAGCCAAATAATGAACGGATTAGTAAATTAAAAAATTTTAATAGAGAAAAAAATAAACTGGTGCTTATGAAAATGATCAAAACCATTAAATAAGATAAAATCATTATCATTTTAATTTTTTTAAAGCATACTGAGATTTAAATAATAATGCAAGCACATTTTCAGGAAATAGCCTTACACATTAATACATTAATTTGTGAGGAGTGTTTTTTTTTTTTAAACTACAATCTTGCACCTATTGACAATCACTTATAGGTTTATGAACCACATGAAACACCATTTGGAACTTGAGAAACAGAGCAGCGAAAGCTGGGAAAACCACACGACTTGCCAACATTGCTATCGTCAATTTCCCACACCTTTCCAGCTGCAATGTCATATTGAAAGTACACATACCCCCCATGAGTTTTCTAGTAAGTTACATTTTCATTTAAGCACTGTATGTCATTTGATTTGATATTCTATAATGGGGAGGCAAAATGAAGCAAGTGTCGTTTTAGAAAAATTAGAATATGTAACAGAATTGAATTTCAAAGCATAATTGACTTTTGGCCTCTTTTCATTATGAATTATCTATAAGAAAGGGAGTCCTATTTTAGTAAATTCCATGAAGAGGAAGTTCCCTTGCCAGAGCTAGCATGTGTGTCTGTGTCTATGTTTGTGTGTGAGCCTGAACAATTAACATTGAGGCAACTAAATAAGAAAACCCAGGTTCCACAACTTACAGATATTTTAGGTGAATTTTAAAAATAATGTCATTTGTACTTTTTAGAGAATTAATATGAATAAGTTATGTGTAGAATATTTTTAAAAATATGAGTTTTATATCTTGATTGCTTTTTCTCTCTTTTAGCTATTTGTAAAATCTGTGAGTTATCATTTGAAACAGAGCAAGTTCTTTTACAGCATATGAAGGACAATCATAAACCTGGTGAAATGCCATATTTTTGTCAGGTACATGAAAATTCTGTTGCAAATTTATGTATTTCTCAGTTAACATAGTTTTAACTGCTTTAGGAAAAAATATTAACTTATCTGTTAAGGGTTGGGCTTATCTTTGTAGAGAGATAAGATGTTGAATAGTTAATATCACTAGCATAGAGCCTTGTGCATAGTAGATTCTTAATAAAGCTTGTTAATTGAGAAATAGGAAATAGTAACTGTCATAGGATGTCTAAACAAAATGTCAGTATCTCTTCGAAGTTGAAATATTTTCTAGAACAAAAAAGATACTACATAGAGAGAAGTTGCTCCATTACATAGCTGGAATGTAGCTTTCAAATAGAGGAATATAAATAATAGTGAAATTATGTAATTCCTCACATGCATTAAGAAGACTAAAAGTAGGAAAAGAACAGTTTTGATGAATTTGTGGATGATCCATATATAACAGGTACTAAAGGGGCAACTAGAGTTTTGTGCTATAGTATTCCTAACCTTTTTTTTTTAAAAAAAACAACTCACAATATCCCTTGGTATCACTCTCAAAAATAGAAAATGGGGTTTTGTTGAACAGTGAGTCTCATTTTAATTATTCATTGTAAGCTGGCTATCAATTTTTATAATTTGATTTTAACTATGTCAGATATAAATGTTGAAGTTAATCGAATATTTTGTTTATTTCTAGGTGTGTAATTATAGATCGTCATCATTTTCTGATGTAGAAACACATTTTAGAACTTCTCATGAAAATACTAAGAACTTGCTTTGTCCATTTTGCCTCAAAGTTATTAAACTTGCAACACCATACATGCACCATTATATGAAACATCAGGTAAGCCAGTAAACATTCTTTGTTATTAATCCCATCTTGACTAAAATACAAGATAATGCTCAGGATAGTGGTCAAAATTGAAGTTTTTTTCTAAATGAGTTACAGGTAAAATTCTCAGTTAATATGAGTAGTTAACATCCAACTACCCTGGAAGCCTACTCTTTAGTTATGATGCTATTACATGGTAAAATTTTCTAGGGTTGAATGGAAGGATGAGTCTCTAGGCATGGTCTTTATAAGAGGAAGGAGAAGGGAACTGATAATTGACTCGAGGTGGAGAGACAAACATCCTAAAACAACATACCTGTTCTCCCCTTTCCAGTCTCTCTTCCTGTCCTCATCCCCCCAAGCATGCTGTGTCACTACTAGCCTGGAACATTTTCTCCTGAAGTTAGTGGCCAAAGGGATACAAATGCTACTTTCCTTTGGAGTTTGGACTAAAGCGGTCACAGCACAGTGTCATCCTCTTTCCTGCTAACTCCAACAGAATTTCTATCTAAATCTGTTTGAGAATGATAATTCAAGACCTACCTACTTCTTCCTTCTTCTATGCTTTTCTCTCTCCCCAGCCATCCCCCAGGCTCTCAATTTTGGGGCCATTATTTTGGCTTTTTTTTTTTGTTTTTTATTTGGGGGCGGCGGCGCTTATTTTGAAATGAAGAGTAGGTAGAAAACAGCGGTTTAAGTTTATTTAGATTAGGTCTTCCTCCAGCATTGATTTATTACCATCAGATTTAGATGTTGGGATTTAGGGAGATGGGTGAACTTGAGAATACTATGTGGCATCACTAAAAAAGAATTTACACCACTAGTCTAATAGGTTTCATAGGCCTTAGCTGGTCACCGTGTGCTCTACCCTTGTGTGGGGAGTCTGTCCAATGGTTGGAGAGAAGAGAATCCAGTAAAGGCATCAAGATGGCTCATCAGAACAGAGGTGGTTTGTGATTCATGTACTTGGTGTCAAGGAGAAAGGACCCTTTATGCCTAGTGGGAAAACTCCTCTGAAATTAAACACAGTGTGGGCCAGAGGAGTGAGTACTGGATTTATTATCAGAAGACCTAAGTTCTAATCACAAAATTGGAAATGCTGGCTTAGAAAAAATGTATTACTTAATAATGTTTTATTAAATCTAAACATTTTTAACTACTTTTAACATTTTTGAATATTTAAACCATTTTGAATTCAAAGGGTGTATAGGATTTCAACAGGTGAGTGGGTAGGTGTAGTGAGAGGGAAGGCTTTCCTTGGTTAGGGAATGTAGTACACAAAAACATGAGAAAACAGATCATGTTTATAATATCTATTAAGATCAGCGGCATATTATGGTTTGAATATGACTTAAATCCAAGGGTTCTAAACCTAAGGTTCTTTGATCTTATTTTTATTTACTTGTTTATTTTGTTGCATTTTTCATAATACTTCAGCATAATTGGTTTCCTTTGTGAACCTGTGTTTTCCTTAATGTGCACTTAAAAAAACATTCTGAAAAGGGGTTTGTAGGCTTCAACAGAATGCCCAAGGGTTCTATGTCTCAAAAAAAGATTAAAAACAACTGGTTTAAAGGTTGGGATTAGTGTGAAACAAGGCTGGAAAAAAAGGTTGGGGCAAGATTTTAAAGGTCTTTGAAGGACAGGTTAAGAAGTTTTCAGCATAAGGATGGCGTAATTAACCTATGTGTAAGGAAGACTAATTTGGCAGCAGTGAGCAGGATAAATGCAAATGGAGTCAAAAAGATTTGTTTAGAGGCTATTTTAGTAATCCACTTAGGTGTAAATTAAGTACTCAGAGTGGAATAAAATGTTTATTGGCTCATGTATCAGATAGAAAGAAGCTTCTAGGAAATGGTCTGGTACAGTATTTTCATTTTACAAATGAAAAGGCGGCACAGAGAGGTTGAAGTGATTTCTTTTCCAGGATTATAGAGCTAAGAAGTTGCAGTAGGAATTCAAACTTAGTTCTTCTTGCTCTATATCAAATGCTTTTTTCATCATAACCATGCTAGTGTGTCAGTAGGAGCTTTATAGGTCTTAACAATTAATTGAATGTGAAAGTAAAGAAGCAAGAGTAAAAGGTAAATTGGGAAAGTCAGAAAAGAAACAAAATTAGTTTGATTCCAATGTATTTTAATAAGAGAATTAATGAGTGAAATTAAGAATCCCGGGTAACAGCTTTCAAAAATTTGGAATTTGTATGACTACATCACCCTCTAAAGAGTTCTATTTTGTTATGGTAGGCCCCAGAAATACATAAATTCCACTATTAATGCTTTTTACAATTTATTTTATTGATATGTAAAATTGGTTTGGATAAAATTATGAGCATAATTTAGTTTTTTACAATAAGAATGTGGCATCCCTCCAAGTGGACGTTACATATTAAAGCACCTTTTAAACCTGTTTAATTATAGGTAAGCATCAATTTCACTTTCATAATTTTTCCTCACCAAAATTTGATGTATACCTTTAGTATCTTTGATCCATGTGAAAGTATTTTAAATGAGTACTAAATTTAGGTTGTCAAATCTCTACAATTCATTGATACTATTTGTATGGACTTATTTAAAAAAAAAAGAACATTTATGAACCATAAAAGATTTTAAAATTCCATTCAGATAACTTTGAAATTAAATCATTTAGGGCATTTTCTAGTCATGAGAGTCCTGATTATAGATTTTTTTATTTCTTACCCTTTAAAAAAATAGAAAAAAGGAATATATCGTTGTACAAAGTGCCGACTACAGTTTTTGACTTGTAAAGAGAAAATGGATCATAAAACTCAACATCGAACATTTAAAAAACCTAAACAATTGGAAGGATTGCCTCCTGGAACAAAAGTAAGTTTTAAATAAAATATGAGCTTTTTCAAATGGATGTAAGCTCCTTGAGAGCAAGGAATTGTTTAATTTTTGTCTTTGTATCACCCGTACTTTTATGATTTTTATGGAAGGAATATATCATGGAAATTAGCCTGGTATAATGAGTTAAAAGCTCAGAAATTCAGGAAATCCTAGTTACACAACCCCCTACTGACACATATACTGGCTGTATGACCCTCTGAAGGACACTTTAATCTCTTCGTGCCACAGTAAATGCTCCAAGGCTCTCAGATGCAGAGAAGATATATGCATTTTGGTATTGGTAGAGTTTTCTCACCAAAAATTTCTTACTCTAATGAAGTCACAGATTTATTCAAATCTGCACATGCATTAGGAATGTTTTGATGAGAGTATTAGAAGAGAATAGGCAGGCTTTCACAAGAGACATTACATAGTAGACTACAGCTTTCCTATCATAATTTCTGGAAAATATAGAGAAATATCTCGTTGTTTGCTGACATATTCAGCAAAGCAAAACACCATCTTAAAGGCCTTACTCCAACAAGGTTTCTTCCATGTACTTGTCAAAATTACACACAATTCCTTAAAAAAAATATATAAAAACAAAGATTATTTTGTTCAAACTCAATGATCCTTAATATAAAGATCTGTGGTTTCTTTCCATATCTTTTATATCTGTTGTGTCTGCTTGGAAACTATTAGTATCAGTTCACAGATTTTGAACACTAAGTTAAAATTAAATTGATATTGAAACAGTATGGATTTGTATAGTACAAGCGAAAGGTCTGTTTTCTGTTTGTCATTTATGGGATTGATATTTTCAACATGCTGGATATTAATTTGCTTTGATATTTTAAGAATGAATGTGTTAATATTGATAAGAGCACTTAAAAATTTCAAAACACTTCAGTAGCCTTTTTTTTTTCGTAGGTCACTATCCGAGCTTCAGTTGGACCTCTTCAGGCAGGAGCATCGACTGCACCTTTCATTAGTGCAAGCACTTCTACCCTTCAGCTGTCTCCTCCAAGGACTAAAAATACAACTGCAAAAAGTACAGCTGCAAAAAACACCACTGCAAAAAGTACCGCTGCAAAAAACAGTACAAGAACTGCTGCAACAAAATCAAAATCAAAATCGAAAACGTATAATGTGCAAAAGAAGCCAGGCCCTGGGGGCACAAAAAGAAATAAAGTCAATACAGCATTGCGGAATTTAAGGTAACATCTTTTATTAAGTCATCTCCAAAAATGTTTTGATCTTACATATTAAAATTTAATTCTGTGTTTCTTTTTCAAATTCACCTGTTTTAATAGACCTCTCTAGGACACTGCCTGACCGCTTTATTTGGCATGAAGAACAAGCAGATAATAAAAAGGTGCTCCTTTCACTGCTGTGCACTGCTGGAATTGTTCTGTTTAATCTATAATTTCCATATTTTAGTACTAAACTTATCTTACCCTGCTTGATTCTCAACTGGTTAATCTTATTGCCTCCCTGCTTATTCGTATAAGAAGCATTAACTGATATTGCAAGTACAGGTGATACGGTCACTCATACTTTTCAATTTTATACCCATTAGGTTTTCGTAGTTTTACTGGATCTTTATTCCAAACATATCACTAAAATAGAAGTCTGGTCTCTGTGTAAAAATGTTGATTTGAGAATTTTGGCTTAAAGAATTAAAATATTCATGAGTCCCCTACTGTTTTAGTTTTAAAATGTTATTTTCATTTTTCTTGTTGTTGTTTTATGTTCCCATAAGGTATCGTCGGGGAGTTCACAAGTGCATTGAGTGTTATTCGGAAGTAAAAGATTTTGCAAACCATTTTCCTACTTATGTCCACTGTAGTTTATGCAGATACAACACTAGCTGTAGTAAAGCCTATGTAAATCACATGATGAGGTAAGATGAGTTGATATTTGTAAATTGTTAGCTAACGCTGAACTTGAATAAGTTTATTTTCTGAAAACAATTATGTTTATTGTTCCTTATGGTAAAAATCATGTTACCTGTTGATTGAGAAACTTATAAAAACCATAGTATTCCCCAATATAATCTTCAGCCTGGTAACCATTCAAATGAGAATTAACTGTTAAGAGCAGTCATATTAGAGGAGGCTAGCATAGGGCCAAAATATTGTTATTTTTTTGTTCTTCTTGGGTTTGGTTGGGAAAAAATTGACTCAGGACTTCATAGTAGTGACTATAATGTGATGATGTTGACTTCTTTGTTTTAAATAAATTCAAGCATCTCCAGTTGTTTTGGAAGACAAGTCAATTATTCTAACAGTGGTACCATCACTTAAAATATTTTTGGAACTCCAGATTTGGAATTGCTTTTAGATCCTTTACTTCATCCTTCTCAGCAGTGTCAGTGGGCTAAGTTTCATCCTTTGAAGGTAGATTTGGCTTTGGGCAAACATCTATATTAATTCAAGTCCATTGTTACAGTCAAGTTGTCAGTTTTGAATATTGTTTTTGACCAAAAATGAATACTGGTAATGCATTTTCTTGTGGCTCATGACTTGCCTTTATACCAGTTCCTCCCTGTTACTGTCATTACTTTTTGAAATCCATGACACTGTTTCACCTTCCTGATTGACAAGCATCTACCTGCAGTCCTTTTTTTCTGTCTCATCTCTGCCATCACCCATTAGGACTTCCCGCTTTTGCCAATTATTTGACCTCTACTTTTACTACTTTCATCTGGACTCCATCTACCCTGAAAAGTTTTACCTTAGACTTCTTTGTCACATTCAAAAGAACTTGAACTTGGAACTTTTTCTTACCTGACCTTATTTACACTACACTGTCTTCTTTTTCTCCTTGTTCATCAGACATCTTTGAAGTTTCACTTGCAGTTCACCTGCCTTGGACTGTGTCCAGTTGTGTTTCATCTCTGTAGGTACTGACTGAATTATTCTAATGGATTTGTAATTGAAGCAGTTTTGTTCTTATTTAATTCTCCCAGGTTTATACAATATATATATATACAGTTAGTGATTTACTAGTCTTAATTGTTGGCTTCTTTGAACCTCGAATCTTAAAGTGTTGACTTGCAATATGGTGTAGTGGAAAGAGGAGTACTGGCCTTAGAATCAAAGGGATCTAAGTTCTAGTTATGTTTCTTACCTAACCAGTTGCACGTGCTTGGAAATGTTTGAAATCATTTAGGGAGGAGGAAGGGAGAAAAAAAATCACCAGAAAGAAAAAACTTTTAAGAAACTATTTTTAGAAGGGTTAGATACAAGCTATAGTATCCAGCTGCTACCTTGGAGGGTGAGTAAATGAGATTATATATTTATTTCACTTATTTTTCTTGTTCAGTGTCGAGGTCAGAAGAATACAACAATTTCTATATCTCTACAGTATTTCTTACATTAAGTAGGAGGTTAGATTAAGAACTTTATATTTTAGATTCTGCTGACTGTAACCTCCAGTCATACAAGTTCCAGATTTATACTTCTGGCCTTGCTCTTTTTCCTGACTTCCAGGCTTGAGTATCTTTTGTGCCACTGGATATTTGCCCACTCTTGATGTCCCCCACACACCTGAAATTCAACTCTGTCTAAAACTGAGCACCTTCCTAAAGTACCTTCCACTGTTTAGTGTTTTTTTCTTACATTAGTGCCAATCAGCCATTCATCAAGACTTTTGAAACCTTGGAATCATATTTTGGTTCTTCCTTGTTCCTTGGTCTTCATGTCAGTAAGGTCTTATTCTTTCTCAGCTTTTTGCATTCATCTTTTCATTTCTTTAGTACATTAGTTGAGTTCTCATTACTTATACTATTGTAGAAGTTTGCTAACTGACTTCCTTGTATGTTTTAAACAATTGGTATCTTTTGGTATCTTTTAAACAATTCTACCTACTGCACTCTAAATAATCTTCTTAAAGTATCATTGTTTCAAAATTGTCAGGGATTCTGTATTGCCTTTTGCAGTATTCCCTAAATATCAAATGTCTGAATTGCTTTTCTCCTCAGCCCAGTCATCTCCTACCTCTCACTATCTTCACCTTTGCTTTTTGGAATCCCTGATTTCCTTCAGCATTTAGCTCAAGCATCTTCTATGTGAAGCCTTTCTCAGTCCTTTGTAGCTGTTAATGCTTTCTCCTCCAACTTTACTTGATTTGCTTTAGGTGGGTTTTGTGTATACTTAAATATATGCATAGAATTAGACTTAGAAGTAGAAGTGTCCTTAAAGGCCCCTCATTTTGCAGATAAGGAAACTGAGGCTCTTAGAAGTTAGGACTTGTCTAACCTAAGTCACATAACTAGTAAAAGGCAGATCTGGGATTTAAACCTAGGTCCTCTCTCCAAATTCAGCACACTTTTCACTAACCAGGCTGCCTCTCTTGATGTTTCCCCCATTGAATTGTAATCTTCTTAGGGCCAGGGTTGTTTTGCTTTATTTTGCTTATTAAGTGCTGATGGTTTTTTTTTTGTCTTTGTATCTCCAGTGCTTTGCATTTAAGCAAGCCTCACCTAGTAGGCACTTAAATGCTTGACTGCTTTTTGTTATTGAAAAACATCTCTCATCTTCATAGGTGAATCCTCAGTCCATCAAGATCATACTGTGTGTCAGGCACTGTGTTAGGCATTGACCATACAAAGACAAAAATGAAACAATCCCTCTCCTCAATGTGCTAACATGCTATATGTATATGTGTATACATAAAGAATATACAAAATAAAGACAGGTAAACATTTTCACTGGAGAGAACAATAGCAGTGTTCTTAATCAGAAAATTTGCCCTTAAACAGACTGTTGAAGGACAGAAGAGATCCTGAAAAGCAGAGGTGAGAATAGCCTGGGTATGCCAGACAGCCAGTACAGTGTTGTGAGGATAGAGGTCTCCAAAATAGAGTATTACTTTCTTTCAGCGGTTTATTTTTTGTTTTTTTGTTGGGGGGCGGTGATTTTTTTTTAAGTAGTAACTTTGTTCCACAATGTCTTTTGAGTGTGAATCAATTGAATATTAATCTAATATTTATGTTTTACTTTTAACTGTTTTTAAAATTTTGAACTAAACACCAAAAAAAAAAAGTATTCCATACTTTGCAAAACAAAAGAATGGATTTAGATCAAAGCCATAAACATCCATATCACATCACTTGTATTTTTTTTTTAATAAATTCTGTTTTTCAAAACTTGTCTGTGCCACCTTCTGAATGAACTTTGTTTTCTCTTGTGTGCATTCTTTTTTGGCATCGATATTGCTAAGCTCCAGCCCCTTTCTTCTCCCCTCCCCCAACTGAGAGAAAATGAAGGAGCAAAACTTTGCAACATGACCATTTGCCAAGCAAAATACACAAAGTCGCCACATTCAAAAATGTATGCCTCTGCCTCTTGTCCATCACCTGTCAGGAGGATGAGTATCAGTGTATTTTATGTCCTCTGGCGACAGGGCTATTCATTGCTTGATTAGCATTCTAATTTTCCCCAGTAGTTTTTCTTTATCATGTTGTTGTTCTTATATAAACTGTTTTCACAGTTCTGCTCACTTCACCCTTGTGCCTCTTATTACTCCTCTTGACTCTCTGAAATTGTCTCTTGTCATTACTTAGAGCACAATATTATGTTCATATACCACAGTTTGTTCTGCCTTTCCCCAGTCATTTAAGAGGCAATCTAAAGCACCTACTTTGCACCTACTCCCCTTTATATCTCCATTTCAGATCAGGAAGTTTGTTTTGCTTGTGATTATCCTCTCAAAGATATTGCCCTCTTTCTTAAACTTCCCCCCACCCCCAATTCTCTCTCATTTCTCTGTTGAGTTTGATGTATTTCTATATCAGACTCTGTGGTGTATGTGTTTAGCACTACATCATCATATAGCTTTTTCCAGTTGCTCAAATAAATTTTAACTTTCTCAGTTTCTTTTGGCTACTGGGTATTTCAAAATTCTTATTTAAATTTGTTCTTTTCATCAGAAATGTTTAAAAATTCTCTGTTCCATGACAAGTGTATTTTTCCCTTTAGCTTTTCATGGTAAGTTATTGGTTGTAAGCCTACATCTTTTACTTTATGGAATATTTCATTCCAAGATCACCTGTTTTTAGTAGAAGCTGCATAATGTTCTATGATCTTTACTCTCGTTCTTTGAACTGCTTTGAACTTGAACTGCTTCCTTCTGGATGGATTGTAGTATTTATTTCTTCGATATGGGAGTTCTGATTTTTCGTGCAATTATAGAATATGTTGCCCTGAAACCGACTTAACTTGTCTTCTTGAGTTGCCCTCCACTCCTTCTCCCTTGTTGCAACTCATAAACATGCAAGCTTCTACCTGGATTGTTACCTTCTTTGTACTTTGTACAGGAGTTCCACATACATTTCTCTTGTAATAAATCCAGTTTCGATGTATATTTCGTGAAGTCATTTCTGGTTAATAAGTGGAAGTCACATACTGTAGTTTCTTACTGGATTCCTTGAGCATTATTTGGTTTGGTGTAGACTTCAGGGTTTTGATGGATAGCCTGCCTCTTGTTCAGATCACTATCTTCGTAAGAAGTCTCAAGCACTGAACTTTTATAATCATTGTATGTTTTTCTATGTGTTTTTCTAATTATTTATTCTCTTCTCTGAAGAGAGGTCTAGGGAGATCAAGTGTAAGTATCAGAGGTGCATTTGAACTGAGGTCCCCTGACTTGAGCTATGTACCATGGAAGGTTTTGTGAGCCTTGTTTGTCACTTGACCACCATAGGCAAGTCAGCCCCTCCAGATCTCAGTTTGTTCATGTATTTTTAAAAATTTAGATTAAATTAAATTAAATTTAGATTTAGATTAAAAAATTTTTAAAAATTAGACTAGCGCTTAACCTTTTGTGTTACCTTTAGTAGCTGAACCCTGTGAAACCCTTCTCAGAAGTATTTTTTAAAAATCATAGTTGAAAAGCATGCAATTCAGTTAGTGAAAATAGAAATGTAATTTTATTCCTGAAAGCTATCAACAGACACCTTTAGGCATGTGGACCCCAGGCAAAGAATTCTCGCACTAGATAATCTCAGTGATACTTTCCTGCTCTAAATATATGATTCTAAAGCCAAATACCTTAAAAAAAAAATCATACAGCATAAATGGACTTTAGAAAATAGCTATTGATCCAACCTTCCTTTATCCTTTTAATGTTGAGAAAATTGAGGCCCAGTACTGTTAAATATCTTGCCCCAGGGTACACAGATGTAAATTTTAGGTTTTGAAGCCTACATATCCTGGTGTGTAATCTAGTAATCAAGAAAATAGCGCCAAAGAATTTTCTGAACAGTTGAACTATCATTGAAATAAACATATAGACTCTTACTGTGACTTTGAGGATATAAATTATATCAGTATTCATCTGGATAGTTAATAGCATAATTATTCAGTGATTGGATTTTTTATTCACATAAAACTCTTAGTTGGAGAGCAAGGGAAGTGAAGGTTCACTGGAAAGTCATGAGCTAAGGGAGATTTTCGACCAAGTGGCTGTAAGAAATGGAAACTATAGTAGTCCATTTCTACTGAATATGTAGTGTACTTAAGGAACTGTTTTGCTCTCCTCTCTATATGTACTCTTTTCAGCGCTGACAAAAGGGGATTTGGGAGTAAATGAAGTAATTGGGGAAAATTGCCTTACAAAATGGGGTATCGTAAAACTAGCTTGTACTGTAGGGGTTAAATACAAACTATGTTTACTGCTTTTGGAGATGGAGATAACAGTCCTCTATCAACAACTGGCCCTGGAACATCTCAAATGGGATGTGCCATAGACATCTCATACTCAAGATATGCAAAACAAATCCCATTATCCTTTCCTCCTATATTCTCTAATCTTCTTAACTTCCTTATTACTAAGAATGGCACCCAGGCTCATTGTTATCTTCAGCTCTCCCTTAGCTGTCATTCACCCCTCCTGTCCTATCCTTTGCCAAATCTTACCATATCTCTTCTTCCCAATGTCTCTCATACATGTCCCCTTTTTTATATACACGCTGCTGTAACCCCAATTTAGGCCCTCATGACTTACCAGCTAGACTGTTGCAGTAGCCTGATGATTGGGCTCCCTTAAGTCTCTCTTCACTCGGCTGCCAAGGTGATTTCTCTAAAGCTTACATCTGATCATAACTCACTCCCTTACCACCATTCTCCACTCATTGAGCTTCATTGACCCCCTATTAATACCAGATTCACATAGAAACTCTTGACATTTAAAGTTCTTTACAGTCTGGCTACTAACTACCTTTACAGTCTTTTTACACATTACTTGCCTGCACATACTCCAGGGACACTGGCCAACTTGCGATTTCATAAACTCATCACCATCTCCTGTCATTGTACCTTTGCACTAGCTGTCCCCCCATGCCTAGAATACTTTCTCCCCCATACTTAACCTGGTGTCCTAGGCTTCCATCAAAACACAGTTCAACTTCTACCATCTGTAGGAGGCATCTTCCAGTGTCTTCCTTTCTTTCCACCCCCACCAGCTACTAATTTTTTTTTATCTGTCATAAGCTTTCCTTCTACTCGATTTGTGTGTGTGTGCACGCATAGACAAACACATATCTCTCATTATTTACATACTATCTCCCCATTTGAATGTGAGTTCCTTGAAGGCAGAAGCTGTATTTTGTTTTCTTAGCATTTAATCCAGTTCTTGCTACAGAGAAAGCACATATTGACTGACCGGCTTAGATTGTCATTATGATTTTTTATATGAATTTGCTGCCTATTACATGGTAGACCTCAATAGTAATAGGAAACAGACTAAAAGAATGCTGGGTAGAGTGAGGAAATCCTTCCCTTTAAGTTTTATAGATGCCTTTGATGTCTGCCTTACATTTTTCCCATCTCTACTCCTTTATTTCCCAAGTTTTCTCTTGTAAAAATTTTTTTTTAAATATAAAAAGTTGAAAAAAAATTAATTACCCCAAGTCCTCAGTGAAATAAGAGGGAGATACGTTTTCTTATATCATCTCTAGGAATAAACTTCATCATTAAAATTATACAAGAAAACTTTCATTTTTATTTTCTTTAATAAGTAAAATTATTTTTTAAGTCAGGGTTGCTTTTAAGAAAACGAGAATTTTTTTCTTTCAGCATTTCTTTCCCTAAACCTTCAAAAGATTTTGCCCTCATTTGCTTCTAAATTCAGAAAATTTCTTGTATTTGTATTTGCTCATTGACCTTAACCATGAAGAAATTAAGTTAGTGCTTTCACTTCGTCACAAATTGTGCTGTTTTCTAGTTTCCAAATATCCACATAAGTAAAACTATTGAATTTGTATTTTAAATACTTTATAAATAGGAAGTAAGACATTCAGAGTTTCCTAAATCTACTAAAACTTCAGTTAGAAAACATTTTTTTTAAAAAGTAAACCATAAGAATAAATGCAGCTACGTAGAAGATAAAAAAACTTCATTCTCCCTGCCTTTCCACATACAAATTCTTCCCCAGCAATACATACCTACTTCTATGAAAATTTTATAAAACAAGTATAAAAGTAACTTTAAATATTGAAGGATTATGAGCAATTCAGAATACTATTTTGTTTTGTTTAAAGTGTTGTGTGAAATGTACTTTGGTGGGATGTAACAATGCATATATACTTTGTAAATGGTACTTTTTAAATCTTATATGGGCTTTGTTCTTTTTAGATTTTTAAATTCTTATTGCATTGTGCATTCAAACAATACTGTAACATATCTTTGCCTTTAGATCTGATGTCCCCAAATGTAACTGAGCTAGGATCTAGAGAAATCGTGGAATTGTCCTTGAATACTAGATGGACTGTTTCTTCATAATTAGAGTTTGTATGCATTGGTTTTAAATGTAGGAAGAAGTATTCTTGCCAGTGGCTAAAGAGTGAGAATCAATCTGCCCTACAAAAGGTGTTCTTTACTTTTTTAGTTTTAAAGGGGAGGATGTTTATATTAATAGCAGTTTTAATTTTATTGTTAAACTAAATTTTCATTTAAAAATTCTTAGGCTCTTAATTTCCTTTAGGAAAAAAAAAAAGAAACAACTTCCTAATACAGTGCTCTTACAAAATTGTATATATATTCTAAGTGACTTTAAATGGCACAACTAGTATTTTATTGAAGTAGTTCTCTTTTGGTAATTAGATGCTTCTGATTCTCACTTCCATTTCTATATTCAAATCAGAAACTAATAGAAAACATCCCTTTCATACCATAACAAAAAAGCTTCTAACAAATGTTTTTGTAAATATTTCCACTAGTTAGTTGATAAAACATTCTTGGATAAAAATAAGTAAATCTGAAAGAAATACATTACTTTATGACAGTGGTAACAGCACTGATTGATAACTGTGAGGGTAATTTAAGTGTCATTGGGGTCCTCTAAAGAATTTTCTATCTTTTAAAAAATACAGTTATCTTGTGTTTTACTTTGCCAAAATTTCTCCCAGTATCCCCTTCCCCGTTTTCCTCCTAATGCCTCACATGAAAAATTATTATTTTAAAGAAAAAGAGGAAAAGAAAATAGTTAGCTAAATTGAGCTATACATCAAAAAAGTCTGGAAAATATGTGCAGTGTTTCGAACTGTTGGCCTTCACACCTCTGCAAAGAAGTGGGGTGGGAGTGTCTTCCCATATTTATTTTTTGGGTCTACACTCGTTCTTTGTAATTTTGCTTCATTCACTTTTCATTGTTTTGTAGTTGTTCTTTCCTATTTATTGTGCCCTGACACACTTTAAGGATATTATTTACTCGATATATTCCAGTTTTTTAATTCTTTTTCTTGTATTAATTTTACTATATTAATGAATATTTTCAAATCATTTGAATTATTTCAGAAATGAAGCAATTGTTATGATTTTAAAATTGCTTTGTGGTTTTAACCATCTTAATGTATTTGTGAAAATGTGCTAGATACAATGTTTTTGAATGTTGAATTTGAGACCGAATAAACCTGAAAGCAGATAGATAAGTATAGCAGTGCAAAAACTTAAGATTACTTAAAAGTCCTTAAAATATTAAATAAATAATTAAGCTATTGACTTTTCTGTAAATGTTCTGCATCTATATTTTCTAAAAATATATATATTTAACTAAAAGCAATGTGACATAGTATGACTGGCCTAGCTGTCACAGAGCCTTTGTTCTGACATATATTAATTGTGTGACTATGGACAAGTCATCTTTTTTGCCTCCAAGCAAATCTCTGTGACTACAAATCCCTGGTTTCCATTTGTGTTTATATCAAAATATGTACATATAAACATATACATCACAAAGGTAATACAAGGAAATTATTTTGAGCATATGTATATATTAAAATTTGCACTTCAATTTATAATCATTTAGTTGTTGCCTTAAAAGGGGAATCTCAATTCTTTACTTTAGCAGCTAGTGTAGTTTGACTATGCAAAACTGTGATCTTAAGCAAGTTACCTTCTCAGCTCAATACTTTACATCTGTAAAAAAGAAAAAAATCTCCATCTTATTTCATCCATGAACTCCTATGCCTAGTTTTGATTTTTACTTATTTTTTCAATTAATAATGTTTTTCTGTTGCCTCCTTATCCCCCACGCCTCCCAATTAAAGAAAGAGGGGGGGAAAATCCGTGTCACAAATACGCACATTCAAGCAAAACAAATTCTTGCCTTGGCCATGTACAATAATAAATCTCTCTTTCTGCACTTTGAGTCTATCACTCTTCTGTCAGGAGATGGGTAGCATGCTTCATTATCAGTCCTTTGAAATCATGGTTGGTTATTGGGTTGATCAGAATTAAGTCTTTTGTAAAGTTTATATTTATAATGTTTTTATTTTGTAAATTGCTCTCCTAGTTTTGCTAATTTCCCTCAGTTCTAGTTTCATGCAAGTTTTCCCATGTTTACCTGAAATTGTCATTTCTTATGACATAATAGCATTCCATTACCTTCTTACACCATAATTCATTCAATTGTTCCCCAATTTATGGGGTACTTCTTTAGTTTTTAGTTCTCTGCCACTGCAAAATACCCGTGTAAATACATATATATACACACACACATACGTATATATATATATAGCAGTATAGGATATGAACAGCTTAATAATATTTGGGGCACAGTTTCAAATTGTTTTCCAGAATGGCTGGACCAATTCACAGTTCCATTAATAGCACATAGTGTATGTATTTCCCATAATTGTTCCAACATTTGTCATTTTCTTATTTTGTCTTTTTTCAATCTAGTAGGAATGAAATAGAACCCCAGTGTTGCTTTTATTTGCATTTCCCTAATTATTAGTGATTTGGAGGATTTTTTCATAATGCTTTAGGTACTTTGGATATCTTCCTTTGAAAATTATATGATCATTTCCATTAACTTTTTATCAGTAACTTGTCAATGGCTCTTATAAATTTGCTTATATACTTTGGAAATAAAACCGTTATATCTGAGAAACTTTGGAATGATTTTTTTCCCCTAATTGTTTCCTTTCTAATTTTAGCTTCATTAGTTTTGTTTGTGCAAAAAAAATTTTATGTAATCAGGAGTTATCTAATTTGATAGAATAAGACTATCCCCATTTGATCATGAAGTCTTTCTCTGTCTGTAGATGTAAAAGGTAATTTCTTCCTTGTGCTTCTAATTTCTTTATAATGTCTACCTTTACATCCGAGTCATGTATCCATTTGGAAGTATGAAGTGCAAGATGTTGGCCCCTACCTAATTTCTCCCTGACTTCTCCTCAGTAGCTGTGGTCCTTGGGCTGCTGTATTTGTTTTCTTCCACATTTTGTACCTATTTCCATTCAAATGATCATCCCCTATATTGTTTTGGTTTTGATGATTTACTCTTTGTGGTGTAGTTTGAGATGTGACACTACTAGGTCCTCTTCCTTTCCACCTATTCATTATTTTCCTTGAGATCCTTGACCTCTAGTTCTTTCAAGTGACTGTTAGTATTTTTTTCTAATTCTAGCAAGTAATCCTTTGGTAGTTTGGTATGGCATTGAATATGCAAATTAATTTAGGTAGCATTGTCATTTTTATTACATTGGCTCAGCCTTCCCATGAGCAATTATTATTTCTCTGATTATTTAGGCCTGTCTTTATTTCCATAAAGAATACTTAGTAGTTTTATTCATGTTGTTAGAAGTGGTATTGGTCCTATATGTGTCTTAATAGATAAACTCCCAAGTATTGATACCATCTGTGGTTGTTTTTAAAAGGAATTTATCTTTCTCTTGTTGCTGGGCTTTACTGGTCATATTATGTTTTAGGGCTTTAAGCACACAGCAGTAACAATGTACATTATACAATGCAGGACAAGTGTTTCATGCGTCGTTTTTATAATGTGAAGTACCAGGTGATCTACAAATATACCGTAATATTCCCAAGGTCATATCTCCCAGTTTAGAATTTGGGCAGCAATGAATCATTCAAACAACAATAATAGTTGTATTACTATATCAACTTTTCATCAGAACTACAAATCTTATAATTTACTTAGCTTTCAGAGATGTTGGTAAATAAATGTTCATTGTATAACACAACTTTATAATCTTATTTTAAAATTCTTTTCCCCCTTAGCTTTCATAGCGCCCGTGCAAGTAAAAGGTTTTGCATTTTTAAGAAGCATTCGGAAGACTTGAGGTACAGATTTAATTTTGTATAAATGATGACATTGGAGCAATTTAAATGTTAATACTAATGTTTTTCATTTTCCATTTAATGCAGTCTTATACTAAAGGTTCAAGGCCTATCATGCCCTTATGGAATCAGGCAACCCTGTTCTTACTGAACAAAAACATTCTAACAGTTTGGGTTATATCAAAAGGCCCTTCAGTATAGTTTTGTTAATTAGCTTGCCCTTCAATTTCTGAAATCTTTTCTAAATAAGTCATTTAGTATAAAAGTTTTCAGAATTATACCTTTTATTTTAAAATCATGCTTTCTTAAATAGCAGACAATATTTATTAGTGCAAAAATGACCTCTGTATGAGCAGTTCAAATGTCAGTGAGTAAGATTACTTCCTCTAGGGGCAGCTAGATGGTGCAGTGAGTAGAGCAACGGCCCTGGAGTCGGGAGGACCTGAATTCAAAATTGGCCTCAGACACTTGACATACTTACTAGCTGTGTGACCTTGGGCAAGTCACTTAACTCCAATTGCGCTGCCCTCTCTCTCCAAAAAAATAAAAGATTACTTCCTCTATTGCCCATATCCCAAAAAAACCAAGAATGTGTGACCAGAGCTGTTAATCTTAGACTATTGAGTTCTCCTTTGCTCTTAATCTTCTTTTTCTTATTCTTCCATTATCTACCTTTGTGGAAATAGTTGCTTAGATAAGTTGCTATTTGAAGTGTTTACAAGACAATCCTGAGGGCTAGGTACAAAGTTAACCAGTACATACAGTCCAGAAGTTTTCAGGGGTGGCTTTGATAAGTATAAGGGACTTCTCATCCATAACCCTTGATTTAAAAATTTATATATGTACATACATACATGCATGCATCTGTCTATACCTACATACATATATGCATACATACATATCAAATAGAGAAACTTCTTTTTAACAGAATGGTACATATCAGATGATGGAGTCCTTGTAGCTAAGATAAGTCTAAATGCAGAGAGAATTTTCCTTCTATGCTTAAAAAATAAATTTTTTTTATAAAACCAGGAATGAATAAATTAGAAAAAGGTTTTAAATGATCGTTAGTTTTTTAGGTACTAAATTTACTAACAGTGGGTTTTCAAATAATAGTGAATTTTTAAAATTACATCATTCCAAAAAGCAGTGAATATTTAAGCTAATTATTCTGGATGGCATTATCCAAGACATTAAGAAAAAGTCTGGCCTGTATTCATATGGGTATGATATGTCAGTTTTCCAATGAACTGGCCTAATTAAAAATAGGCCATTTTCTATATATAAGATTTAATGTATATTTACTTACACTAGTTAGCCAGTTATTTCGGGCTGTATGTTAAATTAACATTATTTAATAACAAATATTGAAATTGAAAAATTGTCCCTCTGTCTCCTCCTTGTAATGAGTATTTATCTTTCATTGCACATAGTTTTACTATGCAAAGGAATTTATTTGAAGTCATTGTAAATCTTGGAATGAGAATGAAGATATGACTTCCCTTTATCACATGTGCATTGATTCACCAGCTGTGCATTGTTTTAAATTTTGTCACAAATGTCAAGATGTACATGATGCTCTCCTTGATGAAAAGGAGCTTACCAAAACATTTTAATTAGGGGAAAATATATTTATGTATCGCCAATTTAATTGCATCCTAAGAGTAATTCAGGCAAAAGGTGGAGGGCAATAGGGGCAAACATCACATCTGACTAGTGGTTAAGAAAAAAAGTAGAATTTGTTGTAGAATTTAAAGATTGGTAGGATTTAAATGGGCAGAGGTGAGACGGACATTTTAAGTGAAAGTAGTGACTTGAAGAAAGATATGAAGGTTGGAAAATGTAGCTTGTATTCAGGGAATGGCAAGTCATCTTGCCTGGCTACATAAAGGGATGGGGACCCTGCAGCTTTGAGGCTACATGTGGCCTTCTAGGTCCTTGGCCGTGGCATTTTGACTGAGCCCAAGTTTTACAAAACAAATCCTTTTATTAAGGGGATTTGTTCTGTGAAGTTTGGCTTCAGTCAAAGGGCCACATTTGAGGATCTTGAGGTCACAGGTTCCCCACCCCTGGTACAGTGCTTATGGGAGGCTAGTGGGAGATAAGGTTGTGCTATATTGTAAAATTTTGAATGCAAGAAAATTGAATTTAGATGGTGGGTAATAAGCCTTTGAAGTATTATAGGTTCATTAAGTAGACAATTAAGTTCAGAATGGATTGGAGAGAAGGATAGAACCTCCAAGTATGAAGACTTATTCAATTATGACTGTTGTAGTCCATATATATGATAATCGGTAGCTAAAATAAAATGGTGGTAAAAAGAATAAAAAAGTTTCAAGATGCACTTTGTGGGGAAAAGTCAGTATGATTTAATGACCCTAGAGATTGATGGAGATGGTGTAGATGTAAGGAAAACGCAAAGTTGTCAAATGACTGTTTGGAGCTTGGCTACTACAGTGATAAAGTTAGTAAACATAGTGAAGTTAGGGGGAGAGGCTGGATTGGTGGATAAAGTGACAGATTCTGTTTGTATTTTTATGTAGCCATGCTTAATAATGATAATATTCTCAAAGAACTTTCCTAAAAAAACCCTATGACGTTGGTTATTTAGGAGTAGTATTAAAGACGTCAGTGGGTTGGAGCTCAAGTGTGTATCCGTTCAGACTCTGTGGTAATTGGTTAGTCAGAAAGAAATGATTGTAATGAGTATGTGTCTTTTTACTTGCTAAGTCATCTGTTATCTAATTTTATCCCCACAATAACACTTTGAAATACATTTGGCAAATATTATATTCTTGTTTTGTGAATGGGCAATGACACAGAAAAATTGTGACTTTCCCAGAGTTACAAGATCTAGTCATTAGTGGATTAGGCTACAAGGATAGTCTCCGCAAGCCTAACTTTTTAAAGAAGTATATACGGAAATATTTCAAAAAGCAAAAATTAGGTGTTAGTGAGTGGAAGCATTCATTTAAACTTGTTTGCTTCACACATACTAATTTCTTTTTCTTTAACAATTATTTGTCATTGTAGAATTTCCTAGAAAAATGTATAAATAGTCATTATGATAGTGAGCATTATTCTTATAAGGAATATAATCATTGAAATTTCGTGTGAACTTAAAAGGCGAAACACTTCAGTATTCACTTCTTTCTCTTCTAGGGGCATTACTGTAGTGTGCCTTAATTGTGATTTCCTAACTGATGTTTCTGGTATAGATAATATGGCCACACATTTAAGTGAAAGCGACACTCACACATGCCAAGTTATTAAAGAAAATAGTAAGTATTTATATATTGCATTACTTTTAATAAAACATTTCAGTTAACTACAACATTGGCCCAGTTGTCATTTCTTGCTTTTAAATGTAAAACTTTTCTTCTTATTTCAGTGCCTGTTTCCATCCTAAGTTCTGAACAACTTCCAGAGTAAGTGATTTTTTTTTTCAGAGAACTTTATATAACTTACATATTGGTGGCTATTAGCACTGCTGGACTTTTCAAATGCCATTGACAGAACCAAAAAAAATATTGAGGAGTGTAGGTGTGTATGTGTTTGTGTGTGCGCGCGCCTGTTTTTTTGTTTGTATAAGGTACTTGTTGAAAGTAGTTCTGCTCTGTGTGGGGCTCATGACCTGGTATAAGACAAGAAGAAATTTCCTAAATTCACAGTCCTAGATGTTTTCGTTCATTACTATTCCTTGATCAGTGGCCAACATTATTCAGTTCTTTCCAACCCACGAATGTTATTATTTATTTTACCTGCTCTTTCTGTCAGATTTCTAACATCTACTTTTCCTCTTGTTGGCTTTATTCTGAAATAACTTTTGCTATTACAGTCCTTTCAAACTTTGCTTAATTTATATGTCTTTTCTTTTGTGGTATCTAATATGTTGACATCAGTATGTTTTACATTAAGTAACATAGGTGTTTGTCTTTTTGATCTGTCCTGTCTTGTTTCTTAATTGATTTCTTATTTGTAAGTCTGAGTTTGAGGTCAGTTAACTCTCCTTTCTTTCCATTCTGTCTGTTATTTTGCTATTTTTCTTATTTTTCAGATGCAGAAGCAGCCCAGAGATTTCAAAAAATGTCCAGGGTATATCTGGACAGTGTCCCCCTCCGATGGACACAACTGGTGCCTGTTCTCCCTTACCAAGGATCGTGAATAGTCTGACTGTGGAACCTGCTCCAGGTTGTCGCCTCAAGCAATCAGATCTTGGGGAGAGTGCCTTGCTACATGGCTGGCCTCCCGTAAGTCTGATGCTGATGTGGTCTAGAAGGCTACAAGGCACACCAAGTTGAGCATAGTTCCCACTGGGGGCTGTGGCTCTTCTATTTAATCTTTGGTCCAGTTCTAGCCAGTAAGCCCATCAGCCCATTAAACATCTTAGTCCTGATGTAGTTTGCAGTTTGAAGCTTGTTCATTTTGGCTGCAGTCCTTTAAATTACATTCTTTCATTCGTTTTCCAAATGGAAAGCTCAGACTTCCAAAACTTAAGTTCAAGGTATAGACAAGCTGCAGTTTTCTTGCCCATGACCATCATGTCACAGCAATTGCATTCCGGACCAGCACTATTTTTACTCTTCATTTATAATTTGCTATTCATTGTCACCCTACAATTTTTTTTAGCAGTACTAATTTTTAAACCTTCCATTCATTGAGTAGGTGAAATTTATGTTGTTTTCTTCCATGTTTGTTTGTGTTCATATTTCTTTGTTTTTCTCTCATAGCTTTTTGCTTCATTTTATAGAATTTCTTGTATTTAAAATTGTCACCAAGTTTCATACAGCTGCTTGTTTCACAACTCTTAAATTTGAATATTGTCCAAACTGTTATGTGAGGCCATGAAGCACTTTGAAATCCTCTATGCATCTCAGATCACCTAGATAAATTGTCATTAGTAATGATTAACATTATTTAACAGTGGTCAGAATGAAGACCTGGGTATTTATAAAGAATAATTAACTTTAAAAACCTTTCAACAAATAAAACCACAATTTAAAAGTAGGTGGAATAAAATTTTTAAATTAAATTTAGAAGCTACTTAGACCAAAAATTTTAAATTAAATTTCTGTACATAAAACTTTCTTTTAAAGAAAATATTTCCCTTAAAAAAAAAAAAGCTTCCCGAATTCCAGGTGTGTAATGTCTACTTAGCCAGTAACAGAAATTCTTTAGGAAAAGCTGTGAAATTCAAAGGTTATGTAATATTACATATTTAATGGATCTCTGATATTCTATACATCCATTATTCTCAGTTATAGAATGTTTCGGGTTTTGTTGGGGGGACAAGATTAAGAGTTAGTCTGGTGTGTTTATTTTTACTAATATTTAACCCAGATGTAATATGTAGATAATTACTAATTTTCTTTTTACTTAGGAATAGTATGTTTAAGCTTCTAAAAGAGTGTTCACTACATAAGCATTTTTCAAAAATCACAAAACTGTGCAGTCTGTGACACTATTTATCAGAGGTCTTAAAGCCAGATTTCCTTACTCTGCCACACTACCCTAAAATTATTTTTAAGATATAATTTAAGTATGATTTTACGATGAATGATACCAACTATATATTCTGTGATTTATCTATATCTCCCAGTGAATACTTATAATTACTATGGCCTTTTTAAATCATCATCATCATTATTAAGTACTTTATTAACTTTGAAAGAGAGACCAGAAATGGGCCTGTTCAAAGTCTCTGTCAGCTTATAAAGTTACCTAGTACAAGCCTTTCACTTAATATCTCAGTTGCTTGACTAATAAAATCACAACACTTTTTAAAGTTTTAAAGGTTTGTTTTCTCATTTAAGTCTCATAACCCTTGAAGGTAGATAGTACCAGTATTCTCACCATTTTATAGATGAGAAAACTGAGCTTACACAAGCAGTAAAAACCCTTGGTGACTGTATAATTTTGAAGTATTTAAGAAGTTTTCAATTCTTTGTACAACTTTTAAAAAATACAACTTTGTGGTCCATTTGTTTCATAATATTCCAACTGGTTAGTATACAGATTACTGATTTTTTTAAAAAAAGATCATATAATTGCATATCTAATTACTTCCCTAGAAATATAAGCTACAATGTTTAGTTGAAGTAAAACTTTGTTATGGGTGAAGTTTGGCCTTTTAGAATTTTTATTAGACTTAAACCCATGGCCAAAGTGGAAAATACACCTAAGTGGTTCGTTGGATAGAGCATTTGGACCTAGAGTTCAAATTTAGCCTTAAACCCTTAATAGTTGTATGACCTTGGGCAAGTCACTTTAACTCAGTCCAACTGAGTTTGCTTATCCATAAAATGAGGATAAAAATAGCGCCTAACTCCCAGAGCCATTGTGAAAATAAGATAGTATTTGTAAAGTGTGTGCTGTTTAAATGCTAGTTATGATTAGCTTAAAGTAGATAATGCTTGGCACAAAAAAGTTGTAGTTTGAAGTCCATTTTTGTACAGTTATGGTAAAAAAAAAAAGATTTTTTTGAAGTGCAAAGTAAATTGTTTCTGTGAAAGGAACTATATTTCATTGACTATATTAGCTATGTAATCAAAAGTACTTAGTATGCATTTACTATATGATCAAAGATAACAATTTTTGTTTCATAAGGTTGTTTAAAATATATTTACTGAACCATACCATTACTATTTCGAATAACACAAAATATTTAAAACTCTTTTTGGTCATAATCCTCCATTTTAAATGATAAGGCTATAGGTTCTGCTTGAGATGTTACTTTGTGTTTTACTGATAAAACAATTGTGAGAGTTACAAATTCCTGACTTCCCAGAATTGGTTAAGAGGCATTTGTTGTATTCACTGTTGCAATTTGTTTTATTCTAGTTAATGTTTTCTCACAGTTAATTGGAAGTTGTCATAATACAATGTATGCTGATACTTCAAAAGAAAAATTATTTACATAGTTTCTTCAGTATATTTACAATACTTGTAACATAAATTCAGGGTAAAATAATTAAAATAATGGAAATGGTTTATAAAGCACTAACAAAGTTATTAATATCCAGGAAAAATAGCCTTTAGTAAATGTAATTTTTAAATTGTATCCATAGAAAGCACATGATTATTGAAGAAGTCTTTTCTTTGTCAACATCACTTTTCAATAACTAATCAGTTACTACTTAGCAGTTAAGATGGATATTATTTCAGTTTCAGATGGATAGTATTTCAGACATTAGTGGTTTTCCCTGTAAAATTGAAGTTAATATAATTATGGCTTATTTCCACATAGACATAGCCATTAAGTTTCTTGAGGTTGTAAATCACTTAATCCTTGATTAGTTGCTCAGAGCAGATATGCTAAATATAGCTCCCACCTTAAACAAATTGAAATTAAACTTTATGCAAAAAGTAACACCTGAAATTTCTAAAATGGGCCTTTGAAAAGTTAAATTTTGTGTTCAAACTGATGACTTACAAGATTTCATAGGAAACAGGCTTTCCACCTTCTCTACATAAGCATTTTCTTATATAATCACAGGAAATGAATAATGGTAATAGAATCAGATTTAGTCCTTCTGTGATTTTACAGCATTCCCAAATGCCTATTTATAATAATCTGACCTAGCATTATTTTGGATGGTTTAAAAAACAGGTCTTAAATTTTTACTGGTAATTACATTTTAACCTTTTAGCTCATTAAAGTATTTACGACTTCTTTGAAAAAAAATAAACTTGCTTTTAAACATAAATGAAAATAATTTCTTAAAAGTCTAGCTACAAAAAATTTAAATGTTAATAGCTCCTTCAGCAAGCAATTTGATTTATCATTTGGATAGCATTTGACTGTTGTGAAATAACAGATTTATGCTTACTGACTACTTAAAACAAAATTTCTAAGTGCTTATATGACTATAAATTTCTGGATAAAGTTTCTTATCATTTGGAGAAAATTAAGGGAGCATGGTTTATATATAAATCTTCACGTAATTGAGTCTTTATATTCTATATCTTTAAAATATTTACTGAAAATATATACAACACATTGTGCATGAATCTGTATATTTATAGTATAATTTTCTTTTAAGCATGAAAAAAATAGGATTTAGATATTTTATTTCTTAAAAGACAAGTAAAATCTTGAATACTTATTTACTTCCATTAGGTTAAAGAATGAAATAATCACTATGGAAAAAGAAGCTACACCTGAGGTAATATTTTATTTTTCACCTTAGAGGTTATTAAACAAATATACTTGGTATTTGGAGTGTAAGAATGTTTTCATTTTAGCAGTTAGTAACATTTACCATAAAAATGTTAACTTTTTTTCTTTTAATAGAACTTTGTTTTACTTTAAAACATGAAAGTAAGGTTTTGTTTACATGTCAGTTAAGGTTTAGCAATGTATAATTTTTACGAAGTCTTCATTTAGTCAACTGAGTGAATAGTGGTGGTAAATTTTGTATACTTGAAAATCTATAGACCAGGAAGAAGCCCTTTTGAATGAATTTATTTTCTGCCCAACCTTCACTTGCCAAGTACCTTAACTTTTTAACTTTTAATATAAATCTTTCTGAGAAATAAAATCTTGAGAGGCAGCATGGCATAGTGAGCAGTATGCTGGACTTGGAGTCAGGGATATCTGAGTCCAAATCCTGTTACTAGCTGTGTGACCCTGGGCAAGTCACTTAACCTCTCCAAGCCTCAGTTTCCTCATCTGTAAAATGGGGATAATTCTAACACTATGTAGCTTAAGTAAAAACATATACAAACTGCTTTGTAAATGACTTGAAGAAGCACTATATAAGTGCAAACTATTATCACCTTTCTGAACAGCAGCTGAATATAGCTTAAACTTTTCTTCTTAACCAGAGTCCTCATTATGAATAACTCTCATTTGCACATGTAGCTATAGCTCTAACTGCAAGTGCAGGTAGCATGGACTGTGGAGTAGAAGGAACCTTGATTACTACTCTGCTGTGGAACTGGCCTTTTTGAATAGTACCTCAGAATAAATTGCTTTTAAGTCATTTGCCTTTTATAAAGTAGCATGAAGAATGTGTAGATTAGTATAGCAAAACTGCTTTTTCTTTTTTTTTTTTTGACAACTGGATCAAAGGCTGAAGTAGATTTGTTTTTAAGTTCTTTAGTTTAGAAAATCATCACTATCTTCATTATTAGGATCAGTGTCCTTTGACTTGTCCAGGAGCATCTAAAACATCTATTATTTCTACATTACTAACACAGATGACTCACAGGTATTGTCAGCTTTTGCCTATGCTTTTTCCCCCTCATTTGTTGAGGTATGAATCAGGAGTATTCCATAGTATTTCAAGAATTCAATGTTGGGGATTGTGACTTATTCACACTTATAAGTCAGAAGACAGTAAGACTTCTGTAAATAGTACATATTAGTTTGCAGTTTTCTCCGTAGCCAAAATTCCCAGGGTGTACCATCTGTACCATCTTTAACATCATAACAAGATTGGATATTTGGTGTGATGTCTGCATGATGGATCAGTTTTCTTGTGAAATCTTCTGAAGTTACATTTCCTGTTCTGTAACACGTAATAGTTCATCACTCGGATCATTGAGTAGTTAACATTAGCAGGCAGAAGATGGTAAAATATTCCCAGACAATAATCCTGGAGCTTCAGGACAGACTATAATTGTCTTAAAATAAGGAAGCCTTTGCTACACTCTAGTAAGGTAATGATTCTTAAATGAACCTTTACTGAAGGTTTGTGGGTTTGTTTGTTTTTTTTAAAGGATGCTACAACTGATGAAGATATTTCTTTGTCTATTAGCACTACAGTAATGAAATTTTCTGGTTAATAAAGGTGTTATTTTTTTTTGACAGCCTGCAGCATTCACATATATAAGAACTGTTACTGTCTTTCATGAAGTCTTAAGACCTTAGGGCAATTAAGTTACTAATACTTGCCAGGGTATATAGACTCTGGCATAGTTAGATGGATTTGTGATCTTACTGATTTAGATTTAGTTCTCTGCAGTGATGCAGATTATAATTCTTCTATGCTTGTCCATCCCACACCATTCTTGTTCCTGTACTCCTAAAAATCAAGCATGCAGAGACAAAGATCAACTTTTTAGTATTATAAAGCTGATTTAAAAACAGTGTTACTTGCAGCTGCTGTGGAGGTGTGAGGTGTAAGGCCAATAACAGCAGCACACAGGAAGGCTGCTAGCAGAGATTCTTTGATCTACTTTTCTAAAGGAAAGCAACTTTAAGGTGTTAAAAGTGTTACTTTAATTAAACATACATATATCATTGACTTAGTTCAGGGGAAAAAGTTGGCACCCTGAACTTCAGAGCAAATACAAACAGAGAAAATAACACAAATCAACAGACAGGCTTCTACCTGTCTTGACCATAGCAATATATACATAGTTCCCAGAGAGAGAGAGAGAGAAAGAGAGAGAAGCACCAACATCTAGGTTTTCGAAGCCAGGGACTCCTTAACGTCTACCTGGAGTCTTGTTTAGTCAAATCACACTAACACTCTTCCAATGAGTGAGCCCCCAAAGCAAAATGTGAACCTCAGAGTATATGTACTGTTTCCATTCAAGGACTCTTTGATTCAATCGAAGACTCTTAATTCAAAAAAAGGCAAGACTCAGTCAAAGGCACTTGATTGCCTTAGTGCCGAGAAGCACTTCAAAAGAAAAAACAAAATGTCCCACTTTGCTTGCCATTACAGCTGGCCACAGGGTTACGTAGTTCTCAAAAAATAATTTTCTAGAAAAAGCTGCAACATTCTCTTGAGATTTGTGAGTGTTGACTTTTGCAAGAGCTAAATCAAAATTTTAAATCCTGTTGTTTAAAATACCAAAGCCACAATTTCATGTTGCTTATTCAACAGAGAAAGATTTTGCCTTTTTAAATTAATATTTGACCAAATATAGTGGCATTAATTTTGTCACTGAATCACTACAAAATGTAGTTTGAGTACTCAAAGTTAGTGGTTTCCATGGTAGTACATGACTCAGCAGCTTAAGTTGATTCTTAGTGTTGATGACATGCCACATAGGTTTAAAAAAATGTGCTGCTACAACATTTTCCTGTGCTTGCCATTTTCAATTAATGTGAAAATTTCTATTTTTTCTCTCTTAAACTTAGCATAACTTTTTTATGCTTCCTCCTTTGCTGCTTTGCCTTAACAAAGAGGTTAGGATCTGTATTGTAGAATGGCTTCTACAATTCAGTTAGATCTTAAAATAGATTTGCTTCATCGTGTCCTGCATTTTATGACTTAGTTTGTTAGTGTAGCAAGCCATCTGGGGAAGCCCTCAGCCCTGACGTATTAATTCATCAGGGAATTCCAGTACTTTCCAGGAACTACTGGGTTCAAGGTGGTTTTTCCTATTTCTCCAGCTCCTCTTAGAATGCAGAAGATTGCTGGAAAAAGATAAAAAAACAAACTATAGTCTATACTATTTGGAGGTATACAGCCTCATCTGGGTCTTTTAACCTTTGTCAGCATTCTTTTTAATGACTTTTAGTAGATGTTCTGCTATCACTGCTTGTTCTAGGCATTTTTGGCTTCCTTCAAGTCCCCCGTTCTTCCCTGTTGTCCTCACTCTGAATTTATATTCGTTCAGCTCTTACTTAACTCAGAATATTGAGATCTTCAATTGTAATCGTGACCCCCTTTTAACTTTTCTTCCTAATTTAATATTTCTCCATATATTTATCAAATCTCTCTACCCTCCTTTCTATCTCAAAGGAAAAAAATATCCTGGCTCCTTTTTTTAAGGATAATCCTTTTATTTCTCTGTTAAGATTTTTGTCCCCTCCCAATTCTTCTGGAACTCTGATCAATAAATTATCACTTCTCTTGCATTTTTATCTCTTCCTCCCCACTGGTTCCCTTCCCTTTGCCTAGAAACTTACCCAAGCCATTCCCCTGTCTGAAAAAACAGCCTTCCCTTTCACTATGTTGACCTGTCAAGCTCTTTCTGTCATTTCCACTTAATTTTTAAATTAATAGATCAGTCTACACTCAAGGCATATACTTAAGAAGAATCCAAACTAGAAGTGTAGGAAGCATTGTAGAAAGAGCTGAAGGTTTGTCCAAGGCTAGAATTCATCATTTCTTTATTACTGCCTTAGTACCAAAGTTATACAAATAGGATCCTGAGATCATATTTGGCCTCTCAGCTTCCTGGAGATTTATATAGGCAGTAGCGACTTCTCTTTTCTCAGTCCTCAAATCTACCATCATACACAGTGTGTTATTTTAAGTTGCTATTCTTGCCAAATGTCTGTTGTCCACATTGGTTCACTTTGCCAGTCTGTCTCTGGGTTCTATGCCATTCTTGTTTTTGTTACATTTCTATCTCAGCACCTCCATTTAGATTGTCTCTCAGGACCAGTTAATTTCCTTTATAATACTTCTGTCAAACTCCTTATCATAATGTTCCTGGAAAATTAGGACAATTTTTGTATTTCCTAGCTCATAATCCAACTATAACAGTATTCCAAGTAAATCTTAAATTACAACAACTTAGTAATATTAACCCAGTTCATAACACAAAGAGCATTTGTTGTCCGTGGTTCTTGAGTTGAATTCTGATTTTCCTTTCCTTAAATTCCTGATGAAAGACTATAGGCAGGAATTTGAGCATATGGTACCTCTTTCTTGGTTCATTATTTGGTGGGATGAAGTATTATTCCACACCTTATGGAAAGCCTAGTCAAGTTCAAGAAAAACTTAATATATTTAAAGTATTTTCATAACAATATGGAGAAACGTAACGATTTACCCCTATAATTTCATTATGTAATAAGAACATATAAAGAATGTAAACAATGTTTTCCCCACTGACTATTAAAAGGTGTCTATACCACCACTTTTCCATTTTCACGTTCAAATCAAAAAAGTCAAGTAGTAAGGGCACTTACAAAGTTTTCCCATTAAATATTGCTGCAGATGCTCATACTTTAAACACAAATTTCCTTTAATATAATAACATCTTTCAGTGAAAACAACTGAAGCTTTTGGCTTATGATCAATAACCCTGCAGTATCTTAATTAGCTGTAGAGAGACAGGAGGAAAAAAAATCACACCCCAATTTCACCTTTTGTTCAATTTCACCGTTTGTTCAAATATATTTACAGCATAGCATTCCTAATAAATGTTAAAATTAATTTCTAGTTAGTGGCAGCATGTAATTTTTTAATCAATTTCTGCAATAATTTTTTTAAAATTACCCATCCTTAAACAGTTATCAGTATCATTCTTGATATAAATTTCAAAATTTTCTTCATGCCAATGTCCTCCAGTTTGATGATCTATAATAATTCTATTTAGAAATCACCACAAAAAAATATCAGATTTAATGTGCGCCACCCTCACCCCACCTGTACATTTGTATAAGCCCATTTCCCCATCATTAAGGAGGACTAGTATGTTCATGGTTATCAATTTTCATGCCCTAAGGATTAAATAATCGTAAAGAGTTTAATATTAAAACCCATTTTTATCATATTATTTACAATCCACTAAGTCCATATTTAGCCAAATTATAATAAATCAAACCAAAATGCAAAAATAAAGACAAGTTTGCCTTGTCCTAACCATCTTTGCTTCTGAAAGCAAGTATTGGAACCTAGGTGTCATCCTTAATTCTTCGCTCAAGTCCAGTTATTCCTGCATAACCTCTCTTGTATGTGTCCCCTTTTTCTTCCTTGTATTGGTAGCACCTTGGTGCAAGCCCACAAACTTCACACCTGAACAATAGAAATAACCTCTTTCTGTCTCAAGTTCTTCCCCACTTTGGTCCCTCATATATTCTGTCAAATTGATCTTCCTAAATCACAAGTCTGACCAAGTCTCTCCATTCCTTGTGCACAGTGCACTCCTCTCCCCCCCCCCCCCCCCCCCCCCCCTTTAATTCCATTGACTTCCCCTCTGCCTCCGGAATCAAATATATAACCCTCTGTAAATTGTCCCCTTCATACCTGTCCCTTTTTTGTACACCTTAATACTCTTCCATGTATTTTCAGATCCAGCGACACTAGTCTTCAAGCTGTTCTCGCACGAGATACTTCCATCTCCTAACTCTAAGTGGTTTCACTTATTGTCCCCCATGCTTGCATCTCCTATCTCTCCTCATTTCTACCCCCTAATTTCTCTAGTGAAAGAAATGTTTATTTTCCTCTTATATTCATAATCAATTATTGAATTAAAACCAAGATTTTTTAAGAAGCCTGTAGGTTGTTCAGTCTCTGAAAGACATTGTTGATGGATGGGATTGCTCAAATCCCTGGACATGCCTTTCAATCCTGGGCGTGAGACCTCACCCTGCTGTAGAACCTTACAAAAAATTTAATCTAATATGGGTGAAATCTGACCCATTGTGTTCTAGGCAGACGGTTTTGAGTGATCAAAGTCACATCCCTCCGCCCCTCATTAGAATAGGTCCACCTTTCATTATAATATTCATTCTCTCATTACTTGATAACAACTCAGAGTTGTTTGCCACCCTTGGGAAACCCACTCTTTCAAGGGCATATAAGTGTTGAGTAGGTTCTATGACGGGTCTTTGGCATTCAAGAGTATTACTGACTCCTTTTGTTAACCGTTACTAACATGATTAATAAAATGATTAATTACCCAGAAACTGTGTCTCTCAAATTTTTTACACATCACATTGGTTTCCTTCCAGTGTCAGCTAAAGTCCCACCTTCTTTAAGAAACCTTTCCCATATTCCCTTACAATATTGCTTTTGTTATTTCCAGTTTAACATATATGTATCTTATTTCAAGAAGGTCGTTTGCATGTTGTCTTCCCTATTAGACTGTAAGTTTCTTGTGGCCAGGGACTATTTTCTGCCTCACTTTGTATCCTTGGGGCTTAAGATTGTGCTTGGCACATAGTAGTAGGTGTTTGATAAATATTAATCAATTTACTCATAAAACTTTATTTTTTCCATTTGCAGAAAAAAAAAATTGACCAAATTCATATAACCTTTCACAAATAATTGTTTTGTAAATTTCTGGAGCTATAAGGGACCTTAGAGATCATCTATTCTAATCTTTTCCTTTTGCAAATGAGCAGTCTGAGACCAGGAAAAATGACTTTGCCTAAGGTTAGATGGCAAATTATTGAAGTATTTAGTTGTGACACTGACTCTCAGTATTTAGGAGTTGAAATTTACTGTCCTTACTGGCCAGTCATATGAAAGTAAATCAGATTAAATCTACATAACGTGAAAGCAGTTTTTAAATTACCAAATCCAGAGAACCTGTGAATTCCAAAATCAGTAGGTATGCATTTCTTTTTCTACTCCAGCTTTATTGGAATTTCATGGAGGGTCCATCCTTTCCTGATCACCAAAACTGATAGATACCATACCATCCCCAAACAAGTGTCCGTAATAAACTTTATTTAAATATCTAGTTCGTGTAGTATCATAAATTTAAAGCTGGAAGGGACCTTAGAAGTCACTGGGTTAAACCTGTTCGTTGTAGAGATGGAGAAATAGAAGCGCAGAGAGGTAGGATACTTTGCCAAAGGCCTCTCAAGTAGCGTAGCCAAAAATCTTAGAGACCAAATAAGTAGCCTAGCCAAAAATCTTAATAAAGACCAAATAAAATGAGCACTTCTGTATTCACAGTAATGTGGAAAGTGGGTTGTATAAGTTACTGTGATTCTCTGTTATGTATAGTTTGCTTTCTTTTTATGTAAATTCAACATGTTATTTTAAAATTCCTGTTTATCTGTGCTTCCTTCTGTTCTCTTCTGTGCATTTAAAAAACTCAGTTCAATGACACTTTTCTTCAGGAAGGAGCAACCGTCTTCATTCCCCATATCTTCTTCCCACCACCCTACCCCCTCACTGAGAATTCCCACATTGGCTGGGTCAGAAAATGTATATGTCTCCTGCTGTGACCCAAGTCCACTTCTTTCAGGAGATAGGTAGCCTGCTTCATCATCAGTCCTCTGCAATTGTGATTGATTATTGAATCGAACAGAGTTCTTAAGTCTTTTAAAGTTGCCTTTAAAAAGATGTTATTGTATCCGTTGTTCTCTTCATCTACTACATCAGTTTATACCAGTCTTCTAAGGTTTCTCAAAAAACAATTCTTTTGCTATTTTTAAAATTCTAAATCTTAAGCTTTCTGAGAAATTACTTTTCTAGTGGAATATCGAGTCCCTCAGGGAAAAATTGAATGTATTTGCCACCCTGACACTGTACATTTATTTTTTAAGTCTGATTCCTTTTGTTTTTTATACAGCAGTCATTCTCTCAAGCATTCCTCACTACTTATTAACCCCCAATTATAACCACATGTAATTAATCACATTTTTAATTTCATGTAAATTAATTACACAATTAAGGAAAGCACCTGACATCACTGGTTGCCACATTCCACACCTCACTTAAAATCAAAGGCAGGATACAGGATGTTGAAGGTATAAAGAATTGTTCAGTTATGAATTCGATTAGGTGGCTGGCCAGTCTCTCCTTGGAGCTGCAGTCCCATATTACCAGTTGTCCACTGGACATTTTAAACTGGATGATAGCCTAGAAGCATCACAAACCCAGCATGTCCAAAAGTAAGTTCCTGTCTTTCTTATCAAACCCTGCCTTCTTCTGCAGTTCCCTATTTCTGTCAAAGAGATCAGCATTATTCTCGTGTCCCAAGTCTATGACATTGGTGTTATACTAGAATCCTTATACTGCCTAATCTCCATTTATCCAATCAGCCCTTCATTTCTACCTTTACAAGATCTCACATGTTTGAGACTTTCTCTTCACTAAGATATCTGCCATCTTAGTTCATGTCCTCATTACTTCTTTTCTAGGTCATTGCAACAGCCTCCTAATTGGTCTTCCTGCCTCAATTCTATCCCCAATTCCAGTCTTAGCTTCTACAGTGCTTGCCAGAGAGATTTTCCTTAAGTACGTATCTGACCGTTTCACTCTCTATGTGAATTAATTCTAGTCTTAAATACAAATCCCCTGTAATTAGCTCTCAAAATCCTTCACAGCCTGGCCCAAACCTATCTTTCCAGCCTCATTGGACATTATCCCCTACATCTGGCATTGCCTGTGTTCCCCACATACAACATGCCATACCTTTGTAGTCCCCTAATCTCTGCAATGTATTTTCTTCTGACCTCTGTCTCATAGAATTCCTCTCTTGCTTCAAGGTGAAGCTCAAGTGCCATTTTCTGCATGCAATCTTTTCGTGACCCTTCTAACTCCTTTTAGATCCCAAAGTATCTTGTGTATAACTTTTTATTTATATTTATTCTCATATTTCTTCTGTATATACTTATGTACTTAGGAATTGTTTCTCTTTTTATCACTTGTGTCACAAGTAGGCATTTAATAAATGTTTCTTAGTTGGTTGATTTTGCAGTCCCAGCCAATATAAGCTTTTCAGATTTTTTCCTAGATGTTAAGCTTGTAGGATTTTCTTCTGAACAGTCTAGGGTAATCTTAGTTTTAAGATCTTGGATTTTTTTTTTAGTATCTTTTAATAGCTAACAGATTTCTTTCATGGGGGAAAATCACAAATTACATTGCCTAGAACTTTCTACTTGATCCAGGGTGTAGAGTTTCTGGCTACTTTTACAAACCTTGGGAACATGGATAATCAGTTTCCATATTTCCTTTCCCTCTTTCTTTTATGTCTGAGTAATTAGAAGTTTTTGTTCTGGTAAGTTCTGTGATCGATTGCTCGCCTTACAGCTTTCTTAAACTTGTTGTTGCTGGCTACTATGTTAAATGTTTAGTCACCTCTTAGAAAATATGAGGAGGCTTGTCTATTCTGTTTGGAAGAAGGAAAGTCATTTATCTGTTGGGCCTAGTAGTTACCTGCTTATAGCATTGCACTGGGCAGTGTGTTCACTTATAAAAGTGGAACATGAATCTCCTCAAGGTATTGGTCTAGTAGATAGAGGATTAGACTTAAAATCAGAAAATCTTAAGTTCAGATTTGGCCCCAGACCTTATTAGCTGCAAATCTCAATTTCTTCTTCTGTAAAATAGCACCTACCTTCTGGACTGGTTGTGAGAATAAAATGAGATAATATTGGCAAAGTGCATATAAATGCTAGCTATTATTAAGGTCACAGGAGGGCTGAGAGGTGACATAGTGCCGTTTTGTTATCTCTAGGTTCATAAAGGCTAATAATCAGAACTTCGTGTTTTTGTTGTATATTCCTTCTACCAGTCCAGATTCCAGTCCCTCTGTGCCCTAGTAGAAGGGTTTTTTGAGTTGCTGTGACCAAAAACTTCATTACTCGAATCATGTTGGCTAACCCAGTGATAAATGTTTTTGGACTTAGCTGGCTTGATCTATTTATCTATCTCTACATCTGTGTGCACATATCTTTTACCACTAAGCCCATACTCAGTCTTTCTAGCTTAAAAAAGTGCCAGAACGTGCACCACTGGCTGCCTTCAGAGCTCTGAAATCTCTACACAGTCATGAGGCATTTAGGTACCGCTTAAGTAATCGCTCAATTTATTTAACTTCTAGTGTTTTATAAGCTGTTTTATTCATGATATAATCCAATGCGCATTTAAATATGTAATAATATGTAATATGTAAAGCATCTTGTTAGGCATTTGGAATTCAAAACTTAAGAAAATCCCCTTCCCACCTGGAGCTGATACTTAGGATAAAACATCTAAAAAGGTGTATAATTTAGGGAGGGAGAGAGAAAGGCTTCCCATTGGATGTAATACAAACGAGTTGATACTCAAATGAAGTTAAAATTTCTAAAAAGTGAGGGGGATAGTACATTTCAGGTGGGGTGTCTACAAAGGCACAGGTGAGAGCAAATGGTAGGACCAGAGAAGAGCAGATTTCACTGGAATGTAGAGTGCAGCATATAATGTAGTATGTAGTAAGCCTGAAAGAGTCAAGTGGAAAAACCCAAAGAATTTGTATTTTATTTTATAGACATTTAGGGAACCATTAATGTTCCTTGTTCAGGGGAGTGACCCAATCAGATTTATGTTTTAGGAAGGTAATTTGATCAGCTATGTGGAGGCTGGTTTGATGAAGAGGGAGACTATAAGCTGGAAGTGCAGTTTCCCCTTGAATTAGATATACTTCGTCACTTCAGTGAATCTATGATTTCTTTTGCCATTGTAGTCATTCTTTTACAGTTCTATAGATCAAAGTTCATTCACTCTTTCATATAGAATCAAAATTGTGCTGCCTTCCCATCCCCTCTGTATATATTTGATCAAGGCCAGTTGGTCTTTTAACCTTTTTTTTTTCCTTAGTGCCATTTCTACTTTATACAGTATATAAGGGACTGTGTTAGAATCTAAATGTGAAAGTTGCACTGTCATTGATGGAGAAAAAATTGTCAAAATCTTGACAAATCTTGTCTGATTTTCAGCTGTTTTCCCTTCAGATTTCTCATTTTAATGTCCTTAAAATGATTTGGCTCCATCACATTGCTTTAACCACATTGTCTATAAAGTTTTTTTCCCTTTGTTGCTTTTTTGCTACTTTATGTCATGCTGCAAAAATTTCTCCACCATCCTCTTACAATTTTTGACAGATGACCATATTCTAAATTGTTGTTGCCCACTCTTCCTTTATGGGCCTATGTTACTGCTTGGCAAGTAGATGAAATGCTTGCTGTGTGAGACACTTCTAGAGCCAGATTCTTTGACCTATTTAGTGTGATGGTGAATCAGTGACACTTCCTTAGGAAATGGTGATAGCCTGAGTCTGTGTCTACTCATTTATTCAGTTCCCATTCTTCAGGATCAGCAGCTTATTTAATTAGGGCAAGTTGGAAGTGCCTTGATTGAGCACTGACTCTTTATATTTTTACTCTTCTCATTTGGGATTCATCTCTATCTTAGCTCTTAACAGGAAACAGACTAAAAATGGCAATATCATTTTTTTGTGTGTGATGTTATTTTGATGCTAACCATGCCCAGTGTTTCCTGATTCTCTTCTGGCTAAGCAGTGTGGATTCATCCTATTATTACCAAAAAGCCCTAGTTATCAAGGTTTCCTGGCTGCCACCCTTAATTCTCTACCCCAGTCATTTCTAAATAACCCATTGGCAAACAAGGCCTACTTTCTTTGCCTTCAGAAATTATTTTTTTCCTCTGAGAGGCTTTTTTTTGGGAGCTCTCAATATTGTGTTTCTACCCAAGTATCGTGGGCCTGCTTTTCTCTTTCAGTGGAGTCACTAATCAGAACATGCCTCAGGGTAGAAAGGTGACATGAGAGATGAAAAAATATAGAAAATGAGTTAAGCCAAGAGAATATAAATTTCACTAAACTGATAACATCTTTATGCTGGTAGTTTTGCAACTTCATAACATGGACACTGCAATATGAGATAACCACATGTCCCAAAAAATTATATTTCACCAGCCTTTTCATTTGCTGCCCAAAGTTGAGCCTCTGAGACATCCTTCTATTTAATTGCAATTTACTTTTGTCTTCTAGTTTCTTTTTATTCAAATTTTCTAATAGTATGCCCAGTCAGTTACCAAAGGTTCTATATTTTAGAACACAGTCAGCTAAATGAATATTCATAGGTTGCCTCAAAACTGTGATATTGCCTTCCTTGCCCCATTTTTGGCACTCTGCCATCATTATTTTATTGGATTGCTGTGATCAAAGATTCAGCACTCAATGGCCAACCTACTGTTGAAGAGTCATTCTATACTTAGCTAAGTTGGTCATCAGAAAGCATAATTTCTTTCTAGAGTTCTGCTTGAAACCATTGATAGTTCACATTATCCTCATTCTTCAGACCCACACTCCAGATATGGAAGAGGGCCTTCACTACCCAGTTCCAATATTGAACCCATACCTCATATTAGTTTGACTTTCTCCTAAAAAGCCCCTCTTTTCCATTATACCGTGGTAGATTACATTCTTAAACAGGACTTCACAGCAAGTAGACCAACAATTCTCTGCTGAATATAGCAGTCAGTCTTTATATGATATATTATAACACTCAGAAGTGAAGACTTCTGTGGCTTACAGAGTAGCGTCAGGGTAGAAACATTTAGTGGGAGAGAGGGACAGTAAAGACAATAAGAGACCATCCCCAAAGCAGGATGGGAAACAATAACCAAGAAATGCAACCAGAGATGTTGTCCAGAACCTCAGGTATAATCCTCTTCTTTCTATGACAAGAGAAATGGATGCTCATGTGAGATGTTGACCTCTGGACCCAGCTCGTCAGATTGTTACATCAACTTCTTGCTACATCTTCTGAGTTCAGTGAGTGAGGACACCTTGGTCCCTTAGCTTCCCCATGCATCAGGGCATGATCAGCCAACAGTCAACGTAGTAAGCAACTGCTGTCTACTAGGCATCATGCAGGGAGGTTGAAGGGTTTATAGAGACTGGTTCTTGCTCAGTAAGGCTTGGAAATGGGAAATTTCTAACACAAGAGTGCAGGCAACAGAAAATAATTTCTTAAAGAGGAGGTTGGAATCATGAGGGATAAAAAGCAAGAGAAAAGGAGACTGATGTAGAGGAATAAGTTCTAGTAACCTTGGTAATTTCTGTACCAAGACATGCTAGGCCTCCCAAACCATTAACCACTCTCTTACTCATCACCCTGATTTCCACTTTACTTTTTAACTTTTTTTTTTTTTTTTTGCTTTATTAGGCTGTAAGCTCCATAAAGGCAGTTACCGTAAACATTTTTTTTTGAGCATAGTAGATGCTTATTTAATTGAATTAAATCTATTTCCTCTGCTATCTCTAGTAACTTCTTACAGATTTTCAGCTCTCACATAAAAAGATTGGAATTGTGCAAACATTGATATACACTTAGTGTCCTTTTACTTCTTTTTGGTGAGCTTTGTTGATTTCCCAATCCCAATATTTTTGTGTGATCTTTGGGTCTTTTTTCCCCCTAACAATTTTTATTGCTGTTACTTGCTGAGAATTGCTTTTTTGTTGCCAGTATCTGTTTTATGTGGGAGAGGGTTCCTATTTCAGATGTATTTTAGGGCTCTTAAAGACTTTTCTCTGGATAATAGAGGGGTTTGATTTTTTTTAAAGAATTATTTTTATATTCTTTTTCACAGAGATGACATTGATTTATTCCAAGATTATGTGTATTTACGTTGTAGGGAATTAAATTCAATAAACATTTAGTACTTAACTTATAAGATCTATGTAAGATAATTTGCTGGAAACTGGAGATAAAAGGCAAAAGTGAAACATAGCTTGCTCTTTTCCAGGATGGGAGTGCACACCATGTACACACATGGGTAAATAATACAAGGTAATTTGAGGAGCAAGAGAGATCATTAACTGAGTGGCTTATGAATGTTGAATTTTGAATTATTTCTGAAATGTTTTGTTTAAGTAACTTTTGCTATATCTTTCTTGAGTAATTCAACAAGCATTCATATCCAGTTTTCATTGTTAGCCTACAATTTGGTTAATTGTCATATCAGTCCCATGTTTCTTGGATAGTTTGAGAAAGAGCAGGCAGTGAGTGAGGTAACTTGAATTCATATTTGCACCCTGCCTTTTACCAGAAACTTTTTAACCCCTAAAAGTTATGATAGCCATTTGTTTGACCACATTGAAAATTCATACTTTTAATTCTGTAAAACTTTCCAGTATCTGATATATAATTCTCTATTGTCAGTCAACTTATTAGTGTCTTAAGCTACACACTAAGTTCCTGGTATCTAGTTTGGCATAATAAAAATAGATTGTATTCTGAGTTACATTATTAATTACTAGTTTAGTCATGAACATAAGGAAAAATATCATTAATCATTACAGAAAAATTCAAGACCTAATATGTCTGAAGGAAAAACAGAAACATCAACTTCTGAAAGGTAAATATAAGGAACAGCTGCATCTCTTGAAATTCAAGTACATAAAATAACACTTGGGCTGTGTTATTTCACAGGTAATTGGCCAGGGAATATTTACAAATTATTTGTGTACTGATGCTTTTTATTGTAGAATATAATTTTAAAATAATGTTTATTGAGCAAGAAATGAAATAAAATCTTGAGCTTCAAATTGTTTTGTTTTGCACATTTATTACACATTTTATAATTAAATTTCAAAATTAGACAAAGACTGCTAATGCATTCTGCCAAATCTTTTTTTTTCTTCTTAATTAGTAGTTAACCTCAGTATTTTTTTAGTTCCCCCAGATGAAGGAAAAGATCAAGTTTAACACTGTTTGATACACCATCATTAAAACAGTATTGCATTTTAGATATTTCCTAGAAGTCATTCCTTTGTTTATAAAGCCATGGGTATATATTTGAAATTTGATAATCTGCAATACTCTAATATTCAATAACTGTTTTAAAAAATATATACAAATGCAAAATAGAAGAGAGTATATAAATTATCAAATATGTGAAATATTTCTGAAACCCTGTTGTCAAATTAGAATCATAATTATATTCCTAATAGAACTCAACACCAAAGATGAATCTTTTTTACCTTTTTAAAAGAAAGTGTTTCTATTTCTCCTTTACCTTTATACTGTATGTTATAGAGGTTCTTTGAACATTATTTTGTTTTTTAAAAAATTAATTCTATAATAATACACTACATTTTTCAAACAAACTTCACTGGTAAAATGACCTTAGTTCTTTCTCTGCTGCTAACTGTTAATATAGACAAAATTTTCATTTCTGTTTTTAAATTCATGTTAATTAAACCTTTGTAAGACATTTGACACTAGGAGGAAAATAAAGCAAGGCAGCCTAAATTTAAACAGAATGATCACTGTTAAAGGTTAAATCGCATTATTATTAACTTCAAGGGACAGTTTATTATTTTTCTTTGGACACATTCTTTGAAATAGTCCCTAACAGGGACTTGGAAAACATTTCTGTACTTAAAGAGATTTTTGCTATAGTGGCAGTTAATGTAATGGGATCTTATATATATATATTCCTATTAAAGCGAAAAATTAAGTTCTCAGTATACTTACAGAGAAATTGTAATTGGATGAATGTCCAGTATAGTATGGTATCAGTCTTGAATATCAACACGTACTCAAATATGGGCAGTGCCTTTAAATTTTGCTATTTCTTTGCAAGGGGCAAAAAAAACCCCATGGACACGCACAGAGAAGTGACACTGGACATAGGCCTTACTAGGTTTTTATTTCTAACTTAGTTGGAATAAGCCAGCACAGAATATGACCTGTGTTCAGACAAAGGATGCATTTAAGTTAGGAAATACAAAGCAAAAGTTTATTTCCTCTCATTTTTGGACACAGTAGCAAATGGCATTAAAAGCATTGCTAGCGATATTTTTGTTTTTGTAGAACATAAAAGTTTCACTCTAATTGAAAAGCCACTCGCAGAGTCATGGCTTTCAGCAGAATTATCTTAAAGTTATAACCGGCAGAGAGTTGATGTGCTGGTTTATTTATTCAACGAGTCTAAGAATGAAATGTTTTACTATTGGTTACAAACAGTATAGATTGCAGAAGGTTCCCAGATAACTGTAGGCATCTATAAGGGGTTTTAGATGAACCAATTTCCTCATTTTACACATGAGGAAACTGAGGCAACTGGGCTTAAGCAACTTGTCCAAGGTCACAGGACTAGTTCATAACACAGAAGAACCAGGCTTAGAGCATGTGTTCCCAGTCTCCTGGACCAATGCTCTTTCACCCCATTTACAGTGTGATTAGTTATATTAAATGTAGTTTATGTTACTTATATATATACATATATATATATTTATTATATGACACTGGTTCATCTGATTTTATTGCCTGAAACGTCCTCATTCTAAGCTATAAACTTGATGTGCCAAGATGTCAAATATCTTAATTTTATTTACGTAACTTAGCATATGTTTTGATGCAAGCGTTCCTTGATCCTTCTAATTATTACATTTTTCTCTTTTTAGCATTTTCCCCAATAAACTTTGCTGGAGAGAAAAATAATAAATGGCTTTGTTTTACAGCAAACAAGAAAATGCTTCTTCAGAGGAAGCCAAAAAAGAATGTGATGTAAATCCATGTAAAGGCTCATCAGCAATAAAGAATGAAGAAAGTACAACAATTTTAAATATGAAAAATGACCCCAACCTAGTAGCCCAGGATAGGGGCTCAAGGAATCTCTTCAGTTCTGTTTCAGATCATAGTGATGTTGAAGAGGTGATTGAAGAACAACAAAAAACCACTGATAGCAAAACTGAATTGAAGATGTGCCAAAGTTCAGAGAATGTAATTTTAAATGATCAGACTAACAGCTCCAATGAATCTAAGCCTTCACGGAATACTAAAAATTTGAAATTAACATCAGATGATGTTAGCTTTGAGCAGTTTTTGAGAAAAAGAGATGAACCTGAATCTATTAGTTCCGATGTTAGTGAGCAAGGCAGTATTCATTTGGAACCTTTGACGCCATCTGAGGTGCTTGAGCACGAAGCCACCGAGATTCTTCAGAAAGGTAGCATTGAACTTCCAGCCAAGGAAGCTGGAGTAGTTTCTGAGCAAACAGATGACATTTCTAGAGGAAACAGTCCTAGTACAACAGAAACAACTGTAAACCTGACAGATGAAAAGGAAGCAAGTTGAAATCAGCCATTCATTCTAAGTTTTAGTTAAAAAATTAATAACAGTAATAATGGTAAAAAAAACATCTTTGGACCATTCCTACTGGGTGTGCTCAGTGACACTTTTGGAAATAGAAAAATGTAAGGATAGGTTATACATGCATTGTATATGTGTGTTAAACCTATTAAAGTAGTCAATTTGCCAATCATAGCACAATTAAACATAAGTATCTAAAAGGATATGCGTGTTCTGATGAAGGTTAAATTTGAGGTAGAAAAGTTTCATTTCATCAGTGTTTTGGGGTTTGGGTTTTTTGTTGGTTTTTGGATTTTTTGTGGGGGAGGGTTGGGTTTTTTTTTTTCCAGAAGAGGGGCAACTTGTAAAGTTAGGTAATCATAAAAAAGGAAACATAAGGATATTAATTATTATTAAAATGTTTTAATTCCCCAAAAAGAAAATCTGTCACATTCTTTTCTACCATCCTTAAAAAAGTTTTGGAAAGTCCTTTATGAAGGTAATTGGTTTAAAATGATGGTTGATTGGTGAGTCAGAGAAGGTTTTAACTTGGAGTGTAATGCTAAGGTGGAGCATGCTTACAGTGATGTATTAATCTAATGACAGTTTGGATAAATGTAAAACTCCTTTGGATTTAATGTCACATTCCTGTCTGTCAGAAGCATGTAAACAGAATTATATGAATCTATGCACCTCCATACAGGTGTTAGCATCCCAGGCTGTAAGCTTACCTTAATTAAACTTTCAGTGAAAGTGAAATTCTTAAAATATATATATTTGTGTTTTTTGTCAGTGTGCAAGCTGTGCATAAATCCCTGACGTATTAGTTGTATAAAGTAGGACTCATTACTGGAAATACTGTAGCTATTACTGCCTTTACTGTTACTGTTTTAATGATTTTTGTTAGGAGTAAGTAGACCCATAAATGGTCTGTAAGTCAAGCCAAAGTACGGTTTAATGTAGAAACTGTAAAAAGCAGTGAACTGGAAACATGTTCTGCCATGTATTCAGCCATTTTAAAACTACTTCTTTACGTTAAATAAAGACTTAAAGGGGACCTAAAGCAGAAATGTATAAATCAATTTCAGGAATTTAGCCTAATGTCTATAAGATGGCTGCTAAAATGATTTTTGTTTGTTTTTACTGTCTTAGGAACTCATAGATGTAGGAATGCATAATATGATTAACAGTAGTTTGCTTTAAAATACTGACAAACTTCATTAAAAATGCTGCAATTTTACTCCTTTAGAATGTGTTTTGAACCCTTAAATTTTGTTTCAATGAATGTTGAATGTTTTAAACAACTATTAAACACTGCTGTATATATTAGTTTTTGAGTAAATATTTGCAACAAAAAAGTTGTCTGTGGGTAATTTTATTTTTCAGGTCATTGCTTAATCTTGAACAGTTTTTTTTAATATTGGAATATTTAGGAATAGAATTGTTTGGTGGCTCTTATATCCTTTGTTTTATTCTATGTTATAGAGTGATGAGAATTTTATATTAAATTACAATGTAGTATGTAAGATGTTACATTCTTATTACTTCACAGGAGAAATACTGTCTTACCTCATCATGAAATATCATATCTCACTTAAAGAGAGAACTATATTATGGCATTTGGTTTGCTCACCAACTTTCAGAAGCTGAATAAGTAAATACATTAATGTTCTGTAAAACTTAATTCTCTATCTTGCCATTTCCGGTGTGTTCCTGAAATTTAGGGGTTAATTTTATCTTTCCTGCCATATAGAGCAAAGATAAAGTTAATATAAACATTGGCATCTCTCCTAGAATCTTGTGTGGCATGGTGGAAAGAGTGTTGGACTCGGGGTCAGAGGCACATGGGTCCAGGTAATGGCTTGGACATGTAACACTTAGGTGAACATAGACAAATCATTTAATCTTTCTGAGCCTTGATTTTCTCATCTGTAAAGTGTGAATGATAGTATTTGTAATACTTGCTTAGCACAGTTGTGAGAGAAGCATTTTGCAAACCATACAAGCACAATTATTAGTAGTACTAGTAGCAATCTGAGACCTGAAACTTCTGCCCTTTTAGGCCCTGTTTTTAGCGCAGATTTGTAGAGGGGTCCTTATCTTTGTAATTTTAGGTAATTGAAAGTGCTTAATAAGACCCCAAAGTATAATTTTCACACCTACAAACCCCAAATGTTACTTTAGACTTAAGCGTGAAAAGACTGCCACTCCAAGTGACTTGTACATTCCCTTTATTTGTTTTCAACATTGGGGGTGTCCTCATCCAGCTTTAATACTTTTGGGGGTAAACATGGGTTTTGCTTAGGTTTTCATTAGAGTTGTAAGAGCCGAGGTCTCAATCTACAGAGTTATGGGGATCAAAGGCAGTGGGAATAATCTCTAGCGTTCTTTCAAACTCCCTCATAGACTAGGGATTTAGACCTGCTGGTTGTGTGCCTAGAGAGAAGTGTGTTGTGTGCCTGTGTGTGTGTAATGATGACTGAGAAGCAGCAAATTCATGCCCAGCAGTATGACATTCATGACCTAGGTTTTATGTTTTTAAAAACTACCATATTTATGTTTTGTGTTGTTTGTGTGTTATGTCTCTTCCTTGTTTATACTCTACATTTTAGTAAAGAAATTTTTTTTTTCCTTCAGTAACATTAAAGAATTGGTAAAAGCAACGGAAGAGGCATGATGAAAATATTGACTAAGAAAAAAGAACCAATGTTTCATTTTTCAAATATAATATCTAATAATGTTGATGAATCAACATGAATTTTTTAGACTCCTGCTGAGAATAGTTCTACTTCCTAAGGGCAGGAGTTTACTTTTCACTGTGGGAGAGGGGTATCCACCGATAGATAAAATAAATCCAGTGTTTTGACAGGGAGGATGGTCACTAACAGCTGAGGAAGTAGGCAAGGCCACTGAAGGCAATGGTACATGAGCTTACCTTTGAGGGGGAGCCAAGGGATAGAAGAGAGGAGAAAGCATTTATAGCAAGGAGGCCAGAATATGCCGAGGCACAGAGGAAGGTGACAGAAGATTACATATAAGAAAACAGGAGGTAGAGATCAGGAAAAGAGTTTCAGGTGTCAAGGACAGCCAATGAAAATGTCAGAAGATGAGTGTCTTGTGAAAGGAACAAGGACACCAGCATCACTGAATCGTGAAGTTTTTGCAGAGCAGTGAGGTGTAAGAAGACTGGAAAGGTAAGGAGGAACTGGATATTTCATGTTTGAGGTAATAGTGAGCCACTGAAGTTTGTTGCACAATGGCATGATACGGTCAGATCTGCACTTTAAGAAAAAGCTCAATTTGATAAAATCGAGGCTAGACTGGAGTGGAGGGACATTTAAGGCTAGGAGACCAACCAGAAAGCTCTTGCAGTAGTCCAGGTGGGAAGCGACAAAGGGCCTGGACTAAGGTGGTTGCAATGCCAGAGGAGAGAGGGACGCATGAGAAATATGAATGTAGCATAGACAGTACTGGGCAACTGATCGGATTGGAGGAAAGCGGGAGGGGGCGAGAGTGAGGTTGATGCCTGAGTAGGGAGTCTGGATGGCTAGAAGGATGAAGGTGCTTTTGGTGGTATTAGGAAGCTAAGAAAGGAGGATATGGGTGGGAAAGGTCATCGGTTCAGTCTCGGACACATCGAGTATAAGGTGCTTAAGGGACATCCAGTTCAAGGTGTCCAATAGGCAGTTAGAGATGTGGTACCAGAGGTTAGGAGAGAAATTAGGGTTGGGTGGATGACCTGAAAATTATCAACATAGAGATTTTAAATGAATCCATGGGAGCTAGATCACTCTAGGTTATAAACCTGATGGACTGGAAAATATTCCTTCTCCAGAAATAAAAGAAGCTTGGACGAGGGATTATATTTAAAGGAGAAGATAATGGATTCCAGTTTGGGCGTGTTGAGTATCTACGGTGCTTTTAGGACACGGAGGTTGAGACATTGAGCAGGCAATGGGTCAAGTTGGGCTGTATCTCAATGGAGATGTCAAGACTGGATTTAGACTAGGGTGTGATCAGACAGGAAGAGAACTGTGAGAGAGCGATGCATTGTCCTGAGAACCAGGAGAGTAGAAAGTATCCAGGAGCTAAGTGGATCACTGACAAAGGCTACTGTTTCCTCAGCTCCCTCACTTCTTAATACTTTGTGATGTTTTATGCCTCCATTACACTGCAATGGCTGTTCCAAGTTACCAATGAATTCTTAACTGCTAAACCCAGTGGCCTTTTTTTTAACCCTCATATTTGACCTATTTAACACCACAGGCTACTACCTTCGTTTGTCTTTGGGACCCAAACTCTGGTTCTTCCTTCTGTTCTCCTCTCCCTTAGAAGAACGTGAACAACTAAATTACTTACCTCCTCTCACCTCTTTTGGTTTCTCAACCATCCAGTTCTGTACATCAGATAATAATCTTCAAGTTTTTAGCTCACTTCAGCTATTTTCCCTTGCTGGCACTCAGAGATGGCTTCCCTTTCATAATTCTGTATCTTCATTTTTAGCATTTTTAGCTTAGGTGTCATTATGTTTAAGGTTGGTAGATATGAGTACGACTTTGGTGCTACTTTGTGCCAATTTTTGCTTTTCCAAACAATTCTAACCATTAATATAAAGTCCATTTAGAAGAATATAAGGTTTTACTTAGCTCAGAGATTCCCATATTTTTTGGTCTCAAGACCCCTTCACACTTAAAAATGATTGAGAACTCCAAAGAGCTTTTGTTTATGTAGGTTATATCGATATTTACCATATTAGAAATTAAAACAAAAATTACTGTATACATTCATTTTAAAATAATAAATACGTGCTAACATAACTTTCTTTGAAGAATAACTTTTCCAAAACAAAAAAAATAGGGGGAAGAGGGCATTGTTTTACATATTTTTGCAAATCTCTTTAATGTCTAGCGCTGGATTTTCATATCTCCTTTTGTTTTCAATGTGTTGTGATACATTGTTTTGGTTGAAATGTGTAAAGAAAATACAGCCTCACAGAGATATGTAATTGAAAAAGAGAAGAATATTGTAATAGGAAAATAATGTCTCAGTATCCGTATCGAAATTATTTTGACCATTTGGACTCCTTGAAAGGGTCTTGGGGTACCCTCAAGCATTTACATGCCACAATTAGAGAACTACTGGTTTAGTTTATTTTTATTTTGTTGTTTATCATTACCATTTTTTAAAAATTGTCTTATTGATGCCTTTTGGTGCTTTGCATAAGTGTTATTTTCAATTTCTCCCTCCCCTCCCCCACAGGACGCCTTCCCTATGACAAAGACAGTTAAGCAAACCACCCAACATAGCAATAGCATCTGACAGTATATATAACATTCCACACTCATAGTCTCCCATCTCTCTAACAAAAGGAGAATTTTTCATCTCTTCTTGAGCACAAATTGGTCATTATAATTGTGTTGTTTAGATTGTTTTGTCATGGATTTTTTCATCTCTATTACTATAGTCATGTGAATGTCTTTTCTTGTTCTGTTTATATCACTGCATCATATCACACCAGTCTTCTCATCTGTCATTTTTACGGGTCAGTTATATTTAATTATATTTCTATACTGTGGTTTGTCCAGCCATTCTCCACATGGCTTCCAGTTCTTTGTCACTAAAATGTTTTGTTTATTTACAGCTTTGAGTTCTAAACTAATTTTTTGTGCCTTATTATTTTTATGAAAAATAGGATAATGTAGTTGTATTCAAAACTGACTTTGCTATTGAAGTACCATATTCCACCGAAGAATGGTTTGGTAGAGCCAGAGACAGTATCTAATGAGACGTCATTTGTTCATTGTTTGTCCTTCACTCTCAAAGAGGACCATGACATCAGGAAGGTAATGTCATGACTTGCAAGGTAACTGGATTTAAGTGAGGGAGGGCTGTGCAAAGTCACCAGCCTCACCCTGTCCTCCAGGGCCATCTGGGTCCAGGGGCAAGATATAGATCAGGACAACTGCAGATGGCCCTGGATGCAGTGGGAAACCTTGGTCTTTTTAAGCTAAGGTCTCTCCCAGATCTCAGTTTGACTGAGGCCATGCCTCTTCAGTGATTAAGGCTGGATAAGAAATGAAGCAAAGAATGGCTTCTTTTACCTAGTCCAAAAAAAAAAAATCTGGGAGGGGAAGACCCTGGGGTTTTTGGCCAAAATAGAAACTGCTGCTATTTATATTCACTCTGAGCCAATGAGAGCCAGGTGATTTGGGTTTAAAGCATGGCCCTTAAAAAAATCTAGCCCATAAACCCCAAGATGCCTCATGAGGTTTCAGTAACCAAAATTTATATTCCTTTGGGCAAAGCACCTTCAGTTAAGGCTTTGATTCTCTATATAGACAGAGGGAGAGGAGGGAAAGAAGGAAGCAGCTGTGTTGCCCAACTGGAACTGTCCAATTGGGTCTCCAGTGGGGCAGGTGCTACTACTCAGATCACTGCCCTGCGTTCTCAAAGAGGACCAAGACATCATCTGGTTAGAGAAAGAAGCCAAGAGTGGAGGTGGTGGTGATTGTCTCCTAGGGTAGACTGAGGCAGCTATTTTCTTGGAGTAAGAATCCAGGACATACTGGAGAACCTCCTAAAAGTTACCAAATGACTCACAGAGGTACAAGTGATAGTGTTAAAAGGAACTTTAGAGGCAATTAGTGGATTCTTTCAATTGGCACTATATTTTTGGGGTTCAGAAGTTCTGGACTCTTAAACTTGCATGATGGTACTCAAATTTTTTTGGTTTGTGATTTTCTAGAAGACTTGTAATGCTTAAGTTGTTTCTATAAATCTTGTCTCCAAGATCTGTTTTGCTTCTCATAGAGATCATATTTTAATATTAATTGCTTTTTGCTTCTCTTCTTCCTGATTGTTCTTCACTTCTATGTATTTGCACTGCCAATCATTTCTCTTTTTTGTTCTTTGGTAAAGTTTGTCAACTTACTTCTGCTGGACAAGATATAAATTCTTTTTTTTTTTATAATTCTTATTTCTCAAACTATTTGGGAACATCCTGCTGTAGTTCCATGCTCTCTTGGGCATTCACAAGGTTCTCTGCCTCATCAGGTATTGATTCTTTTTCCTTTGTCTTATAGTATTTATTAATAGATACCTGGACTCTTTTAGCTGATTTGGAGGCCATATTCCCTTCTGCTATTAATACTTAACCTATTGGTTTAGCTGCTTTATACTAAAGGTCTGTTTCTGACTTGTCTCCTTTTCTTAGCAGTTTCCCAGTGGGTTTGGACTTCAGAGCAGTTTCAGCCTCCTCCCATGCTGGGTAATTACTTTTTACTGTTCTCAGACTCTGCCACAGCTGAATGCCTGTCCCCTTTCCTTTGGAACTGGTAATGTACCAGTCTGAGGCAGAACAAGCTTCTGACTTTTCATTTTCCACAGTTCAAGGAGGAGAAGGAAACAAAGTCCAGTTCTGTTGCAAACTAGTGGGTGGGATTGTACAACCCTGCCGAGAGGGACTGCTGAGCGAATACATGAGGGATTGTTAGTTCATTGGGTTGTTACCTCATTAGGGTTCTTAGTGTTTTAAACCATGGAGACAGCTGAAATTGCTTCATCTCTTGTGCATAATTCCTGTTTTGGAGAGGTTTGAGAGGTCATGAGGATTGGAAAAAGTGTCTAGTCCTCCATTTTGTTGGTCATGTCCAGAAGGAACTTTAAAAGTATTGCCAAGGATTATGAAGTCTTTGGCAAGGAACTGAAGACCATAGGGACACAGGTTTTCATTACTACTGCTCATTCAAGTCAAGGTACAAAAAAGAGAAAAAAATGATTTGGCAAGTAAATAATCTGGCTCAGAGGGTACTATCTAAGCGTAAGATATTGACTAACATGCAACAACTTAAAATAGGAAAGGCTAGGCCTTCTGGGCAGGGATGGAGTGTACTGATGTAAATAAGGCTGGTAAAAATATATTTGCTATATGGCTAACAAATTAAATGATAATGACTTTAGACTAAAAAAGGATGAGGTAAGAAGAAAACTGCCTTGATATATCCACAAGCCAGATGCCACAGACTGGCCACAATCAAGAAATAACACTAATGGTTAAGATACACAGGAGTTTGAAGGCAGCAAAGTCCAAGAGAGGAGCCATTGGTCAAGATCCCTCACCTCAAATGTCTATACCCAAATGCCCAAAGTTCAAATGTCAAGCAAGAAGAACTAAAGGTAAGGAGACAAATGATCTCATGGGTGTCACTGACTGCCCAGAGGATGAAACCTTTATCTGAAATTATTTTGCTTTTTTTTCTACCAAGGAGAATAACCCTTTGCCCCAGAAATGAACAAAAGTGTGCTAATGGGGGGTTGGTTTTTGAGGTATGTGAGGGATTAATAATAGAGCAGCTGTTTACTCTTCATGAATTCAAGTCACCTGGTCCAGGCCTGGAGCACTAAAATAACCGGCACATGTGATTATTTTGCCACTTTCAGTGATATTTGAAAGATTATGGAAAAGAGCAGAAATGCATCAAGATGGAGACAGACAAATGGTGACCTAGTTTTCAAAAAAAGGAAGAGAATTATCTGCAAACCGGTAGTCCAGGAGCTTGATTTGGATTCCTGGGGAAAGCATACCTATAATACCAGAGTTATACTCTGTCATCTTTGTGCAGCGTAATTGGTTAATGGAATGAGGAACAGGTTTCTTTCTTTGATTACTACTAAAGGTCCATTAACAAGGGAACGTAAACCTCTAGGATCCCAAGTGTCATTAGGCCTTTCAAGCTAATTGAATATACCTGTGAAGTCATAATTTTTGGAAATGGAGAAGACCTTGGATAATTTCAGGGTTCAAGGCAAAAACAAGCAAGTATCAGGAGAATGTGGTCCAGCAAGCAGTGAATAAGCACCATTCCAGCCAAACTTTCTGAGGAGTCGTTGAGGGGAGAAGAGCACTTCAGTCTCACTTGGGTCTCTTCACTCCTCCCCCAAACTCCCCTTTTGGCCACAGGCACTTCTGAGCTTTAAAAGGTCAAAAGGACTTTGGACTTCCTGTCTTCTCATGTGTGTCCTTCTCACACCCCCAGATCTGCTCATGGTAGTGAACATAAATAAAAGATTGAACATAGTCACAACTCCACGAGGAACCTGATAGAGAAATTACAGTATGCTTCAAGGGAACTTCCTGAGTGTCCCATGGATGAAAAAAAGACCTTTCAGAAACTAGGAGCTCTGCATCACCCCTTTGCTACATGTGCTTTCTAAGCTTGAGCTGATTTTTCAATGGACTATATATGTCTTGTGGGAGAATATGTCACAGCTTTTTGGAGGGGAGATGTTGGTTTTGAACCAATTTGATGTTTTGAACCAGTTGTTCTTACTGTACTGCTTTGTAAGTACCCCTTTCTAAAAACTACTTAATTGTGGGATGATCAAATGATTCTCAACTGAAAATCTTGGAGAACTGGGTTGGTGGAAGAGGAGAAGTGATGGTGGGAGGTTGAAAGGGAGAGGAATCACACCAGTGGGGACTTAAACCAGTGGTTATTAGAGAATCAATCTAGTTTCTTAGGAGTATTATTTACCTTGAGGGGGTATTATAGCTTTGTTTCTGAGACTTGTCTGTGAGACTTGGAGTTGGGATAAGGATCCTCAGTCAACATGTATTATAATTTGTTCAGCCATTCCCCAATCAGTGGATATCTATTTTTTTCCAGTTCTTTGCTAACACAAAAAGTGCTACAATAAATGTATATGGAGCCTTCTTTTTGGATCAGTGACTTCTTTGAGGTATATGCCAATCTCTGGGTCAAAGAGTATGGACATTTTACCTTTTCTCTTGGATAATTCCATAGTGTTCCAGAATAGTTGTAGTAATTCGCAGCTATTTTTTCACAACCCTTCCAACATTGACTAGTCCCATGTTTTGTCTTTTTTGCCAGTTTGCTGAATATGAGGTGAAACATAAGAATGGGTTTTGATTTGCTTTTCTCTCTAATGTGATTTGGAACATTCTTCATATAATTGTTAATAGTTTTTAGTTGGTCTTTTGAGAACTCTATATTCATATGCAACACTTAGCACAGTTTCTGGAATATAGTTAGGTGCTTACTAAATGTTTATTGACTGACATATCCTTTAACCACTTATCTATTGGGGAATGGCTCAAGGCCTTAATTTCTCAATTATTAAATCCAGCCTGGCGATCATATATAATCTTTCGAATTTGTTGTTGCAGCCTCTTTGCTAATGTTTTATTCATGGGGTAATATGATCATAGTACCTTAGTTCTAGAGCTGGAAATGACATTAGGATCTAGCTTGTCCCAGTACATTCATTTCCTTTCCCAGATGAGGTAACTGAGGTTCAGGAAGCTAAGTAACTTGCCCCACACAGGTAGTAATGGACAAAGACAGGATATGGACCCTAGCTAGCAATCGCAGTACCTCTGCAATTCAGTAGTTTTACACTGATACTCATTAAAATACTGGTCCACAGTTTTATTTCTCTACTTAATCTCTCTCTGGTTTAGGGTTAAAGACTATATTTGTCCAAGAAGAGTTTGGCAGAATCCCTTCTTATGGAGTTAGATTTGCAATCATGTTTGATATTCTATGGTGTTTTCTTTGATTTAATCATCTCTCCAGCTTTAGTTACTGAATTAGGACTTTGTGCCAGTATTAGCCTCTACCCCCGGCTCAGTGGTTAGCTCTGCTTGTCTTCCTCTGGGTTCCTGTGCCAACTTCTACTGCTTGGAGTTAGATCCTTCTGGATCTTTAATGTTCGGAGTACTTATTGTATCTTCAGTTCCCTCTGTGGCATTTTGGGACAGTGTTAGCAACATCAAATCCCTGGTACTCAGCTGCAACATCACTTTGGTGGCTGTTGTTCCCCATAGCTCCCACCATAGGTTTATAAACACCTTGGGGATTTCTTGGGGAACTCTCCTCTCTTGCTGTCTTTGTAAAACTCTGGAGGCTACACATTTCTCTTGTCCTTCTGAGGTCATGCCAGTACACTATAGGCTTCTTTGATAAAGCTGAAGTTGGCTTTGCTAGCTAACTCCATTCCTATTTCTCTTGGGCTGCTAGTTGATTTTTTGCATGTTTTTAGTTTGGAGAAGTAGCTAATTTCTCATTGGTGCAAATTTTAGGATTTTGCTGTGGTAGTTGTGGGGGAGCTTAACAACCTGTCCAGGTAGCCATCTTGGTGGGAAATTATTTTCTATTTGGTGGGAAATTTGATTCTATTTTAACTTTGGCCTCTGGTTCTAATAGATTTAAGCAGAGAGAGAGAGAGAGAGAGAGAGAGAGAGAGAGAGAGTGTGTGTGTGTGTGTGTGTGTAGAGAGAGTCTTCAGGGTATTTCTTTGCTCCTGATTTTCTGTGAGTTTATTGATTCTTAAGATATTTCTTATCTCTTTCCCAAGTTATTAGTTTTCAATAATAGATAGTTTACATTTTCTTCATTTTTTTACTTTATTCTGTTGTTTCTTTGTCTCATGAAGTCACTGAGTTATGGTTGCTCTATTCTATTTTTCAGGCAGTTCATCACTTAGGTAAGGTTTTCTACCTTCTGTTCTAAGCTATTTATTCTCTTTCCAATAACTCCTTAAAAATTAGAATTTGTCAAGTAGAACCTAATGATTCCATGAGACATCAAGAAACAATAAAACAAAGTCAAAGAAAAGGAGAAAAAATAATAATGAAATTCCTCATAAGAAAAATAAGTGGAAGAAGAAAAAATAATGAAATTTCTCATAGGAAAAACAACTGACCTGGAAAATAGATTGAAGAGAGGAAATTTAGGAATCATTAGACTGCCTGAAAGCCATGATCAAAAAAAAAAAAAAAAGCCTAGACATCACATATCAAGATGTTACAAAGGAAGGCTACCTAGATATCTTAGAACCACAGCACAAAACAGAAATTGGAAGACTTAACCAATTATCTCCTGAAAGATACCTGAAAATGAAAACTTCCAGAAATATTATAGCCAAATTTCAGAACTCCCAGGTCAAGGAGAAAATAATGAAAGCTGTCAAAAAGAAACCATTCATATACTATGGAGCCACAGTCAAGATCACACAAGATTTAGTAGCTAACACTGAAGAAGCAGATGGCTTGGAATATGATATTCAGGAAGGCAAAGGACCTAGGATTACAACCAAGAAGAACCTACAAAACTGAATATAATCCTACGGTGGGGGTGGGGTAATGAATACTTCTAACATCCCTAAATAAAAGACCAGAACTAAATAGAAAATTTGACATTCAACACAAGATTCAAGAGAAGCACAGAAAGGTAAACATGAGGGAGAAATCATAAGGAATTCAATATGTTTAAGCTGTTTACATTCCTAAATGGGAAGATGATACATACATACATATACATACACACACACACATATATATGTATATGTATGAACTTTAGCATCATTAGGGCAGTTAGAAGTAGTCTACTTAGAAGGAGGGCATGGGTGTGAGTCTGTTACGTTATGATGATCACGAAAGAAAAATGGAGGGATGAGAAAGGGATGTACTGGGAGAAGGGAGAAAAGAGGAAGAATGGGGGAAATTAACTCATATAAATCAGGCACACAAAGAACAGTTTTTACAATGGAGGGGAAATGGGGGTGGGAGAGTGGGTAACTCTTGGACCTCTCCTCTGTACTAGTTCAAAAAGTCAAGAATATATATACACATACAACTGGGTATAGAAATTAATCTTACCCAACATGGAAGTAGGAGATAGGCTAAGAAAAAGGGAGTGAGACTGCAGGAAGATAAGAGAAAGGAAAGACTAAAGGAAGCAATAATCAGAAACAAAACAGATTTTTGAGGAGGAAATAGGGTTTAAAAAAAAAGGATAAGTAGAAGAGAAAAGGACAGAGGGAAATACACAGTTACCAATCATAATTGGGAATGGGATGAATTCACCCATAAAACAGAAGTGCATAGTAGAATGGATAAGAACACAGGATCCAACAATATGTTGTGTATAAAAGACATACTTGAAACAACACAAATATTTATCATGCTTCAGCTAAATTTTTAAAAAAGGCAGGGAAAGCAATCATGATCTAAGAAAAAGCAAACACAAAAATAGACCTAATAAAAAGAGACCAGCAGGAAAACTACATTTTACTCAAAGGTGCCAGAGACAATGAATATGTATACTAAACATATACACACCAAATGGTGTAGCATCCACATTCTTGAAGGAAAAGTTAAATGAGTTACAGAAGGAAATAGACAGTAAAACTATATTAGTGGAGGATCTCTGTTTACGACCTCCCCAGACTTAGATAAACATAATAAATAAGAAAGAAGATGAATAGGATTTTAGGAAAGTTAGAAATAATAAACCTCTGGAGAAAAATGAATAAGAATAGAAAGGAATGTTCCTTTTTCTCAGCTGTATGTGACACCCTCACAAAAATTAACCATGTATTAGGCTGGGCATAAAAAAACCTTACAGATAAATTCAGAAAAGCAAAAATATTAAATACATCCTTTTCATATCACAATGCAATTAAATTGCATTCAGTAAAAGGTCTTTGAAGCATAGATTAAAAATAATCCTAAAGAACGAGTGGGTCAAAAAACAAATGATAGAAACAATTTCATTCACAAAAATGACAACAATGAGAAAACACAAAATTAGTAGGATGTAGCCAAAGCAGTGCTTAGGGGAAATTTTGTATGTCTAAACACATCAATAAAGGAGCAGATCAATGTTTTGGGCATGGAATTAAAAAAACAAATTCCAAATTAAACACCAAAACAGAAATCCTTTTAAAAAAATAGAGAGGAGATTAATGAAATTGAAAATAAATCAGCCTTTGAACTAATAAAACTAGGAGCTGTTTTTATGGTGGGGGGGGAACGACAATAAATAGATAAACCATTGATTTTTAAAAAGAAAGCCAGATTACCAATATTGAAAATGAGAAGAGTAAACGCACAACCAATGAAGATGAAATTAAAGCAATTATTAGGAATTATGTTGCCCAATTATATGCCAATAAAACTGACAATCTAAGTGACATAATGACTATTTATAAAAAATATAAATAGATTAATAATAGAAGAGGAAACAGAATATTTGAATAACCTTTGTCTTAGAACAAGAAATAGAAGAAGCCATAAATGAGCTCTAAAAAAAAAAAAAAAATTCCCAGGACCAGATGGATTTACAAGCAAATTCCACCAAACAACTTAATGAATGTCTAATATGAACTACTAAAAAATAGGTTGCGAGTCTCACCAAATTCTTTCTGTGACACAGATATGGTTTTGATACTTGATCCAGGGAAAGCAAAAAGAGAATGAGAACTGTAGGCCAATTTCCCTAATGAATATTGACGTAAAATGTGAAATTAAATACTAGCAAGAAGACTACAGCAATATATCATACATACAAAGATCATACACTATGACCAGGCTGAAATTATACAAGAAATGCAGGACTGGTTCAATATTAGAAAATTAAAAGCATAATAGACCATTTCAATAACAAGAACAACCAAAAAAATCAAATTATTACATCAACAGATGCAGAAAAGGCTTTTGACAAAATACAACACTCATTCCTATTAAATATACTAGAAAGCATAGGAATAAATGAAGCTTTTCTTAAAATGATTAGCAGGATTTACCTAAAACCGAGAGCAAGTGTTATCTTAATGGGGATAAACTGGAAGCCTTTCCAGTAATATCAGGGATGAAGCAAGGATTCCCATTATCACCATTATTATTCATTATTTTGCTAGAAATGCTAGCAATAGCAAGAAGATAAGGAAAAAAGTTGAAGGAATAGGAAAAAGCAACAAGGAAACAAAACTATCACTTTTTTGCAGATGGCATGATGGTATAGTAGAGAACCTAGGAGAATCAACTAAAAAGCTAGTTGAAACAATTAACAACTTTAGCAAAGTTGCAGGATATAAAATAAACCTACATAAATCATCCAAATTTCTACATATTACCAACAAAATCCAGCAGGAAAAGATAGAAATAGAAATTCCAATTAAAATAACTGCAGAACACATAAAATATTTGCAATTCTGCCTGCCAAGATACACCTAGGAACTATATGAATATCATTACAAAACACTTTTCACACAAATAAAGACAGATCTAAATAATTTGAAAAATATTAATTATTCATGAATAGACCAAGCCAATATGATAAAAATTAAAATACTCCCCAAACTAATTTACTTATTCAGTGCCAAGCCAATGAAACTACAAAAGAATCATTTTATAGAGCTAGAAGAAAGTACATCAAAATTCATCTGGAAGAACAAAAGGTCAAAAACATCAAAGGGGTCAATGAAAAAAAAAAGTGAAATAAGGAAGTCTAGCAGTTCTAGACCTGAAATTATACTACAGAGCAGTAATCATCAAAACAATCTGCTACTGGATAGAATGGTCAATCAATGGAATATATTAGGTACACAATATACAGAAGTAAATGACCACAGTAACCTCATGTTTGATAAACTCAAAGATCCAACCTATTAGTGTAAGAATTCACTAACTGACAGAAACTGCTGGGAAAACTGTAAAGCATTGTAGCAGGAACTAGACACAGACCAACAACTCACACAGTATACCAAGATAAGGTCAAAATGGGTACATGATTTAGACATAAAAAATGAGAACATAATAAAAATTAGGGGAGCATGAAAAAAACTGCCTGTCAGAACAATGGATAAGAGAGGAGTTCATAATAAAACAAGAAACAGAGAGAAGCATGGGAGGTAAAATGAATAGTTTTTTTTTTTTATATTGAATTTAAAAGTTTTTAATGCAGCCAAAATTACAAGGAAAGGAGGAAACTGGGGGGAGGGGGGGGGAGGGAGTAGAGGCATTTACAGCAAGTTTCTTTGCTAAGTGTCTCATTTCTCAAATATGTAGAGAACTGAGACAAATTTATAAAAATAAGACCCAGTTTTCAACTGATAAATGGTTAAAGGATATGGATAGGCTGAGGAAGAAATCAAAGTCATTAATAGTCATATGAAAAAATGCTTTAAGGGCAGAGCCAATATGGAGAGAAGCCAAGAAACTGCTGCAGCTCACCTCAGTTTCCCTTAGAAACAACATTAAATCAAAATCATAAGCAGATTCTGGAGTGACAGAACCTGCAAAAAGATGGAGTAAAACAATTTTCCAGCTTAAAAAACTTAGAAGGACTTCAATAAAGGTCTGTCTCGCTTGGGTAAAAGGGGACTGCAATTCCCAGACAAGCCAGGGGGAGCCTCTTAGCTACAGCACAGATCAGCAACCAAGGCCCTTGGTCCTGGTTCAGCAGCCAGAGGCACAGCAGATCAGCTGTGAGGCTTCCATCCCCAGAACAGAAGGCAAACTGCCAGCCCCAGAATCCAGGCAACAACAGGCATGACTAGGCCAGGTCACCCCAGCACAGTAAGCAAGCTGCCAGCACCTGAGGCCCCAATGCATAAAGCCAGTGACTCTGGCCCCTAGCATAAGAAACTTGGGACAGTGCCCCCTGTGCCCCAGGAGCAGAACTCAACTTTAAAAGCCACAAAATAGGCCAAAAAAAACCAAAAAACAAAAACGAGCAAGAAACGAAAAAGAACATTGACCAAAGAAACCTACTATGGCGACAGGGAAGATCAAAAGTCAAACTCTAAAGAGGACATTGTCAAAATGCCTAAATGTGAAGCCTCAAAGGAAAATATGAATGGGTCTCGAGCCCAAAAATTCTTTTTGGAAGAGCTCAAAAGGATTTTAAAACCCAATAAGGAAGAAGAAAATTCGGGAAAAGAAATGAGAGGTCTACAAAGAAAAAGTCAACAGCTTGGTAAAGGAAGGGCAAAAATTGACTAAAGTAAACAATTCCTTAAAAAATACAATTGATTAAATGGAAAAAAAAAAATCCACTCAAGAAAACAGCTCCTTAAAAAGTAGAATTGGCCAAATGGAAAAGGAGGTACAAAAACTAAATAAAGAAAATAATTCCTTAAAAATTAGAATTGAGCAAGTGGAAGCTAATGATTCTATGAGACATCAAGAAGCAGTCAAATAAAATCAAAAGAATGAAAAAAATAGAAGAAAATGTAAAATGTCTCATTGGAAAAACAACTGAGCTGGAAAATAGATCCAGGAGAGATAATTTAAGAATTATTGGACTACCTGACAACCATGATCAAAAAAAGAGCCTAGACAGCATCTTTCAAGAAATTATAAAGGAAAACCGCCATGATATCCTAGAACCAGAGTACAAAATAGTCATTGAAAGAATACATTGATCACCTCCTGAAAGAGATCCCCAAATGAAAACTCCAAGGAATATTGTAACCAAATTCCAGAATTATCAGGTCTAGGAGAAAATACTGCAAGCAGCCAGAAAGAAAATTCAAATATCAAGGAGGCACAGTAAGCATAACACAGAACTTAGAAGCTTCTTCATTAAAGGATCAGAGGGCTTGGAATATGATATTCCAGAAGGCAAAGGAGTTTGGATTACTTACACAAGAATCAACTACCCAGAAAAATTGAGCATATCTTTCAGGGGAAAAGATAGACATTCAGTGAAGAAGACTTTCAAATTTTCCTGATAAAAAGACCAGAGTTGAACAGAAAATTTAATCTTCAAATATAAGACTCAAAAGAAGCATAAAAAGTAAACAAGAAAGAAAAAACAGCATGTTAATCAATAAGGTCAAACTGTTTACATCCCTGCATGGGAAAATGATACTTGTAACTCTTGAGAACTATAGTAGGGCAGTTAGAAGGGGTATACATAGACAAGAAATCTATCCATTAAACCTCAGGTACACCCAATTCACTCTGGATCTCATGGATTGGAAGAACAGGAAAGACAGTGGCAGAATAGGTTAAATTACATCACATGGAGAGGCACAAAAGACCTATTACAGTAGAGGGAAAGAAAGAAGGGAGGTGAGCATTGTTTGAACTTACTCTCATCAGATTTGGCTCAAAGAGGGAATAAGATACACTCCCAATTGGGTATAGAAATTTAACTTACCCATAGGGAAGTAGGAGGGGAAAAATGGAGGGGGGTGTGGATAGAAGGGAGGGCAGACTGAGGGAGGCAGTGGTCAGAAGCAAAACATTGGTGAGCAGGGGCAGGGTGAAAGGAGAGAGAAAACTATAAAAAAGAGAGAAGGAAATACACAGTAATCATAACTGTGAATGTGAATGAGATGAACTCTCCCAGAAAACCAAAGCAGACAGCAGAGTAGGTTGAAAACCAGAATCCTACATTACGTTGTTTATAAGAAACACATCTGAAGCAGAGAGATACACACAGAATAAAGGTAAAAGGCTGGAACAAAATATATTATGTTTCAGGTAAAGTAAAAAAAAAAGGAGTAGCAATCCTAATCTTAGACAAAGCAAAAGCAAAAGTAGTTCTAATTAAAAGATAAGGAAGGAAACTACATTGTGCTAAAAGGTACCATAGACGATGAAGTAATAGTAATACTAAATATATATGCACCAAGTGGTATAGCATCCTAATTCTTAGAGGAGAAGTTAAGTGAGTTACAGGAAGAAACAGAGAGCAAAACTATACTGGTAGGGAACTTCTACCTCCCCTTCTCGGAAATATATATATATATATAACCACAAAATAAACAAGAAAGAAGGAGGTGAATAGAATTTTGGAAAAATTAGATATAATAGATCTCTGGAGAAAACTGAATGGAGACAGAAAGGAATATACCTTTTTCTCAGCAGTACATGGCACCTACACAAAAACTGACCATGTATTAGGGCATAAAAACCTCATATTCAAATTCAAAAAGGCAGAAATATTAAATGTATCCTTGTCAGATCATGATGCACTAAAATTATGCATAATAAAGGGTCATGGAAAGATAGACTAAAAATTAATTGGAAACTAAATAATGTAATCCTACAGAATGAGTGAGTCAAACAACAAATCATAGAAACAATCAATAACTTCATCCAAAAGAATGACAATAATGAGACAACATACCAAAACTTATGGCATGCAGCAAAGCAGTTCTTAGGAGAAATTGTATATCTCTAAATGCTTACATAAATATAAAAGAGAAAGAGGAGATCAATGAATTGGTCATGCAACAAAAAGAACAAAAGAACAAATTTAAAATCCCCAATTAAATACCAAATTAGAAATTCTGAAAATCAAAGGAGAGATTAATAGAACTGAAAGTAGGAAAACTATTGAACTAATAAATAAAATTAAGAACTGGCTTTGGTTAATTTGATTTTTTAAAAAAGAAGAAAACCAAATTACCAGTATAAAAAATGAAAAGGGGGAATTCACCACCAATGAAGAGGAAATTAGATCAGTAATTAGGAACCATTTTGTCGAACTGTATGCCAGTAAATCTGACAATCTTAGTGAAATGGATGAATATTTACAAAAATATAAATTGCACAGATTAACAGAAGAGGAAGTAAAATACTTAAATAACCCCATTTCAGAAAAAGAAATTGAACAAGCCATCAATGAACTACCTCAGAAAAAATCCCCATGGCCAGATGGATTTACAAGTGAATCCTACCAAACATTTAAAGAACAATTAATTCCAATACTATATAAACCATTTGGAAAGATAGATGAAGAAGGAGTTTTGCCAAATTTTTTTTATGACACAAGTATGGTGCTCATACCTAAACCAGAAAGAGCCAAAACAGAGAAAGAAAATTATAGGCCAATTTCCCTAATGAATATTGATTCAAAAAATTTAAATAAAACATTAGCAAAGAGACTACAGCAACTTATCACCAGGATAACACACTATGACCAGGTAGGCTTTATACCAGGAATGCAAGGTTGGTTCAATATGAGGAAAACTATCAGCATAGTTGACATACCAATAACAAAACTAACAGAAATTATATGATTATTTCAATAGATGCTTTTGACAAAATACAACACCCATTCCTATTAAAAACTCTAGAGAGCATTAGAAATAAATGGAGTTTTCCTTAAACTAAGTAGCATCTATCTAAAGCCATCAGCAAGCATCATATGTAATGGGAATAAGCTGGAAGCATTCCCGATAAAATCGAGGTAAAACAAGCATGTCCATTATCACCACTCTTACTCAATAATTGTACTAGAAATGTTAGCTTTAGCAATAAGAGAAAAAAAGAAATTCAAGGAATTTGAATAGGCAATGAGGAAACAAAACTATCATTCTTTGTAGAAGATATGATGGTATACTTACAGAATTCTAGAGAATTGACTAAAAAACTACGTGAAATAATTAACGGCTTTAGCAACGTTGCAAGATAGAAAAATAAACCCACATAAATCATCAGCATTTCTATATAATATTAACAAAGCCCAACAGCAAGAGATAGAAAGAGAAATTCCATTTAAAATAACAGTAGACAATATAAAATATTTGGGACCCTACCTGCCACAACAAACTAATGTGAACACAATTACAAAACACTTTTCACACAAATAAAGTCAGATCTAAGCAACTGGAAAAATATCAATTGCTCATGGGTAGGCTGAGCTAATATAATAAAAATGACAATTCTAAATGAATTAATTTACTTATTCAGTGCCATACCAATCAAACTACCAAAAAAGTATTTTATAGAGCTAGAAAAATGGTAACAAAATTCATCTGGAAGAACTAAAGGTCAACAACACCAAGGGAATTAGTGAAAAAAAATGCAAAGGAAGGTGGACTAGCTATACCAGATCTAAAACTATATTAAAAAATAGCAGTCATCAAAATTATTTGGTACAGACTAAGAAATAGAGTGACAGATCAGTGGAATAGGTTAGGTATGCAAGACACAGTAGTAAATGACTATAGTAATCTACTGTCTGACAAACCCAAAGACTCCAGCTTCTGGGATAAGAACTCACTATTTTATCAAAAACTGCTGGGAAAACTAGAAAATAATAGGCAGAAACTAAGCATAGACCAACATCTCATACTCTACACCAAGATAAGATTGATATGGGTACATGATTTGGACATAAAGGGTGAGACCATAAGCAAATTAGGAGAGCAAGGAATAGTTTACCTGTCAGATCTATAAAGAAGGGAAGAATTTATGACCAAACAAGAGATACAGTATGAAATGCAAAATGGATAATTTTGATTATATTAAATTAAAAAGGTTTTGCACAAACAAAACCAATGCAACCAAGATTAGAAGGAAAGCAGAAAGCTGGGAAACAATCTTTATAACAAGTGTCTCTGATAAAGGCCTTTTTTCTCAAATATATAGAGAACTGAGTCAGATTCATAAGGATATAAGTCATTCCTCAATTGATAAATGGTGAAAGGATAAAAACAGGTCGTTTTCAGAGGAAGAAACTAAAGCTATGTATAGTCATATGAAAAAATGCTCTAAATTACTACCGATTATATAAATGCAAATTAAAACAACTTTGAGGTACCACCTCACACCTATCAGATTGGCTTGTGTGGCAGAAAAGAAAAATGATATATGTTGAAGAAGATGTTGGAAAATTGGAACACTAATGCATGGAGTTGTGAACTCATCCAACCATCCTGGAGAGCAATTTGGAACTATGCCCAAAGGGCTGTAAAACTGTGCACACCTTTGACTCAGCAATACCACTACTAGGTCTGTATCCCAAAGAGATCATAAAAAAGGGAAAAGGACCCACATATACAAAAATATTTATAGCTGCTCTTTTTGTGGTGGCAAAGAATTGGAAATTGAAGGGATGCCCATCAGTTGGGGAATAGCTGGACAAATTGTGGTATATGAATGTAATGGAATACTATTGTTCTATAAGAAATGATGAGCAGGAGGATTTCAGAAAGAACTTGGAAGATTTATATGAACTGATCCTGAGTGAAGTGAGCAGAACCAGGAGAACACTGTGCACAGTAACAGCAACATTGTACAACGTAATGATAGACTTAGCTCTTCTCAGTAGTACAAGATCCAAGACAATTCCAAAAGACTCATGATGGAAAAGGCTATCCACACCCAGAGAAAGAACTATGGATTCTGAATGCAGATCAAAGCATACTATTTTCCCTTTTTTTCTTTCTCATAGTTTTTCTCTTTTGTCCTGGTTCTTCTTTCACAACATGACTAACGTCAAAATATGTTTAACATGATTGTACGTGTATAACCCGTATTAGATTACTTGTTGTCTTAGGGGAGGGGTGGGAAGGAAAGAAAGAAGGAGAAAAATTTAGAACTCCAAATCTTATAAAAATGAATGTTGGAAACTATCTTTACATGTTATTGGAAAAAATTAAAATACTATTAAGTGAAAAAAAAAACCAAAGAACTGGACATTTGGCGGGGATACCCATCAATTGGGGAATAGCTGAACAAGTTGTGGTATATGACTGTAATGGAATACTGTTGTGGTATAAGAAACAATGAAGGGGATGGTTTCAGAAAAACTTGGGGGAAAATTATATGAACTGATGCAAAGTAAAGTGAGCAGAACCAGGAGAATACTGTAGACAATAAGAGCAATATTGTAATGATGATCAACTATGAAAGACTTAGCTACTTTGTTCAATACAATGATCCATGACTATTCCAAGACTTATGATAAAAAAAAAATTCTTTTGACCTCCAAATTGAGAACTGATGCACTCTGAGAGCAGATTGAAACAGTTTCCCTTTTCTTTATTTTCCTTGGATGTTGGTTTTGCAATATTGCTAATGAAAGATTTTGTTTTGCGTGATTTCATATATATAATGGGTATCATGTTTCTTGCCTTCTCAATGTGTGGGAGAGAGGTATAGGAAGGAAGAGAATTTGGAAATGAAAATCAAAATTTTTAAAAAGAAAAAATACAAAAAAGGCAGCAAAAGATAGTTCAGATGGAGACAGACAAAAGGGTCAATTTTGTTACTACTATCATGTTAAATTTAGCTTATGCTTTTTAAAACAAATTATATATCAGAAGTTCACTGTTTCATATGAAATTCTTATTTTTCATATACTGAATTGCTATTGTTTGTAGATTCTAAATTGATAATTTTAAAATATCTATCTAAAAAAAATCTAAGTCCTGAAACAAAAAGAAAAGAAAAGAAAAGGAAAGGAAAGCTCAGTTGAAGACTCCAACTCTTCCTAAGGGCATGTGATGATGAAACTGGAAGGAAGACAACAGGCAAAAAAGGGAAATGATATGCAAAGAATGTTAATAACAATCTTCTCCATTAAAGTCAGTGAACTACAGCTATTCACTAATATCACAGTCTTGAATGTGCTTATAAAGGAATAGGAAATGGACCTGAGGAAAACAATGATGGGAAAAGCCATGAAATTAGAACAACTATGTACAGAAGAGAAGGTAGCTAGGTGGCTCATTGGATAGAGTGCCAGGCCTGAAGTGAGGAAGACTGGTCTTCCTGAGTTCAAATCTGGCTTCAGATACTTACTACCCATGTGACCTTGGGCAAGTCACTTACCCTTGTTTGTCTCAGTTTCCTCATCTGTAAAATGAGTTGCAGAAGGAAATGGCAAACCACTCCAGTATCTCTGCCAAGAAAACCCCAAATGAGGTCACAAAGAGTAGGACATGACAGAACAACACTACTTAGGGCAGCTAGGTGGCACAGTGGATAGAGTACTGGTCCTGGAGTCAGGAAGATTCATCTTCCTGAGTTCAAATTTGGCCTCAGATAAGTATCTGAGCTGGAGAAGGAAATGGCAAACCACTCCACTATCTTTGTGAAGAAAACCCCAAATAGGGTCATGAAGAGTTGGACATTATTGAACAACAATGACAAACGTACTGTGGAGGTCCTTGACAATTTTGAGGACTCTGAGAAATTAATCCCCAAGTTATTTAAAGGAAGATACTAAAGATTGGTGAGGGGGATTGGACCTTATGATTGTTCAAAATAGCAAGAAAATATCAATATCTATTGACCCTTATGTCCATATTCCCATTTCTATAAATTATTTGAGAATGTATGTACAAAGTGAGGGCCTCCTTGATGTGAGTACTAGAAGGGGGTAAGTGACTAGTCAAGTCAAGTCAAACTTCTGAAGACTTCTTCCTTAAGTGCCTGCTATGTGCTAGGCAGTGTATTAAGTCCTGGGAATACAAAGAATAGGAAAACATAATCTCTGTTCTCAAGGAGCTCACAATCTAATTGGGGGAGGGGGTGTAAGTGCAAGTGGTTTTCCAAGATCCATAGCCATAACAATCTCTTGTTCCTAGGTGTTAGATATGAGTTCAAAACATCTCCACCACCCGTATAGATTGTAAGGGCCAAGTGTCACCTGTTTAGATTGTAAAGGTCAGGACCCTGGAGGGGTGGAGTGTAGGTATAAAGCAGGTGGGCACCAGTCAGTGAGTGGGGAACCTTTAAGGTTAAAATGCACAAGCTAGGATGCAGCATGTGCCTTGATCAGCCCCCGTCAAGACCTGAGGGGAATCTGTGTTTGCCTCAGCTGGTCCCCACTGAGGCTTGAGGGGATTCAAGGGAATACACAAGTTGTGCCTGTCTCCACTGGCCCCATAGAGATGTAGAGAGAGTTGTTCCCTCCTCCCCAGCCACTGTGAGGATGATTAGGGAATGCTATAAGAGTTGGTGCTCAGCAACCCTTGTGAGAAGGTTAGATAGAATAAAGTCTGCATTGTTTAATTGTTAACAACTGGACTTTCCCAAGGTCACATTAAGTGGAAGAATAAGAATTTGAATCCACATTCGCTGACATACAAATCCAGCTGTTTCTGTTTCTTTCCAAAAAAGGAACCTAAAAGAAAAGTGTAAATACATTAGGAATTGATCATAAGATGAAACAGATTTAGTTCTTATGTAATATTTAGAAATGTATAAAAAATGACTGAGGAGGTCAGCTCACTTCTATATGGGAATAAAGACTAGACCAGGGATTGATTGTTATAGGAAATTGTGTGGGCGAAGAAACTCCCTTTATCAATGCAGGTTATCAGCACCTTCCCTGTAATTTATAATCTTAGGGAGCTGCCTAGAGATTGGGAGGGTAAGTGACTTACCCAGGGTCACATAGCTAGTATGTGACAAAGGTAAGATAAGAACCTAGATCTTCCAGGTTTTGAGGTTGGCTTTCCATTTATTACCCCTTATTACCTCTGTGTTACCTTTATACAGTATGTGTGTTTAGAAATCACTTCATTTTCATAGATAGGATAACCCTCATTTTACAGATAAAGAAACTGAGGCTGAAAGACACCAGGACTTGCCCACAGTCACACAGGGAGTGTCAAGGAAAAAATTGGAACATAGGCCTCTGTTCACTAAAGCACGCCATATTGGATTTGTTACATCCATTTTTTTAATGAATAAAACCATACTGTATTATTACACTATTAAGATCCCTGACTTTGACTTTAAAAAAATAGAAACCATAGGATTAGCACATGGCAGTGGCACTAAATTTTGTTGGATTCCATCATGGAGTCTAAAACGCTAACTTTTAAATTCTGTATTCATAGTTTTTATTGACCTTAACTGGCCACATTAAGCTGCTAATGGTTTTCCTACACACCAGATGAAACAAAGAGTGGGAGACATTTAACTGTGAAATGTGTCATCCTCCAGGAGCTCCATCCAATTGTTTGTGCCCACCAGCTACAATAAAGTGAATGCATCCACACACATAAAATAGTGCACTGGTTTTGTGGAGGTTTATTTACTATTCTAATGGTTATTTCAGAGAAGCCAAGGCTTTAAATGACAACCACATGGATAATTACAGTGTAATGTGTTTGCTTTTCAATTTCATCAGGTTTAATTCCACATCCACTAAGGAAACTAGCATTCACTCCACAAATGCTATCGTCGTACCACATGATTGAAAAGGAAATGAATTCTTTTTGCTAAAACTTTAACGTCTGAACATGCCGTGCCTGACACCCACCTACTCGTCTCTCAAGCTTTCCTTTAATGGTATTGCTAGATTTTGAAAACCATTTACTTTCTACTGATAAATTAACTTTTCTGTACAGACAGAAACCTGTAATTTTTTGTGCCAAAGAAAAATGAGGTTGTTTTATCTGGTTAGGACCCAAGTATGTAGTTCTTGAAAATTCTGAATTTCTAATGACTTTAAAGAGAATTTGACACTTTTTGTTATTCACTCGTTTCAGTCATGTGGGAGAGCAGGTTCCGGAGTGAAAGAATTCACTTGGACCTTTTAGCCAATGGGAGCTTTTTATTTTACGTGAAAAAGCATCATGGGCCTTCTTAGCAAGAAAGCTAAATGAGACCCTGATACTTGGGGGAGTTATGCTTATATAGAGATGTTCAGGATGATGATGTAATTTTTAGGGTTTCTTATGGGGGTTAGAGATTTAGGGACAGGATAAATACAAACGAGATGAGTAAGATGGTCACTTGCAAGATAAGGAAAAATTGTCATGACAAGAGTGAGGAAGATGAATGACAGGATAGGAAACACAGGATAAGGGGGAACAAAAGCAATTCTTTTGGTACGAGTTGTACAGTATTTCAAGATAAGGAGAAAAGGGCATTAAAACACCCTCAAGTTACAGGATCTCAAGTTATAGGATCAGCTACAGAATCAACCTCAAAGCCCCTCAGGGGGCCTGGGAAAGTAAACCTTACTATTAACCCTTAGGGCACTATTTGTATCCACATCAACCCCATTTGGGGTTTTCTTGGCAAAGATACTATGGTGGCTTGCCATTTCCTTCTGGGACTGATAACCTGAATTCTCACTTTGTGTGGAATTGCCTATTTGGCTCCAAAGTACTGAATAGCATCTATGTGGTATTTACTTAGGCAAAACATTTTAAAATCATATGACTCTTTGTATGCAAATCAGAGTACTCTAACCAAACACAATTCAGTGAACTTGTCGCATACCCTACCTCCAAAATGGCATATACTCCACAAATTGTTAATGTTTAAGTTTGGAATTTTTTTTTTTATACTTACATTTTAGTCATCCAGTCAGTCAACAAGCTTTTATCAAACTCTTATGTGCCAAGCGTTGTAGTAAGTGTTGGGGATACAGAGAAAGGCACAAACAATTCGTGCCTTCACAGAGCGCACATTTGAATGGGGTAGCCAACACGTAAAAAATCAGGTGTGCTGAAGTGAGTTGAAGATGTATGTGTGTGTGCGTGTGTGCGCACCCACGCGCTCATGTGTTGAAGATAGCAGTAGGAAGGCCCAAGCCACTACAACTAGGAAAAGACTCAAATGACTCCGTTTGGGTTCCCTTGGCAAAGATACTGGAGTGGTTCACCATTTCCTTCTCCAGCTCAGATACTTATCTGAGGCCAGATGTGAACTCGGGAAGATGAATCTTCCTGACTCCAGAACCAGCACTCTGTCCACTGTTCCACCTAACTGCCCTAAGCAGTGGTGTTGTTCAGTCGTGTCCTACTCTTTGTGACCCCATTTGGGGTTTTCTTGGCAGAGACGCTGGAGTGGTTTGCCATTTCCATCTGATAATCTGCCCACCTCAAATCTCTTGCCACTCCAACCCATCCTGATCTTCCTAAAGCACAGGTTTGACCATATCATCCTCTCTCCCTCCCTCCCATTCAATAAACTCCAATAGCTCCTCATTGCCTCTAGGATCAAATATAAAATCCTGTTTGGCCTTTAAAGTCCATCATAACCTGGCTCCCTCCCACCTTTCCAGTCTTACACTTTCCTCCTGTCCACATACTCTGAAAGCCAGTGATCACTGGCCTCTTGGCTCCTTCTCTCATAAGACACTCCATTGCCAAACCTGACTCTTCCCCTCCTCATCTCTGTTTCCTGGCTTCCTTCAAGGCTCTACTAAAATCTTACTTTCTTTAAGAAGCCTTTCCCAGTCTCCCTTAATGTTAGAACTTCCCCTCTGAGATTATCTCCAATTTATCCTGTTTATATCTTGTTTGTACATAGTTACTTGCATATTATCTTCTCCATTAGGAAGCCAAGTCCCCGCAGATCAGGGACTAACTTCCTGTTTGTATTTGCATTCACAAATGCTTTCCTGGCACAGAATCCGGGTTAATAAATGCTTGTTGACTTGATTTAACCTTTACTCTGTCCACCCAAAAAGGGGGAAAAATGCAAAAGTTAAAGATTATGTCAGTAACAAAGTCTGATGTCATATAATTACAATGGATGATTGAGCAAGACCCAGCCATGTCATCTCAGTGCTCCGGAAAAATGTGAGGTAAGCTACATCAACTGTTCCCATTGAAAACCATCCAGAAATAAAAATCTGCATTTAGATGATATGATCAAAAGCAGTCTTAGCCTGAGCCTGATTCCGCTGACCGTATTTCATCACAAGCCAAGGCCCGGGTGGAGGCTGTGGAGGACAGTCAGGGACAAGTCTCCAGATCCCCCCACCCCTCGCCTGCCTCCCTTCACCTCAGTTCCCCTGCTTGCTCCCCAAAGCTGGTCTTCTGGATGCCATTTACAGCAATATTTTGCCCCAGAGGGAGAGTGTTTACACTGAGATTGCATGTGACAATAGCATTAAGAAATTTAATGCCCAAGCTCATGGGCATCATAGGTTCATTTTATTGCCAGTAACAATGATCTGTTAGTGACAAATAACGGGCTGCTCATTTCAGAATATTTTTTTCCATTTTGTTTATCCCCCATTAAAAACGACTATTGTGCTTACTGCAGACTGCTTCCTTCTATGCCTCTGGGGCCATAAAAAGCTAGGGAATCCTTCTGCCACTCTGAAATAAAAAAAAAAGGCAGATTTCCTTCTCAGACTTGCTACCAGACTCTGTGATTCTAGGTGGGGGGACCTGTCTTATTCCCAGTTCTAAATTTCCTAGGGCACATGGAGTAGGACAGACGAGAGCTAGCTGGGAGAGCCTTGAGTCATTATGAAAAGTCTTTACTAATTGGTAGTGGCACCAAGTGAAGACAGTCTAAGTCAACAGAGAGAGGGCCATATTTCCATAAACCAGCCCTTTACTCTGGCGCCATAATACAAAGCCCTCCCAAGCTTAACACTCAGCAGCCACTCCCTGATGAGCCTCTGGAAGTGCATCTAAACACTGTGACCTAAAGGTTCATTTTTGTAGCCATTACCTCTTTGTCAAGAAGGCATAGATTGGTATTCTTTTTTGTGTCGTTGGGCAGACAGGCAAGAGGGTCTGAATATCTTTAATAATTCTAATAGCACTTTAAAAGATTCCATACACTCCAAGAACTAACACCAATAGGAAGGAATTTGTTGTGCCATATCATAAATAAGATGCCAGCAAGGAATTATAGACTTTCAGAGTCGGAAGAGACCTCAGAGGTCATCTAGCCCATACTGTGATCGAAAACAAATGCCCTCTATAGAAGTGATTCCCATTCAGTGGTTCAAGAACCCCACTGCACAATAATAGCCCAAGAGGATCATGCTAAAAATTCTTAAATATCACTTGAAGCAATAAATAATTACCCCATCGTGTTATAAATATACAGGGTATCCCAAAAGTCTTAGTGCAGTAGACTTCTGGGACACACTGTATTTTCCCTCTGTGACAATAAGCTTTTATATGTTTGAAGCATTAGAGGTCTGTAGTTACTGTAAGCACTCATTGAATAAATCTAAAAGCATCGTGACTAGTATATTAAATAATCCTGGAGATTCACAACACCTTTTTTTGTTGTTGCTGAAAAGAATTCAAGGAGCAAAAAAAAAAAGTCAAGAATCACTGGTCTACAACATCCTCAACATCTGATCATTCAAACTCCAACCTGAGCCTTGATCCTTTTTTTTTCTTGACTTTACTTATTTCTCTCCCATTCATTCATTTAATCCATTCATTCATTTGTTTGTCCATTTAGTCAGTTTTATTCATTCCTCAATAAACCACCTCTTTCCTTCCACAGTAGAACCATCCCTTAGAACAAAATAAAATCACCCAACACGGGGCAGATATCTGACAGTACAGGCAAAATTGCACATCCATAGTCTTTTACCTGTTTACCAAGAGGAAGAAAGTGTGTTTCATCATCTATCCTGGAGGACTGAGAGAGCTCACCTTGTGTTTAGTGAGAGGTCAGCAGCCTTTTAGAGTTTTGTTTTTTACATTCTCACTTTGGCAGTCATTGTGTATAGTGTTCCCCTGGTTCACTGAGGCATTTCGTTCTTCAAAGATATTTCTTGTTCAGCTCTTTGTGGCACCTTCATTTGGAAAGTGAGCAATTCTACATAATCAGTGCTTTCATTTTTAGATAGGGAATTATGAGCATTTAGGTAAAGGTGACTATATCTGAATCAATTAATTACTGAGTCAATTAGGAATACTGAAATCCTTTAGTTTTGCTTTCTGGGAACTGTATTCATTGGTTCCATTTAGTGTGACATTAAAGAGTTGATTGAAGAGGTCAGAATGATTATTGCTCTTCCATTTCTAACACTCGAATCTGTGGTTCTATCTATTGCAAATGCAGCCTAAAAGCATTACTATTAATAATATATGCTATTTAACATCATCATTGTGGTTATTATTAATAATGCCAATGCTGCACAAAAAAAGTAATAATACCAATCCTGCTTGAGGTTTAATAATAACAGCCCACATTTACATAGCAATTAGATTTACAAAAGCAGTTGCCTCACAACAACCCTGTGAGATAAGTATAAGATAAGGTTTCTCACCCCCATTTTACAGATGAAAACCAAGGCTCAAGGAAGATGCCACCTATTCATAGGCAAATGCAAGATACAGAGCCAGTAATGGAATTTAAGTCTTTCATAAAGGCCCAAACGTCATATTCTGAACTTGAATATTCTGAAGTCTGCATATAGCATGTTGTAGCAGCAATTCTGTCCTCATACAGCCGACTGAAATTTTAGAGAACATCACTAAAAATGTTAATGAGCACATCTGGGGGGTAATTGACAATTTCCCCCAAGAATATGTTATTGTTATTTCTGAAGCTATTTTAAATAATAAAGTTTATGCTGCCACTAAAATATTGCAAATGCTTTCTTGGTGGTTATTTTTCATAGATCCATCAATTTATGATTTGGCTATATTCCCAATGGGACTCCAGGGTTTGGAGAGTAGACTGCCTTCTTTTCAACTAATCAAAGGCAGAGCTGGGACTCTTTGTCAAAAGGGATAGAGGATGATTGACTGACTCAAATAGAAAAAAAGATAGACATTTATATTGAAATAACTTTCTAGATGGAAGCTACCTTCTAAAGTATCTTCCTATCACATTGTAATTTTTTTTTAATTTAAATGCTGAACTATAATAATGAAAGAAGTATAGAAAGGAGAGAATGGCTTGATTCAATGGATTCTGATGATGCTAATGAAAGCTATAATTTTCCAGGTCTAGAAGTCAAATTTTCTAATTATATCCAGTGACCCAATCATATATTCATTGACTTTTGATCGCCCAAAAGGTTGAGGGCTAGAAATCACACATGCAAATGGACAGAGAGAGACAATTTCATGGCTTGGTATTTTTCTAGAATTCCCTGATAGGATCGTTTCAGTTATGAACTCAGATGATTTGGAGAAGTAGTCAAAAATGTTAAAAGATTAATTTTTTAAAAGGTGAATTTTTCAAAAAGTACCTGTAGAGGGTAAGAAGTGTCATGCCGGAAGTAGTTGGATGGACCTTAATAGGAAAGGCAGTGTTGTATAATTAAAAAAGCCCCAAATTGAGTTGGGTTGGGTAATTCATTTCTTCTCTCTGGACTATTTATTCTTCTATTCTGGACCTCAGTTTCCTCATGAGTAAAATTAGGGCACTGGATTAGCATTAGATTAGCTTCAATGCCCTTTCCATCTTCCTCCTTCTTGCCTTCCATATTCCAAATTCTATGAATCTGTGAAGTGGGAGTCCAGTTAGGCACGAGAGAAGGGGAAGCAGAAAAGATACTACATATCAAGGCCAGCAAAGGTAAGGTAGAGAAGACTAAGCAAGTGTTCTAGATCTAGGCAGGCAAAGAAGGTCTAGAATCTAGAGGTTAGAGAATCAGCAGGAATAGGCATTTGAGTTTAACAGAAGAAAGATATGTGTCCCAGTAGATCGCAAAATGAGTACAAAACACAATTACACTGCTGATATTAAAGAAATGGTTGCTAAGGAAAACTCAAAGTTTGTAGCAAAAAACAATCTTATAATTGTAAGGAAAAGACTAAAAGCATTCAACCAGTACCAAAAAAAGTACAGCAAGCTTTTCCCTGGTAGATGTTGCTACCTAAAACAATTGTAGCATCCTGGAATTTTAGAGCTGGCAGGGACCTTAGCAATCATCAGGTCCCTCATTTACATCTGAGACCTCCTAGAAACTTGCTGAAGAGCATCTAACTAGCTGATGGTACTCATTAACTTTTTTCAGTGTCTGTGGAGAGAAAGGGTTGGGAAATAAATGCATTTCTAAGTACTTTAGATTACAGGTGGAATCACTTTAGGCAGTAAATGCAATCCTTAGAATGCTATGTAAAAATCGGATTGATATAAATCAAACTGTTTCCCCACTGACTGACACCATAATTACAGAAACAGTTTATTTCTGACTGGTCTCCAATTATCAAGGTCTCTTTACTCTTCAGTTTTAAGTTTCTCGGTGCCATAGCTTCTCTATTATCATAATAATAACTATCAGTTTTATGGCACTTTAAGGTCTGCACAGTGTTTATATATGTCATTTCATTTGACCCGTATAACAACCTTGTCAGGTACATGCTGTTTTGTTGTTGTTGTCATTCAGTCGTTTCAGTCAGGACTGACTCTTTGTGACACCATTTGGGGGTTTTTTGGTGAAGATACTGGAGTGGTTTGTCATTTCCTTCTCCAGCTCATTTTGCAGATGAGGAAACCGAGACAAACAGGGTTAAGTGACCTGCCCAGCGTCACACAGCTAGTAAGTGTCTGAGGCTGGATTTGAACTCATGAAGACGAGTCTTCCTGACTCCAGACCCAGCACTCTATCCATTGTGCCACCTATCTGCCCAGATGCTATTATTATCATCCCCATTTTACAGTTGAAGAAACTGAGGCATAGAAACATTAAATAAGTTGCCCAGCATTAGGGTTAGTAAGTTTCTGAGGCAAGATTTAAACTCAGAGTCTTCCTGTCTCCAAATCCAACACTCTGACCACTACATCTAGCTACCTAATTGATTATTATTTCAACACTTCAGTGCAAGAGAAGTAGTGGGGTTGGACTTTGATCCTAGGCTAAAGGCTGTCTGTGTTTTTCACGGTAGTATATAAATTCCTTGAGGATGCCACATAGTAGGTACTTTTGTGTTGAATTCCTGTTTTAAACCGTGTCTTTGAGTGGCCAGCCCTGGACCTGAGCCTATCCAATGTCTGATCACATTTTCAGTATGCTAGCTCAACCTAAGGGTCTTCGGTCTGCCACTCCCTCTGTCTATTCATTTTAATAAAGTAATATTAGGGCCTGAATGTATTCAGTGTATCTATATCCATCACTGGTCACAAGCATGACCCAATTCATACATGCTTGGGATTCAGCAATTTCATTAGAATCACTTGTTATACTTAGCAAATCAATCATCCCAAAGAAATAATTGCCTCTCCACCACCTTCCTCCTTATATCACTTTTTGTTTCCCTAACAACAAGCGCATACCTAAGAAGGGCTGAACAAGCTGTATTTTATTTGGACTGATGGACAAAGCCTGCAAGGTGGACTTAGCCTATGCTAACCTAGAAATGGTGACAAGGCTCATTCATTGCTTCCGCCCTGAATATTCTAATTCTAAATATCCAAGCTCATATCAACTCTATCCTAATGAGCTAGCGCTGCGATGCAATCATAAAATCACTGTTTGGTGCACTTCAACCTAATTAGCAGTTCTTCCTGGAAAGAGACCACGAGACCACAAAAAAGATTTTGCTTATGTTACAAGTCTGAAAGTGAGAAACAATCTATAGTACTCTAAAGTTAATTAAATGGAAAATAATTTACCAAGTGATGTTCACAAATACCAACAATTTTCTGACCAGTTGATATCACCAGCACTTTGGTGTTTTTACTATTATGTAACCTTCATTCAGTAGACGTTATAGAAGAATTACTGGATTTGGAATCAGAGGCCTTGGGTTCAAATTCCAACATCAACAACATGTGGATGTGTGGCCTTGGACAAGTAATTATCCCTCTCTTGATACAGTTTCTTCATTCATAAAATAAGGAGATGGAATTAGATGACCCCTGTAGGTCTCAATCCGGTGGGAGGGATGTGCCAAGCACACCTGTGCAAAGAGATATCCTGCCACATTGGCTTTTAAAAGGGATTGTTAAGGGAGAAACAATGGTGACCTAATTTGTTGTCCAACTGTTTACCCACCAGGCTCACCCTACACCATTCATCCTTGAAAGGTTGTTGATAAATAGGCAGCAGCTACCAATCTATGAAAAAACCCAACAGATTTTGTCCCTACTCTAAAGGGACAGAACTAGAGAGAGATCAGTGGGAAGTAAGGTAGTTGAGATCTATGCTAGCAGCTCGAAGGCTCGACATGTAATTTTCTGTCTCCTCTATGCCTTTGTATCTGCAACCAAAAGAATAAGCTCAAGTTTCCTAAACTGGTCATGAATTATATGCATGATCAAGCATGAATATATACTGATCCCTACTATTCTCATGATCCAGGGCTCAATGAGCTAGTCGTGGCTGGGGCCAGACACATGGACTTCAGCTCGGAATAGAATAGGCGGTGATCATTCTTGTTTCTATCTTCTGTACCTGTCTTTTGAAAATCTAAGTTAGTTTCTAAATTCCCTGTGCATCAATGTTGGTCTCTTTAACAAACTCCTATTTTTTTCCCTTTTCATCAGAATTATTTCTCTTTATGCCTTCAGAATTTCATTCTTGAGACTCCCCAACCCTCTGGGCTTCCCCTGTGCAAATTTAGTTCTTGGGGTCTTACCGGTTTTTAAGGAACCTTCTGAAGCCTGCTCTCCAGAATCCCTTTTGCATTTGAGAAGGGCTGGGTCCAGGGACCAATTGGCATGCATGGTCTATGTCGGTTACCTATGAGTATACTCCTGCTTTTATTACCTTTAATCTGATTAAATGCTTTGTTAGTTAATGACCTTGGGAGAGGTGAGTCAATTGGGCACACAGCCAGGGTAATGAATGAGAATGCTACTCTCCTAAGTGCAGAAGAGAAAAGGGTATGTGGGGGCGGCACGGGGGGCGGGAAGGATAATTTTGTGTTTGTTCCACATTACTTTCCAAAAGGTTCCAAGTATCTTATTATATATAGTATCTCATAAATCCTAATATCCTTGTGAGGTAAATGGAAAGTATTACTGTCCTCATCTTACAGGCGGAGGAGTATGAGGCATGCGAAAGTTAAGTGACTTCTCCAAGATCTCCAAGATTGCCATTATCCTGGACTCATCACTCTCCCTCATCCTACAAAGCCAATCAGTGGTTAAATCTTGCGTCTCAACCTCCATAACATCTCCCAATTCTATACCTTCAGGCCCAGTCTCTCCCCTGAACAGAATATCACTGCTAGGGGTTATAAAAAGCATATTCCAATTTAGCATCTAGCACAGTGCTTTGCACACAGTAGAAATAAAAAAGAGACAGTCACAGATTTAGAAGAAAAAAAACAGTTTGAAATCCACCCAATTTTACTACCATCTATGCAACATCTCTCCATCTTGTTCATAAGAATCACAAAAAATTTTGTCAAATGCTTTGTTAAAATCTAGATAAACTATATCCATAGTGTTCCTCTCATTTACTAGTCTGATAACCCTGTCAAAAAGGAAACCAAAGTTAGTCTCATATGACCAGTTTTTCGATGAAGCCATTGTTGGCTTGGAGCAGTCACTATTCTCTTTTCTATATGTTTGCTAACTGTCCTTTTGATGGTACTGTCTGTATGTTGTAGAATTTTGTCTTTAATAATAGCTATTAATAATAATAGCTAATATATTTATGGATATATATATATATATATCTTGTGTTTCCTATGTGCCAAGCCAATGCTAATTAATTGAAGTTAAGGTCACTGGCCTATAGTTTGCAGATTCCATTCTCTTCCCTTTTTGGAGAATTGAGACATTTGCCCTTCTCCAATTTATGACATTTCTCTTGTACTCAAAGGTTTTTCAAAGCTCATGGACTGCTGCCCATCAATTGTCTGTTCTTTGATCATGCTGAGATATAACTCAACTGGATCTGGTGACTTGAACTCATAAAAGTTGGTTAGGTGCTTTCTTACTATCTTCTTGTTTTTCTAGGCTATTCACCATTTTTGTTCTCACCTTTCCAAGTCCAAAGATCATTCTTCTGGCACATAGTAGGTACTTTATAAATTCTTGTTGTCTGGCAAGGAAAAAAGTGAAATGAGAGATGAGCTACTCTGCCTTTGTTCCATTGACTACTATTATCACATACACCCAAGTAGTGGTCCTTTCTCTTCTTTGATCCTTTTTTCTTTAATACTGCTTTAAAACCCCACTTCTTTTTTGTTTCTTTTTCTTCCCTTTCCTTTCAAGTTTCACCTTTTTCTGAGTATGATTACTCTTGGTGCTATTCTTATAGAAGTCTGTCATGCATTGGTATTCACCCTTGCTTCCATTTTCCTATACCTGTCTTTTGAAAATCTAAGTTAGTTGACAAAGTCCCTGTGCATCAACGTTGGTCTTTAAATCTTTAAATAATTTTTTCCCTCTTCATCAGACTTATTTCTCTTTGTGTCTTCAGGATTTCCTTCTTGAGAGTTCTTCAGCCCTCTAGCCTCTCCCTATATATAACTTTCTGAGAAACCCTTTGAAATTTGATCACCAGAAATGTAGGGTATATGTCATACTATGCTCAACTTTCTTCTCCTCTATCACAAATTCTAAGGTGGAATGCCCAGATCCTCCAATGGTTCCCATCATTTTCACCCAAGAAACTAGCTCTTCTTTCAGATCTAGAAGAGAAGTTAGTCTTGCTGGTTCCTCCACCTTTTGAAAGATGAAATAAATAACACAAGTAAAAAAATTATTAGTGGCTTTGTTTTATTGGTGAGCAGACAACTGGATAATTGAAGCACCCCATCATTTATTTACTATACCTTTCCAAATACCTCATCTACTTCCTCCTTCTGCCCATCTGGCTTACAGTATACTATGATGACAAAATCCCTTTTGTTTCAGCTACCATTGACCCTCACCCAAATATTCTTCACCATTGCTTCCTTCTACTGGCCCCTAGATACTCACATAAGTATCAACCAATCAATAAATGTATCTTCTTAATATACAAAACTAGTAACACGTCTTCTTCCCTCCCCTCCCCACACACCTTTTATCTATCTTATTCCTGTTGAATAAAGTACAGCCTTCCAGAGACTTATGCACCTCATGCATCTCATCCCACCAAGTGTCAGTGATAGCTATAAAGTCAAGTTACCTCCTTGAATTATGATTTTTTGAATTAATTTTGCCTGCCAGTCATACTTTTTGCATTTATGTGCAGATATCTGAGGACATGGGTTTTATTGCTGGCTCCTTTCTTAGAACCAGCTCTCATTATCTAGCAATAGCTATCTACCATTTCTGTTGTTTTGGTTTTTTTTATTTATACCTACTTTCCACCATTAGTACTATCTTGGTCAATTACCACTAGCCTGATTTCACTCTCCTCCCTCCCTAATCTCAACCCAATAATTTGTCATTTTTAACTCCACATTGTCCTCTACTCTTAAATCCCTTGTACCTCTGCCCTAATGATTCCAACCGTAGGCCTGGATTTCTTCCAACATCTGTCTCCTCCTGTCCTCCTCAGGGACTCCTTAATGCAGCTGGAGGAATGACTTATGAGGATTGGGAATATTACAAATTCATGCTAACCAACTTTGACTGAGTCCTCACTACAGCAAGGCAGGATTTTGTTTTGCTTTTTTTTATTCCTCCTTAACTGATTCCCCATCTTACCTATAGAAGCTTTTCCAAACTTATTCCCTCCTTAAGCCTTCTATACCTTCTCTCTTCACTCTCTTTCCACTAAGGTCCTTGCCCCTTACCTCACTGAGAAGACTGAGGCCACTTAATCTTCATCTCAAAGCCTCTTGATATCTTCTCCCACTCTCTACTCCTTTCTCCAGTCTCTGACAAAGAGGTGGCTCTTCTCTTTGCCAAATCCAGCCCCTCTACACTTGTACTTGAGCCCATCCTTTCCTTTCTTCTCAAACAGATTGTCTCCTCAATCATCCCTATTCTCTCTTGAATCTTTAATCTCCTCTATTTATTTAATATATTTTATTTTACCCCCAATACATATTAAAAACAATCTTTAATATTTTTTTTAAAGTTTTGAATTCCAAATTCTATCTCTCCCTCCTCTCCCCCCTCCTGGAGACAGTAAGCAATAGGTTATACATGTGCAATCATATAAAATATTTCCACATTGGTCATTTTGTACAAGAAGACCCAAATAAAAGAAAAAGAATGAAAGTGAAAAAAAGCATGCTTCAGTCTATATTCAAACAATATCAGTTCTTTCTCTGGAGGTGGATAGTGGGCTTCATCATTAGTCCTTTGGGATTGTCTTGGATCATTGTATTGTTGAGAATAGCTAAGTCATTCACAGTTTTTCTTGGAACAATGTTGCTATCACTGTGTACAATGTTCTCCTGGCTCTGTTCGCTTAACTTTGCATCAGTTCATGTAGGTCTTCCCAGGTTTTTCTGATATCATCCTGCTTGTCATTTCTCATAGCACAATAATATTCCCAGTCTCCTCTATCTACTGGTTCCTTTTAACTGCCTTCAAACATTCCCATCTTTAAAAAAAAACTTTTCTAGACACTACCATGGAATCAAGCTATCATTCCTATATGTGTCCTCTTTTTCTCAGTTGAATTTCTTGAAAAAAATTCCTACACTCACTGTCCCCATCTCCTCTCCCCTGACTACTCCTTAATGGTCTGCAATTTGGCTTCTGACCTCATCACACGCTAATAATAACAATAACTAAAATTTATAGAGAGCTTTAAGGTTTGCAGCATTATCTCATTTGATCTTGACAACAACCCTAGGAGGTAAATATTATTATCCCCATTTTCCAGATGATGCAAAGGGAAGTTACAGGACTTCCCCAAATCACGCAGCTACTAAGTTTCTAAGGAAAGAGTTGAACTTAGGTCTTGCTGACTCAGGGTTTCCACATGGCTGGAATGTACTCCCTCCTTATCTTTGCATTGTAGATACAGTCCCTTTCTTTAAGATACAACTCCAATGCCATCTTCTGCATTAAACCTTTCCTGACCCTTCCTCCAACTGCTAGTATCCTCCTTCCCAAATTCCCTTGTATTTATTTGTATTTATTCAATTTATGTCATATATGAGTGTGCATACATATATACATATATATTTATATATTTACTTTTATGTGTGCTTACTGTCTGTCATTTGAATGTAAGCTCATTGGGAGTAGGGATTGTTTCATTCTTTGTTCTTGTATCCCCAGCTCTTAGCATAGTCCTTGGCACATAGTAGCTGCTTAATAAATACTTTTTTGAGCTATAGATTGATTAAACCCTGATGCTCTGTAGAACTAAGAAGTAAATTTTCCTGAATCTTTTTTAGGGTCAGGAGCCATTTGAGAGATCTGTATTACTCTTAATTCTTGACTTTGAAATTTATTTCACTCTGGGACTCCAGAACAGATTCTATGTCTCCTTTTGATCCCTCCTTATTATGTTAGACCTTTCACCATCCACTTGCCTCTTCATCTGTTGCCACCTCTAATTGAGAGTCTTGATGGCTCAGCTTCCTCAGTTAATAGCTTTTCTAGTGCTCAGATCTCTCTACTCCAAGTAGTTCTAATGATGTTTTGAATTTGCAGGTATATAAATTTATAACAAATCCAAAGCATTATTAAAACATGGTTTAGAATGAGTGATTCTCAAGTAGAAAGACCCAAGGGAGAGCTAAGATACTCAGCCTTGCATCCTGAACAAATAAACAAAGCCAGAAAGAGAGAAAAAAGCCAATGAATGGCCTGCCACCACTAGCACTTGAGGTTGGGGAAAGGCTCAGCTTTGGACAAGCACCTTCCTAATGCTGTCCTTTGAGATTTTCCACAGACAGGTTTGCAAACAATCAATATCCAGGGCACAGAGTGACCTAACTTAGCAGCCACAGTACACATAGCATTTAACAGTTGTGCAATCGTGTTTCTTTGCCTTTTAAAGATTGGATGCCAGCCCTAGTACGTAAGGCAGAGAAAGATGAAAATTCTACACTTTTATTTTCATGAAACTTATACTAATCTGAATCTATCACTATTTAATTCATCTTCCAGTGATGGTGAAATAAAGCAGGTTCATTAAATTAATTAAATTAAATTAATCCCAAGTGCTGCCCTGATGATTTTCTTCCCTCTCCTGTAGGATTCTCTCTCTCTTTTTGAATTTATTTTTTATTTTTAGTTTACGATACTCAGTTCCATAAGTTTTTGAGTTCCCATATACCTTCACTTTAAACTTATTTTCACAATAGTCAAATTGTAAAGAAGAATTATGACCAATGGAATGAGCCATGAGAAAGAAGAAACAAAACGAAAAAAAAAAAAGAGAAAGAGAGAGCAAATAGTTTGCTTCAGTCTGCATTCAGACTCCGTAGTTCTTTCTCTGGATGTGAATTGCTTTTTCCATCATGAGTCTTTTGGAGCTGTCTTAGAACCTTGCATTGCTGAAAAGAGCCAAGTCTCTCAAAGTTAGCCATCATAGATACCATGCGTCTGTAATCATGTATAATGTACTCCTGGTTCTGCTCCCTTCACTCAGCATCAGATCACGTAAGTCTTTCCAGGTTATTATGAAGTCCATCTGCTCCTCATTTCTTATAGCACAATAGTATTCCAGGATTCTCTCTTTTTATATGTAAATATTTCCACGTCAAATAAAAATAAAACAGACACCAGGAAGCAAAATCAAGCTCTAGGCAAAGAATAGCTTCTGGGTGAGCTAGAAAGATTCTAGGGTAAAATTTTTAAAAAATTGCAATACATAAATCGGCTGGGTTTCATATTCTGCGCTTACATCACATTAAGCCTTTTCAAAGTACCTTTGCAAATTCTAATTCTTCAAAGATCTGTGATTTCAACGATGAGAGTACTATCTCAACCAATCACATCCCTTCCATGTTTTGGTAGACAGTCTTCATGAAGTAATATAGCTGGAAAAATTCAAAATCTTTCAATCAACTTTCTGTCAACGAGTCTTTTTACCCTTAATGAGATTTATCCTTGGAAAACGGACATGAATTCCATAGAACGGGATCAAAATCTAGAAAGATTTTTCTGATGCCATATATATACATATAAGCCAGGAATGCAATTATGCAGGGGAAAGACACTGATCTTGTCCCTTCAGCATAGTTTTGTTCTTGTGCCTTTACTACACTCATTCATTTACACAGGAGACCAAAGGAAAGGTGCTTGGTTTGGTTTTTTTCAAGCTTTTACAAAGAGATATTTAATTAAAACATTAGCCAGAACCAAAATTCAAAAAAAAATTCCCTCCAAACCAGAGGGACATTCTCCATCACACCACCTCACTTACTAAGGAGAATGGGCCAATCTTTAAAATGGTTACTAAAAAGCATTCGCCCCACCAAGTTCACTTCCAAATGTATCACAGATGCTGGAAGAATTACTCCCTTGCTGTAGGACAGAACTGAGTTGGGTCAAGCAGTTGATTCCTAGGATCTAAACTGATGTTTTCCTGGACTTACTGCCACAGAACTCACAAAGGTCGGTAAAACAAGGAGAAAAAAGACAAACAGGAATTGACTCCATCCTAGGTTTGCTTAGGAGACCATGTGCCCACTGACCTCCTGGAGCCCAGAGAGTAATATTTACATTTATTGACCAACAGAAAGGGAAAAAAACCTGAATGAATTTTAGAACTGAGAAATTATGGGGTCCTAATCCCCAAACCTTAAGAGTCCTTTGCAGTTTACTAAAAATAGAAGTCTTTGAATGACTGCTAACTAGGTATAGTTTAGCCACCAGAAATTAAACAGGGATCTTTATTAAGTTTGAATGAAGTTTCAGAAAGACTCAGCCTTTGAGGACTTGGAAAGGCCACTTTAAAAAAAGCCTGAGGGTACTAGCTATCTGGGGTGCTTCTATGTTCCAAAGAGCTTAATATCTGCAGAGAGGAATCTCCTTCTTGAAAGGAAACACTCATTCCAGCTAGTCAGGGCTCAGAAACATGGAGAGACCCTCTATGGGAGAGAGCCCCAGTGGATATCCCCAGTCCCATGATCACTTTTCTAATAATAGAGCTGTAGCAGAAAGGCTCTGGGCTTTTTATGGTAGAAGAGGAAAAAGTCTCCTTTGAGGAAGAGGCAATACATCTAGGCAGAAGATTCCAGTTAAAGTCAGAAGCTAGAAGCAAAGAAAAACTCAATTTCATAACCCTGTGCCCAGTACAGTCACACCTGGTGGTGACCAGCAGTGACCACAGACCGACAGAAGCAGTGGACATGTGAGACCAGCAAGGAGCTCGTTGATCTCACCAAAAGACACTGTTGGCCCCAAAGCATCAGATATGTGAATTGCCTCTCTAGTCATATGCCCCAGGCATGCATTCCCATGTTATGTGCCCCTGTATGCATGTTCTTGGCCACAGGAGTTTCACATGCTTGTGTGCCTTCATGTATATGCCCCAGCCAAACATGAAGCATAATTGAGAGACAGCCCACATACTACACTGGTAGCCACACAATGTCAAAAGGCCAAAAAGAAGGTCCCTACCACCTTATATGAAGTATAGCCCTTCTAAACTCTGACGTATCTTCGACCCAACTCCCACATCTCTGTTACATCTCTGTAATCCAGCTCACTTCCACTCAGAGTTCCCATAGCTATATCTCTCCTTCAGATTTCTCCATGAAGGGTTGGGGTTGATTTTCTCTCTCATCAGCTCAAGTCCCCATTAGTGTATTTTCCTCCAAGATTATCAGTTGGGAACCCCTTACTCAGCTTTTAGAAAGAGGTATTTATGAGGTAAGATGTGAGCAATTATCACAAAACATCCCACACAGATCTGTGGCCTACTCTCCCACAAGTGCATAAAGAGTCCAGGGAAACATGGACTCAAACTTAGAAACCCTTAAGTGGTATCAGGGTAACTCCCATCTCTGAATGACTAGCAGTAATTTTCTCTCATTCTTGGGGTGCTAAAGAAGTTCCTCTTACTACACGGAGTAGTCTCCTTACTGGGCTCCTTTTAGAAACACAAGTCCAGTATGTCCTTCCCTCTGTTGTTCATCCTTCATTCTTGAAGAGGACCAATGCCATCAGGATGCTGATGTCTTGACTTGCAAGTGAATTGGGTTTAAATGAGGCAGAGCTGTGCAAAGTCCTCAGCCTCCCTGTCTCCTCCAGAGTCATCAGAATCCAGTGGCAAGACATAGGTAAAAAAAAACTGGCAATGCCCCACCCACCTTACCTCTTAATGATATAGACATAGATGTCAGTTGATCCAAGGACGCTTTTTAGGAAACCAAGAAGAAGATGAGAAGTCCAATATCCTCTAGAAACTTTGAAGCTAGAAGGTCCCCCTCCAGTCAAAGTGGAGAGAGATGGGAAGGAGACTCAGCAATACCAAAGCCATGTCCAAGGCTTCTCCTTCCCCAAAGTTTCTCCTTCCTCCTCAGATGGTTCCTTATCAAGGATGCACTAAGAAACCACACCTCTAAATTTATGGAAAAGTGTCCCATTCTAGCTAACACATAATTGGTGCCTTTATACCAAACCCAGTTTGTATACCAAAATCCCATAGGCAAATGTAATGGATCTTTTTTCACTTTATCAAATGACTTTCAGTGACTTTTTGCACTTAGTCTAAGATCTTGATTTACTGATACCTGTTTTCATTTAGTTAATGTATCAGATTAAAATGGAGTGGGATAGTTTCAACCCCACCCTTGCAAGAGGATATGGATCAGAAATGCAGGAGAAGAGAGGGCATGGAAAGGTTGTTTTCTGCATTATTGGAGGCAGTGAGGAAATGTTGACAATGAATATAGACTATTTTCACTTTAGCAAAAAAAGAAAGAAGAGAAAATAAGATTGTAGCTCAAGGGGTAATAGAGTGAGGACAAGACACTGCTTTTTACTCTCTAATGAAAATTATAGATATCACTTAAATAGATCATTAGATTGAAAACTAAAGTGTCAATATCAGCATCATCTTCTAAGATGGTGATCATTAAAAAACATTTTCCTGTTGGATGGATAAAGACCATGACCGATTTGACATAGCTGTGCTGAATGCTAAATGTTACATATTCATATTTCTTTATTACCAAATTTTAGTTTTACCTAGATTATAACACTGAGAAAAGTATATCTTTTAATAAAATGAAATTCTACTATAAGACGTTTTCCTATAGTCAACTCATCACGAAACAGCCTAACTATGCTTAAGAGCTTATATCAATTAAGAAAGTAGTGAGTTTTCATTACTTCATTCACTAAGGCTTTCAGAAGTGTAATTGACAGAGGTATCTCTGTGCTGCGACTGAGACAAGGTAGAGAACAAAGTCAGGGTTGAGGAATCTATAGCCAAGCATTCCTCTTGTCAAAAAATGGTCACAAACTAGGAGTCTAGAGCAGTATAGCCAGAAAATGATTTACTATAACCAAATTGGATCCAAACAAGGGACTACAAGGATGGTTCAACATTAGGAAAACAGTGTAATTAATTACATAAATGATGAAAAATTGTTTTTTTTTCCCAGAGATGCAGAAAAGTCTTTGAGAAATTATAGCATTCATTTATGTTATCCAAAAAAAGCATGAAAATGAAATGTCTTTACTTAATGTAGACAAAAGCATCTATGTAAAATCCAAGAGCTTTCATCTTTTGCAGTGAAGAAACTCTAGAAACTTTTCTAGCACAAGTGAGTATAAGTTAAGAAAACATCTCCTCTCCCATTGTTTGACACAGTTCTAGAAATGCTAGCTATGGTAATAAGATAAGAAAACAAAATTAAAGATATGACATCAAAAAAGAGGTGATAAATGATTCCTATTTGCAGATAACAGAGTGGTATACTTAAAAAACCCTAGAGAATCAGCAAACTGAGACAATTAATAGTAAGATAAAAAGAAATTCACAAAGATCAGCATTTCTATGTAAAACTAATTTTAAAAAGAAGAAATGGTAAGATAAACTTCATCTAAAATAACTGCAAGATGCATAAATATTTGTTTTTTATATAAGAATCTCTCTCTCTCTCTCTCTCTCTCTCTCTCTCTCTCTCTCTCTCTCTCTTTCTCTCTCTTTCTCTCCTTTTCCTCTTCCCTTTCCATACCTCTGTCCACATAGGATATCATACCCTTACCTGTGGGTGTTCTGCCCAAAGGAATGTAAATTTTGATTGCCGAAACCTTGCAAGATATCTTGGAGTTTACTGGCTATATTTTTTTCTTAAGGACCATGCCTTAAACAGAAATCACTCAGGCTCCCAGGCCAAGCCCCACTTGGTCACTGTTTGGGTCCTGATTGGCTCAGAATAAATGCAAATAGCAATTGTTTTCTGTTTTGGTCAGAAACCCTGGGGGTCTTCCCCAGCCAGAATGATTTTTTTATTTAGCTAAAAAGGCCATTCTCTGCCTCATTTCTTACCTAGCCTTAACCATTGAATGGACATTTCCTCAATCAAACTGAGTCCTGTTAAAGACCTCAGCTTAAAAAAAGTCAGAATCTTCCACTGCATCCAGGGCCATCTCCAGTCATCCTGTTATATATCTTGCCCTCAATCCAGATGGCTCTGGAGGAGAAAGTGAGGCTAGTGACTTTGCACAGTCTTCCCTCACTTAAATCCAATTCACTTGAATGTCTCGGCATCACCTCCCTGTTGTCATGGTCTTCTTCAAGAATGTAGGACAAACATCAAGAAAGAAATAAAGATCCAATCAATACTCAGGAAAGAGTATAGAGAGAATGGATTGTATTCAAGTGACGATATGGAAATAGAAGCAAATGCTCATATATATGGAGTGATTGAAAGAGGGAAGTCAATAATGATGCTGAGGCAAGTCGAGACAGCAAGCATTTATTAATCACTTACTATGTGCCAGGCATCATTCTAAATTCTAGGGACACAAGTACAAATGAAAAGAAAGATAGTCTCTGCCCTTATGAAGCTTAAATTCTAATGGATCAGGGAGCAGAGCCAACATGGCAGTGTGAAAACAGGGACTCACTTGAGTTTTCCCCCAAATCCCTCCAAACACCTGTAAGAAATGACTCTAAACAAATTCTAGAGCTACAGAACCCATAAAATGACAGAGTGAAACATGTTTCTAGTCCAAGATGGCCTGGATGGTTACTGGGAAGGGTCTATCACACAGTGCTGGGAGCGGAGTGCAGTTAGCATGGGCTCCACAGAAGAGACCAGTCCAGAGCAGACTGAAGCAGACTGGGTCGAGCAGGCCTGAGGGCCCTGAATCACTGGCAGCTATGGAGGTTACCAGACTTCTCAGCCCACAAATGCCAAAGACAACATAGCAGGTCACGGGGAAAACTGTTGGACCTGGGGGAGGGAAGGCTGCAGTATGGCTGCAGCCTCAAGGTGGCAGAAGTGGCTGCAGCAGTGGTGGCAGCAGCAGCAGTGGCAGTGGCAGCAGCAGCAGTGGCGGCGGCTGCTTCTGGAGCTCCAGGCCCACAGATGGTGGGGGGAATCAAGTAGCTGATCAGAGTGGGAGTGCAGGGATCTCTTTGCTGGCACTGAGACAGGATTCTCTTGCTTTGCCCTCCTTGGATGTGGGTCACAGTCCTGGTTGGTGGTCCTTGGGGGAAGAGGAGAGCTGGGGTGGCAGAGCTTGTGGTGGCTGTGGAGAGAGTCTTCCTGGTAGTTACACAGCAGAAAGGAGTGCTTGCATTCACATACCAGAGCATAGGCCAGGAGAGGAGTATCATACCACCTCAGAATAGAAGTAGCTCTGAAAACAGTAGCACAAAACCCCTGAAGTTTGGGACATAGCACTCTCCCTTCCGAAAGCAGTCATACCCTGACAAAGAGCTTAAATGTAAGGTAACTGGCTGGGAAAATGAGCAGGCAGGGAAAATGGACAACTATAGAATCTTACTTTGGTGACAAAGAAGATCAAAACATACATCCAGAAGAGTCAACAAAGTCAGAGAGCCTACATCAAAAACCTCCAAGAAAATATGAATTGGTCTCAGGCCATGGAAGAGCTCCAAAAAGGATTTGGAAAATCAAGTAAGAAAAGTAGAGCAAAAATTGGGAAGAGAAATGAGAGTGATGCAAGAAAATCATGAAAAATGAG